>WNWU01000003.1:39775530-39852630 GCA_012654045.1 Ptyas mucosa | reverse complement strand
AAAAAAAAATTCTAAGTCTATTAGAATTGTTTACAACTGACCTTTTCTTATCTCCTTTTTTAAGAAACTCACACTCACCCTGAGCCCTTTTTAATTATTTATTTGATAGATGCATGCCCTGCCTTCTCCTGCCACGAAACAGTCCTATTTCGTTATTGCTTTGAGTTTGTTAAGATCTGCTTTTTTGAAATCCAATATATGCGTTTGGCTATATTCAGCTTTATTCTCTCTTAGCATCAAGAGTTTCGGCCTGAATGATCAGCATTTTCCTCAGTATTCTTATTACTTCCAATCCCTCAATTATGTCTTCACTCCTGGTTAATATGAAGTCAAATATAACTGATCTTTTTCTAACCTTCCACTGCAAGGAAAGTAATGATTTTCAGAAAGATGAATCTAAAAGAGTCTTTGCTATGTTTCCAGGTCCTGACCTTCCCTGCTTGATTTCCAAGGTGATGTTTGTAGCTGCTGTTGGCAGGATTATTTGTTTTCACATAGATTGGCAGAAAGGGATAATTGTCCATGAACTGGATAACTCTTGGGAGTTCATGTGTCACCATGACACAATACATAAAGAAAGTCTGAATTGTACGGAAAAGCTAAAAGTCAGAATTAATTGAGAGAGAAGAGCTGCGATAGTGCAGTGGTTAGAGTGCAGTACTGCAGGCTACTTCTGCTGATCACCAGCTGCCAGAAGTTTGGCAGATCAAATCTCACCAGGCTCAAGGTTGACTCAGCCTTTCATCCTTCTGAGGTCACTAAAATGAGGACTCAGATTGTTGGGGGCAATATGCTGACTCTGTAAACTGCTTAGAGAGGGCTGTAAAGCACTATGAAGTGATATATAAGTATATAAGTCTAAGTGCTATTGCTATTGCTAGTTGGGATACAAAAAGAATACTAAGAACAACAAAAGGAGTCTTTAGAAAAAAACAATATAGAAAATAAATATATCAAATATGAAGACAGCAAAAAAATGATTACAAGTGGTAAAGAAAAGAATGAAGTCATTCAAATCCTATTTTATATTACTCTTCTGTCAGAAGGCAATGCGTGTTCTGATGAGTAATTGAAGAGCAGAGAAGGGGCAGGAATCTTGAAGCAGATTGGATCTGTCTATCTATATCGGTAATCTACAGTTGATTATTTTTAATGAGTTTTAATTTTCAAGACCAGATGACATGTATTTATTTAGTCCTATAATAAGATTGTTACATGAATAGAAGATCCCTTGATTCTCTTCTTTACTGCAGTAAATTTCCTTCTTTATGCTTGTCATAAGCTATACTCATTTGCTCTGAAATAATTTCAAAGGGAGTGAGAGAAACTTGATGGCTCTGACCACACCTATTTTTAGTTGCATTTCCCATTGTTTCGTGATCAGAACAAGATGACAATAACACCTCAATCAACAATATCCCTTCAAAGCAATCCAGATGTGGTGGAATGTAGTCTGGATTGCCAGGAGACAGGAACTGCATTTGAATGGAGTAAGAGACAGTGAAATTTAGATAGTTTATTAGGAAGAAAAAGGACAAAGCAGCTCCTTTCCAGAAGTTCTCAGACTGTATCTTTAATGATGCAAGTAGTTTCCTTTAGTTTGGCAAGATTTCTGTCCATAAACAATAAAGGAAATTACTTGGAAATAATTTGGCATGTCTGTCTTGGTTTTTTTCAGCCTGACACTAGTATCTCAAAGGATCTAGTCAAATGCTGCACAATGGATTTGGTCGTGAAATGTCCCAATGAGTCCGGGATTTAGCTCAATTAGCAAAATATACGATAGATAGAGGAAGTTATGTCAGTAAAATAGGAATATAAAGGTTATTTGAAACAACAACTGTGACAAAGATGGCTCTGCTTCAGTTATTAATGATTTAATAACTTCTTACAGTTTACAGCAACATAAACAACTTTCACATATATCTACCAGCAAATTTGTTTTTAAGGCCTGATTCTAAATCTTAAAATTGGAAATCATCTTGTAAATATTTATATCCACATGTCAAATTACGCGCAGATGGGCTTTTCTAACTGAATATTGTGTCTGCCACTTTGGCATTACTGATGCCCTTTAACTGAAATTGACTAAGTTCTAAATTAAATGTCTCTGTTCCCATTGGCATCAGGATAGTTTTATTTTTCTATGTTCCTTCCTACCAGCATCAAAGTTCTGACATTATTCTTCCAATTATACAACCGCTGGCCCTTTGAGGCCAATTGAGTTTTGCTCCTGTTATATGCATAATGTTGTGACAGATGATATGAAAGCTTGACAAGACAAGCTTGCATTTCTGAACCTATCAAGAGCTACTCTTCAGATGAAATTATATTCAGTCCTATATTTCAAGTTTAGACCAGCTCTTTTCATATATCTTTGGCTACAGCAAGTTAGCTCTCAAAGCCAATCCTCCTGGATAACCAGTGCCCCCAAAGAATAGTAATTTTTCATCAGAGGAGTATTTAGTAACTTTTTCCAGAGCAGCTCATACTTATAAAAAAACCCCTATCCAGATGAAAAATATGAAACAAAACAAGCTGAAAGCAAAGTTACTACTAATGAAGTATATGGCAATGTTGTGCCAATCAGTTATGTAGAGCATTAATTTTTACTTCTGTTGTCATATTGTTCACAATACTGTCTTGACTAGTGAGTTTGCCTGAACTCACCTGAATATTTTTATGTATTTATTTAGAAGAGAATTAAATGCATACACTACAAAGTAAAGGGATCCAGTGTTATCTAACCTTTGTAGGATAAATCATACCTCAAAGAACAGCTCAAGAACATCAGGGCTCAGCTGGTGCTCTCCCCACCCTTCCATTTCATAGATGAGTACAAGAACAAACAAAAAAAAAGTACTGAAACTGAATTATTAGTTATGCAGATGGTGTTAACAGAAGAAAGGATCATGGCTAGATGGGCTCTTGGGACAATATAGAAGGTATCTCACAAGGACTGAGTTAAGAAGAACTTGGCTGAACCTGGTGAGCTTGATCAGAAAGACTTTCAACTTAATTATATAGCAGTTGAAATAATTGTAAGGAGGCATCAAAGTGTTTAGTAAAAGAAAGTGAGAATAGAAGGAAGTGGGAGTAATTATATGGCCCTATTAAACTTAATAAAAACTCAGAACATTTGGGTCATAAAATTTGTGCCCTTGTTACCTAGCTATTAATGCTCACAGTAATGGAAATCAAAAATTACTAGAAGGCAAATGTGATTTAAGAAACATGAGAGAGATCTGGTGGGACCATTTGATAAATTGAAAAAGCAATTGAATACAATTTTATCAAAAAAAGAAAAGAAAAGAAAAGAAAGGAGTTTAAGTTGAATTTTTGAAATAAATAATTCTCAAAAATTCAGGTCAAGCATATCAGGGGAAAGTATCTAATGCTGAAGTTTTTGATTTAAAGAGAAGTTGCAGTCAAATAATTTTAATATTGAATCTATATTCAAATATTAATAAGCACAGTAGAAAGATACTTATAATTCCAAGGCAGAAGGAATTAATGGGAAAAAATTAAAAAGGGGTGTGTGTCCTAAAAGAAGAGATAATAAAAGGATAGTTGTCAGCTCTCAAGGTAATCCAGAAAAGAAAAGGTAACTTACCTTTTCTGTAAAGTTACAGTAGCCGAACTTTGCTAATTGATATCTAAAGTATCAGATATCACAGGTACAGTAGCATCTGAAAGTACCTTTCCCTTTCCTTACTTTTACTCTCCTTAAAATTAGGGAGATTTCTTCCTGAGATGCTTTCTTTACCCTGTTTTTCCTTCTGGCTCAGATTCCATTTTATCATTGTTTGGGCTGTGGTTTTTACTTTTATTCCCCAAGGTCATTCCCACATACCATTATGGTTGCTAACAGCTCAATAAAGAAAATAAACTATTTACATGTTGCTATATAAGAAGATTAGAAGATCTGAAAATAAAAAGGGCACATAGAAGAGATAAAGCCATTCCACTATGAAAATTAAGCTCAGAATGATGAAGATATTTGATGAATTTGAAGGAAAATATAAAGGGCTTCAGAATCAGTACCCAACTGATGTAGAAGGTAGTAAAGTGCTAACAGATAACAAAAAAAGAGGACTTGAATTCCTATTTTGGCTCAGTCTCTGAAAAAAAGATACACGTCTCACAAGAGAGCTGTGAAGAGAAGATGTAGAGGCACAACTGAAGCCTGAGACTGATAAAAACATGTTCAGATAAATATTTAATTGAATTAAAATCACTGGGGCCATATGACTTATATCCCAGGGTCCTGAAACATTTTGGCAATGGCCTGGGAAAACTGTCATATGTTATTTTTGAAAAATCTTAGAGAACAGGTGAAGTGCCAAAAAAAAAAAAAAAGAGGAAAAGGAGAATGTTCCTACCTTCAAAATGAAAAAAAAAGGACCCAGGGAACAAACCCTGGAGGAGCTCTGGTGGCGCAGCAGACTAAAGCACTGTTATTAACTGTTATTAACATCAGCTGCCTGCAGTTACTGCAAGATCAAATCCCACCAGGCTCAAGGTTGACTCAGCCTTCCATCCTTTCTAAGGTAGGTAAAATGAGGACCCAGATTGTGGGGGCAATAAGCTGACTTTGTATAAAATATACAAAAGTATGAAGGCTATTGCTTAACGCACTGTAAGCCGCCCTGAGTCTCCGGAGAAGGGCGGCATATAAATCAAATTTAAAAAACAAACAAAACAAAAACAATCCCAGTGTTAGAACACAGGAAGAATGAAATTTAAACATAGAAATTGATGTATAAGTACGTGAGAACAATGTCAGCATGGATTTATCAAGGAAAAGTTTTCTCCTTTTTAATTAGGGTCAGAGTCCCCTGAATTTTCCATCCTTGAAATAAAGCTATACAGCAGAGGTATCAAGCTCACGTCATCACGGCAGCGTCACGTGACATAGCTGGACTTTTTCCCCCTTCACTAAACTGGGCATGGGTGTGGCCAGCACATGACTCATCTGGCCCATGGGCCGGGAATTTGACAGCCCTGCTATACAGGAACTACAACTGGTATAATCTAATGTAAACCCATTCAAAATCTTCCTAAGAAATCTACTAATGTAGATTTTGAATCAAACCTTCCTGCCTGTCCTCATCCCCAGACCTTAGAAGGCCTAAACCACCAAGTCCAGTTATGCTGGTAGTCATAAAAAGAGTGGATTTTGGGAGGTGTGGTCAACCTTCTGAATAGTCACAAAGCTCCAGAAAGGAACATTAGCTACAAACCATTTTTAAAATAAGGCAAGCTCATAACAGTTTCATACGGTAACATTTTTAAAAATCTTTGGAAGCATGAATCTCTGAAAACATGTCATGGAAATGCTGTTATTTTTTTAGATTTGCCAACTGCCCATCACACCTGAAGCCACTCTCAGTTTCTGAAACTGAAATCAAAATCTCAGTAATAATTTGCAATGACTTCTCTTGTTGCACCACCAATAGTCAGCAAAATAGTGAGGTCATAAAGAAAATTTGACACATGGGTTCCCTGAGGCTATTTATTATCCCTTACCATTTAAAAGACAAAGGTGTAAAGGGTTTATTGTAAGTGTTTGTTACAGCTATGAATATATATGTGTATGTGTGTCTGTGTGTCTTTGTGTTTAAACTGTAACATCTTTAACATTCAGTCAAGATTCTTATTGTTACAGAAAATTTCCAATAAAATTATTAATAGAAATTTATGTGGGGCAGCAATTTTATTAATTGAACAACAAACCGGCACATTTTAAGTTTTCTTCAGAGGCAATAGTTATGTATCCTTCTATTTGGTGATATATCACTATATGATTTCTAAAATCAATGTATTTGTTCCATTGAGACATACTTATTTCCTGCAAAAATGGGGAAACTAGCTGAATATGTGAAATTCTGCACAAACTAGGGCAGAAGATGGAAACAAAGAGGAATCGAATGAGAACTTGTGTATCGGAATACATAACTATGCCTGCCAGCATTCTAAATTGATGCACATTCCAATGTTCTTTTTGATCCCTAATCAAAGGTGCATCGAGGTTTATATGAACAAATACGCAATATATGAAACCAAATTTTTGAGCTTCAGGGCAACACTTTGTGGATGATCTGTGTATCAATTTATAACATCACATTTTTCTTTTTCCTTGAAATATCCATTTGAAAAAGATGTCTAAGTTCCTCTATGGAACTTAACCTACAGGCTACAGCTCAAAACCTTGCCCACTTTTCTGAGCTTTTAAACGTCTATATAAACCACTGGAGGAAGTCATCCAGAACCTTGGAGGTGGACGCTATGAGTATGGTGATATTACTCAGCTTTATTGCTCCTTACCTTCCATCTCCAACAAAGCAATCAATGCTCTTGCATATTATCCAGCATAATTAATGGACTGCGTGAGACAAAAGCTGAAATTAACAAGCAAAAAGAGGGATCATTGATAAGGAAAACAATGAAATCTGGTACTGAAATGGGTGCCTATTTTTTAAATGTTTGATTTTATCAATTTTAAATAGTATTGTTTTACTTTATATTCTGTACCTTCTTTAATACTCATAAATCACCTTGAATGCTGAATGGAGTTAAATCAATCGTGTGTGTGTTTGTGTGTGGAGGGGGAGGAGAGAGAAAGAGAGAGAGAGAAAGAAAGAAGAAATATCTATAAAAATGTACAGAACAAAAAGAACAACTTCTAGAAACTTTTCTCAGGCAAAAAGACTTATGAGATGACTCTGGATGTATATAGTATTTGCCCCCTGGGTCCTTCTCTACGTTTTTTTTATTTATTATTATTATTCCTTTGGAATATGATGAATTTGTTGTTCTTCTGAGCTAAGGAGAGTTTGCCAGATTCTTAACTTATGGGATTCAGACTGCTTGCTTGATTCAGATATTCTGCTCTAAGCTTTATCTTTAAACCCTGCCTGAGAATCAAACCTAAACCCTTTTATACAGTGGAGCCTCTGATTGCCTTCCTCCACCTCCGTTTTCAACCTGCTTTGATTTAACCCTTCTTAAGAATAAGTTTATTTAGTTGTCTTGTTAGCTTTGCTCATAAAATTAGTAACTTGGTTTTCATGCTAATTTGTGTTTTACATGCTCTGCAAATAGGGTCCTATATACATCTAAACTGAAGTCTTGGATCATTTAATTTGACAACATTAATTGAATCACCTTCATCAAACAGATTTATGAAACAAAGCATGAAGTTGCTTTGAAAAAAAACAAATCAATTCATTTTGAAGTATGCTGGACCTTCATGGCTTTTCTGTTGCTTCTTCTTGTATACTTACAGTCAATGTACAATTTTGCAATTTCTATTTCATATACAGAAAACTCAGGGCAAGGGAACCAAATAGTATGACAAGCTCTTTGATGCTGACAGAAGTGATAAGCAATAAGACTGATCACCTCACTGAACTTTCTGCCAATCAGAACTCTTTTGATGTGGCAAGGCTAATATTTTTGGGACGTTGTTCACTTTTTCAACTCTCAGCTTTTTTAATGTGGTAACCACAAGTCCTAACTTTGTCTTGTATTAATGGGACATTTCACTTTCTGTGAATTCAGCAGGCAGCTCACCGGAGTACTCAATATTCTACAGATGGGCTTCAGGCTGCCCTAGCTTTTAAGTTCTGCCTGAATAGAAAGAGCAAAGACTTTTGACAAGGACTGAATGAGCGCCAAGCCAGAGTGATTGGGCTGTTGTTTTTCTGCTTTATATGGTAAAGGGCCAAGACTACAAATCTTTCTCTGAATTAATCTATTTCTGTGCCATTGCATCTCATTGTGCTTGCTTCTTCTCCTAATTAACATTGAGCAGGGGTGTCGAACTCAAGGCCCACCGGCTGAATCTGGCCCACGCGATGCTTAGATCTGGCCCATGGAGCTGCCCTGGAAACAGAGAAGGACTGGCCCATGTTGCCTCTGCCAGAGAAAACAGAGCTCCGTTGCAGGAGGCCGTTGCTGCTGAAAACTGCGATCGGGAGCCTGTTTTCGCTGGCAGAGTGCTTGGATCACCATAGGCACCTGTGATATGAGTGACATCAAGCTGGCCATGCCCACCCTGGTCACACCAAGGTCAAACACAACCCTGATGCGGCCCTCAATGAAATTGAGTTGGACACCCCTGACATAGAGTATGGCCATAAAAACACTGTAATAAAATGTACTATAATATCTTTGAAGATATCTACCTGAAACCAGGCAAAATCAACATTTTCTTAAACGTCTACGGTTTCTGCTATTTTTGCCCAAGTCTGCCAGAAAGTGAAGCAAATCTTTAATCTCAAAATGGCTTAAACTAAATTAAATTGCTCCTGAATCCCGAATCATAAAATTGAAGCTAATCTGTCCATGTTTGAATCTTGATTCGCCAATTCAATTCAAATTAAAGCTGATTCACGCAGGCTTACTGGCCTGTTCACAGCTATGATATGTTTATGTGGATGTTGGTGGAACTCCCCTAGAACAAGAAATGTAGGTGCCTGGCAAAATTACTTATTTTGAAAATTGGTTTCTCAAAAGTGTGTTTCTCAATATGTTAATTTTGCAATAATCAAGACATACAGCGATATAAGTGGTACAAAAAAACTTTTTCTCTTAATTCAGGACATTATCCTGGGTGCTTAAATATGAGGCCAAACTGACAAAGGAATGAACAGGTAGGCCTACCACAATGGCATTTTGTTCTGGTCATTGTTCCATTTATATTTTTGAAATAAAAAAGATGCAGTGACAGGACAAATAATCCCTCCTAACATTCAAGGTTCACAATTGTGAGTTCATTTCTGTTGAAAGGGTTCTGTAATGAATGGACCGTGGCCCGATATGCACACAAATGCACTGGCATGGAAGTTAAAAGAGGAGTCTTGAGAAATTAACTGGTTTAATTAAAAACACATAAAAACAAACCTACAAGAAGGCATAAACAGCCCAAAAGATTCTCCTCTCAGCAAAGTCGATTTGCTCTAGTCCTCTTCAAGCATGAGAGGCTTTCCTGGTCAGTCTCCTCAGGAGCAAGGCAGTGACTCAGCTCTTTGTAGTGACTTCAGCTCTGGAGAGTTCTCTCTGGCGTTGAGGAAGCTCAGGTGTGAGAGGTTCTTTCTCTCTTTCTCTTTCTCTCTCTCTCTCTCTCTCTCTCTCTCTCTCTTCTCTCTTCTCTCTTCTCTCTTCTCTCTTCTCTCTTCTCTCTTCTCTGCTTTCAGGAGTCTCTAAAGTGGCTGCATTCTGCTGCTACTTATATACTAACCAACTGGCCGTTGGAAAGCACAGGAAACTCTGAGCCAGGAAGCTGTGCTCTGATTGGTTCATTCAGACTAACCACAATCAATTAGTTGCAGCAAAATGCTCAGAGGTTTTTCCTCTGACAATTTCTAAGCCTCATGAGCCAACAATATAACATATTATATAATTTGTATATTCATATCATATAATCTTGAAAATATTGCTTTCAGTATATTATTGTTATATGTCATATGTTATGTCTGTTGTAATCTTACAAATTTAATTTATGTGGAAACATAATTTTTGTACTGTACTGAGATTGAGACTTCTACTTGAGCCTTTTTTTATTTTAATGTTTGAAATTAAAACAACTGTACCCACCAAAAACATACTCTGCAATTTAAAATCAAATGCTTTCATCTAGAAAAGACAAAAGGTAATTTAATCTGTTAGTATGAATGTATTGCTATTGCTATTCAGCATTGTTTATTATCAAGGTAATACAGATTAAATCTAGGACTTTTTAATTGTTTGGCTCAATAAAGCAATATGCTTTCTTTCCTTCCTTAATTATTCAGCAGTTTTCTAATGAGATCCACAATTAAATCATATCACTTACGCATTAACATAATACCCTATGAAGTTTCTACAGCTTGAGCTTAGATGACTCATCAGGCAGAAATCAGAACAATTCCCAACTATTTGTGTTTGAGTACATAAGTCCTATGAGCAATAGACACCTATTCTCCTGTTTAAGACTTGGGAACAGGAGAATAAAGACCTATGAAATGACCTAAAGTAGTCCTTTCAATATGCCATTATTGTTGTTGTTGTTATTGTTGTTAAAATATACATGTCGCCCTCAGAGTTCGGGTTTTCTTTTTCTCTTTTTAGATGCTGAAAAGTGTCAAAGATGTCTAAGGTTTTTTTTAAAAAATATCATGATTGCTTGTACAGTCAACCAATTGTTTAGACTGGATTTGGTATTTTTACCCACCTATGGAGTCTTTCCCAAGGATCTTGTTTGGTGGCATTAAAGATATTATTGCAGGATGTAAGCTGTTTCAAGTAAAGCTGCCTTTTGCAAATGACTGATGGTGATTTTGTCAATGTTGATGGTATTCAAGCAATACTCCATACGTTTTGGATTTGCACCCAAGGCACCTATTATTAATGGTTATTATTAACTATCTTTGCTTTCTTTTGCTAGAGTTGTTCTATTTCTATTCGCAGATTTTTATATTTTGTGATTTTCTCCTGTTCTTTCTCTTCTGTTCTGTTATCTCCAAGTACTGCAACATCCATTATCCAGAATTTTTGTTTTTTTGATTGATAATTGTTAAGTCCAGGGTATTATATGGCAGGTGCTTGACTGTTTGAATTCTAAAGTCATATGGCTGCATGCAAATCTAAACATTAAATTGTTTTGGTAATGGTGACATTTTCCATCCAGCTTTTTGGCATTTTCTTTCTTCTCTACAATAACCGAACACAAGCTTTTTTCTGTTCTTGCACTGTACTAACTTTGCTAACGAACAATACTGTTCTCTATCATGCATTTTGAATGGTATTCATCATGTTAGTAGTTTACATGACTATAAAATTAATTATAGAAAATAGACCCACAATGATTTGCAGCATTGAAACAATGTGATCCACAATAAATAGTTATATTTATACAAATGGGTTGAATTGCAAATGCCAGAGCCTAATCCAGGCAATTTAGTGAAATACTTGGATGTCATCCCAGGATATAATTTTGTCTTTCAGTAATATTGGTGGACAATGAAGCTTGGTTGATGGGGTGCTTGGGGGAGACATAGATCATTGAAAAGCCTAATCAGAAAGTAAACTGTAAAAAAAAAAGATTGATTGTAATGGTATACAGACTATATCATTAGACATTTTAAATAACTGATAGATAACTAGTGTTTACTAAAATCCTGGAGCCAGAGCACTCAGCCATTACATAACTATCAAGCAAAGCTATATGGTAGTTAATTTATTTTTGACTTACAGTTTTACAGCTGAGCCAAATGGCCTTTCAAAATTCTCCACCCATTTTTTAGGCAGAGAATCCGAGGGGAGATAGATCACATCTCTATTTCTATGTTGTATATATAAATGTGTATAGCCACACACATATGCACACATATCCCCAGGAGCATGGGCAAAGCTAACAATTCACTAAATGGAACAAAATTCCTAAAGATGCAATATGCTAATTAAATAGGATACAACATGGAAGTCACAAACTGATGTTTTATACTTTTACAATTAAAATGCATTACATTCTGCAAAAATCAAATACAACTTTCCTTAAAGTTTTGTCCAACCAGGCCAACAACAATTATCTGCTACAATGTCCTACTTGTCAATGACTACTTTAGCTTCAACCAAAACAATACACGAGCACACAATAAATACAAACTTAAAGTGAACCGCTCCAAACTCAATTGCAGAAAATATGACTTCAGCAACAGAGTGGTCAATGCCTGGAATGCACTGACTCTGTGGTTTCATCCCCAAACCCCCAAATTTTAACCTAAGACTGTCTACTCTTGACCTCACCAATTCCTAAGAGGTCTGTATGGGGTGTGCATAAGACCACCAACGTGCCTACCATACCTGTCCTAATGTTTCCTCTACTTGTATCTATTTTATGTATTCAATTCATGTTTATAATTATATAAATTACTTAACACGTTCTTGACAAATAAATAAATAAATAAAAAATCCCTGCATCCAAGAGAACCAATCTATAGCATTTAATCCTTCGTATGGTTCTGTGTTGCTTTACAACTTAACACAGCAACACTACTATTTCTGCCCTGCTGGCGCAGTAGTTAAAATGCAGTGTTGCAGGCTAACTCTGCCCATGAAGAAGAGTTCGATCCTGACCGGCTTAAGGTTGACTCAGCCTTCCATTCTTCCGAGGTTGGTAAAATAAGGCCCCAGATTGTTGGGAGCAATATGCTGACTCTGTAAACCACTTAGAGAGGACTGTTTACTAAGCACTATGAAGTGATCTGTAAGTCTAAGTGCTATTGCTATTTCTATTTGTATGGGAGGAGAAATTTTAAAATTTGCACCAATATTTTTAATTCCCTTAGAATTTTATAGCCAGTATTCACAAGGCTCAGTTCAGAAATAATTCCTGCGTTATTTTTTCTCAATGCAACTTTATTTGACTGCATTTTGAAATCGTGTAAGAAGAAATATAGTGAAGAAGCTATGAATCAGAAACTCCCCGGTTCAAAATTTCACTGTTTAAATTGCATAGCTGGCCACACAATAGTTTCCGTCTCTCCAGCTTCTTCCTTTGGCCCCTTTCAGAAATGCTTTTTAATAGACCCAGAAAGAATGCACAAATGCAAATGGGCAACTCAGCTATCTTTCAGAAACTCTCTCTTTGCAGTTCAGAAAGCCACGATTATGTCTTCAGAAGTTTGGATTAGTCTGAACAATGCTTTTTTTAGAAAAACTGCCATATTGAGGGAATTTTAGATGAATTCCCTTTTACATAATTGTATGTAATGCAGCTCTCAAGAAATAGCTTTTTTAATAGGTTGAAGAATACTAGATTATTATTTTCTTATACTGCGTACATTAAATCTCATAGAAATTCAGAGTGGTAAACAAGGAAGTAATCCTACAAGCTCATACCATTCCCATTAACCTCTATCTCCAAGCTATACAAAATGAGTCACCACAGGTCTGAATCTATTTAAATGACTTGGGTGTAATTTCCAGATTCAGAGGCACTAATGCCACTAAAATCATTTTTGAGTCAAGAACTTTGTCACAAAATAAAAAGTGTAATTATGCTACTTACTTGAGGAGCAGAGAATCAGCTCAATGTGAACCAGCATTTGCCTGCTAAATTCTTCAAGTCTCTAACTGTAAGCTGTACAAATTTTCCCACAGAGCAATTTTTGTGAGATGTGCTTTCCTGCATTGGTGAAGTCCTCTCATCATGGCCAGTTCTAAGTGTGAATCAAAGATCTTGGCATTTCCTGATTCTAGTGTCCCTAAACTAAGTGGTTCATTTACCTGCCCAAATTAGCAAGATGTATGCGTAAGTATCCTGTTTTTCACAGTATTATTTCTTACAGCATCCTACTACCTCTTGGGGTTCCTGCATTTCATCTTAAAGGTAGTTCTTTTTTAGCAGCTACCTCACAGTTATGACCATCATGAAGAAACTAATTTTGCAACCAGTCCTCAAATTTATGACCTCAGCAGGTCTGTAAAGCAAAAGAAAAAGCATGAACACAGTAGTGGTTTTATTTAGCATCTGCTTCCTTTAAAGGCCAGTTGCTGGTCCCAAATGTGGTCACTAAATTAGGATTAGCTTTAATGGAAGTCATAAAAGTTCTGTTTTTTAATTTCACAGAGAGAAGCAGAAAAAGAAGAATTATGAGAACACATATAACTGAAAACTGCAACGACTACACTATCATCACCACCACCACCACCACCCCACCTCTGCACTGCTACAGTAAATGATCAAAGAAGACCTAAAACACCTGTGGATGAAGTAAAAAACAAAAGACTTTTTCAAAAAAACTAATGTTTTCTGGAGGGAAATGAAAGCCATGTTTCAGGACAGTATTTCTTCAAACTGTGCTTCACTTGCAGAAAAGTATTCCACTTTTCTGCCCGATATTCCTTTGAGCATAATGCTTTTCCACGACTGGAAAATTCCTTTCCAAATTACCCCGCTGAGAGACTCAGTTGAATAAGGAAGGATGTCTTGCTTTCTGCAATAGCTACTCTTGCTAAGTGTATACTTAGCACAACATATATTAAGAAAGCACAGAAGAAGGAGGCATTTGCCAGGACTCTCAGTAAAAATGGGACACAGAATCCCCTCTTCAGTGTGGCTATGGGGTCCCACATCAAACTATAGAGCATATAGTGAACAGTTGTAAACTGAGAGCATATAAAAGATAAAACAGCCTTGGTAGTACAGTGGTCTAAAGCACCCTGTTATTAACACCAGCTGCCTGCAATTATTGCAGGTTCGCATCTCACCAGGCTCAAGGTTGACTCAGCCTTCCATCCTTTCTAAGGTGAGGACCCAGTTTGTGGGGGCAATAAGCTGACTTTGTATAAATATACAAAAGTATGAAGGCTATTGCTTAGCGCATTGTAAGCCGCCCTGAGTCTCCGGAGAAGGGCAGCATATAAATCAATTTTTTTAAAAAAAATAACAGTCAGAATATGATTTTTTAAAAACTAAACAATGCTGCATTTCAATGCCTGAAATGGCCTAGACATTGATATTTGAATATAGATCTTTTATTTTATTGTGCTTTACTGATCTAGATGAAATGTTATTATATCCTGCTAATCCATGTATGATATGCCATACTCTAAATAAATAAGCTTCTGACTGGACATAATGATAATGATATTTGGTATGAGACCAGAGGTGGAATTCACTTACCTTCCCTACCGGTTCACAAATGTGAGCCTGCGCGCGCCCTCACTTCACTCATATGCGCCACCTCTGTGCATGCACATAGCCTTCTGTGCATGCACAATAGTTGCGCATTAAGTCCGGGCAGGTGGGCAGAGCCTCCTGCAGTTGCCGCTACCAGTTCGCGCGATCCGAAGAGAACCGGCTGAATCCCACCACTTTATGAGACCCACAATGTTCTGATATTTAGGGATTTTATTGGGGTTTGGGAGGATTTGAAGGTGCTGTGGTGGTGCACTGGTTAGAATGCAGTATTGCAGGCTAATTCTGCTGATTGCCAGGGGTTCAATCCTCACCAGCTCAAGGTTGGTTCAGCCTTCCATCCTTCTGAGGTTGATAAAATGAAGACCCATATTGTTGGGGGCAATATGCTGACTCCGTAAACCACTTAGAGAGGCTGTAAAGCACTGTGAAGTGGTATATAAGTTTAAGTGCTATTACTAAAATGCAAAGGGATGATCTTTACAAATCACTTGTGTCTCTTTGATATTGGTTTACCAGTTCTTTGGTTGTCTTTTTCTTTAATTTATGTCAATGAAAATGAGAGGAAGGGAAGCCAAGCCATCGTTTAATAGATGTTTATATATGAATAATTTATTCAGACATATTATCTCCTAGAACATATTATTAATATGCACAGTCAATTACATAAATCTGTTTGCAGTGAATTTAGACCATCAGATCTAAAGAGATCTTTGATCCACTCCATACTTTACAAGATAAAAATCATCTCTAAAGCAGGACTGTCTATATGCTGTATATAATTTCCAGATTCCTTGACCTTGGTGTTCACAGAGCCAAATTTTCAGACTTTTCTTTTTATCTTTTGGGGATTTTCCTGAGTCTATCCATTTCTCTCCATAACCATTTGAAGTATTTTCTCTAAAGTTTACCTAAGTATGTTAGATTCTTCAATGACTTCTTGGTCATCTTTAACCACTGTTAAATAAAAGAAACAGAGATTCTCCCCTCTGTAGCATTAGGAAAAATAAGAGAAGAAATGATAACAGATACTGTAATTTTGATATTTTAGTTTCTGCCCTTTGAGTTACAAGTTTGTATCTTTATTAAAAAGGCCAGGGACTCCATTGAACCAAAGCAATTGATGGAGATACTGAAAAAATTGTAATATGTTACCAGCTCTTCATTTCAGGTCAGGTGCAGCAGTGGTTAAAGATGGTCAAGAAGTCATTGAGGCAATCTAAGATACTTCAGGTAATCTTTAGAGAAAATACTTCGAATGGCTATGGAGAGACTTTATGAGAAATTGATAGATAGGCGGACAAGGTTGAGTGCAAATGGGGGCAGAGCTATCATATTTTATTGACCTGAAAATCCTTACGAGTGGAATTGTGTAAGGAGGAGGAAAAGAAGGCTCTAAGCTGAGGAAGGAAATAGCTTTTGTTGTCGCTTAAGGAGATAAAAACCAAAATCATCTTTCAGCTTTGAAAAAGTGTACTTAAGAACTCAGTGAGCTTTCTGAGGAATAATTGCACTGGAACTGAATGGAACTTCTAAGGAGGATTTTCTCACTGGCCCAGTTCTGGGAAGCTAAGGACAAGGGGGGGTTGATATTCCTAACTGAGATTACAGTATGCTTCATTCAAAACCGGGGGGGGGGGATAAGGGACTCATGACTCTCCACTATAAGTGTCAAAATGTTCTCCCAGGACCTTGTCATTAAATCAGCATTATCTTTGATGGAGGCCAATACTGCTGGTGAAAAACCCACTTGGCAGGATTCAAACATTTGATTCATATTCATGAAGAAAAGCATGCTATGGGTCGAAGAACAAGATAGCAATATTAAGACTAGCCAGGGCTGAGGCAACTTCATACGGGAAAGCTCTTACACAAAGCTGAACTTCTTTATATTTGGTCCATAAAGCAGGATCTGCACTTCTTGGAAGGGTTGGCAGAAATGAGAACCAGCGTGTGGGAGATGATGCTCAAAAATTTATGTGGGTAATTTCCAGTTTCGTTTTCTCCCAGACAATCCCTACATCCAGATCAGAGCAAGTACACACATCACTCACTTCAGCTAGCAAAAAATACAGTGTGATGATTATTTATCAACAAACACCAAAAACTGTAAAATGAAAAAGTAGGACAAAAAGCAGCCAAAGTGGGAAAGAGACAGTGCAGCAGACATAATAGTAATAAGCTATATTATCTACAGTAAATCTATTTATAAAAGTATACAGAATTTTCAAGAGCTAGTCAAGAAATAATATTGTAGGGACATTGCATAGATAGTCCAAAAGAGAGTGGCTTTTAGTCATTCCAGCTTTAACCCTTTTCTATAAATAATGGAGAAAGGTGGAAAATAGAGCATTGGTGATCCCTTCTCTATTTTGCACCATAAAAGAACAATTTGGTGGATGAGGATAATATCCAACAGATGGATGCTTTGTTGCAAGCCACATCTATCAAAGTGGTACAAGTGACATAGAAGATAAGAAATATTCCATTAAGAAAGCAAAAATTTTGGATTTAAATAGGAATACCAAATGGAAATGCCAACTATTTTCTTGAATGATTAATATTTGTTTTAGCACTGTTGCATAACACTGTTCAAAGAATATTTTTAATTCATGTTCAGCTGCTAACATAATGGGCTACGCAAGGCTGCCATTTCAGCAAATGCAGTATTAAAATATTGCTATCTTAATGCTGCATTGTTATCTCCTACTTTAAGGTAAGAAAATCACTAGAGATGACATCAGAATGAGCAGCCTATTTCTAATCTGCTTCCATTTTTAATAAGTGTTGCATTTATGTTCTCTTTTCTAATTTATACAAAAATTCACATCTTACATTTTACATGTCTATTTCTAAAAAGTCAGCTGTTTCATATTATTGGAATATATCCAGTTTCTCAGTGAAAATATACTTTAAGTAAGCATTTTTAAGACTGCTAGAAATCGAAATAACTATTGACAATCTATTCAAGCAGGCAACAAAAACCAAGATGTTACGTCCATGCTGTCACTCCAAAATATTTCTGTGGAGATTGAAAGAGATTAATTATGTGTCTCTGCCAACTTCATGCTACTCAGAAAACCTTGGTGCAGACAGTTGTCAAAGCAGACAAAGTTAAAAACTATATAAATAAAATACTTTTCGTTATTGCCATGGTGTCATTATGGCACATGTACTTTCTAAAGGGCATATTAGTTCAACTAGCTGTCAATCCATTTCAACACTTTCAATAAAAAAAGTCTATCTCAAACAAATATGTAAGTGACATGTTAGAAAGTAATCAAAATATAAGTGGAAACATGGAAAAATATTCTCATTGCAATTATGCTTTCCTGTTGTGGCCTGTCAGCGGCCTGTGCAGATTGTAGCTGATTCTGACAGCGAGGAGGTTGATGTGGTGCTGTGCCAGCAGCCTGTGCAGCTGGCACTCGAGTCAGACAATGAGGAGGCTGGAGAAGTTGTGATGCCAGAGGCAGAGATTCAGCCAGAGCCTTCCGAACTTCCAGAAGCTCCTTTAAGAGAAGAGGACGAAGAGGAGGAGCCTCTTGATGCACGGGCGCTCAGAGCTGCCAAAAGGCAGAAGTGTCTCCTCAGGAGGAGGTCTCCTCGAGAGTAAGGCTTGGGGCTAATTGGCCACTCCCTTAGCCTATTTAAGGACGAATGCCGACTGAGGCAAGTTGTAGGGAACAACTTTAGTTCACTCTACTTCGTGTCTGAATTGTCTGCAATATTGCTTCTGGGTTTTCTGCCAACCTTAGTAAGATTGTGGTTACTTTATCTTTGGTTTTTTGTAGGCTGTTAAGAAAGCTTATTAACAGCCTTTGTTTTGAAAAAGACTGAGTTATTTTAGTAAATTAAGTTTTGTACAAACTTTGTGTGTGCTGTATTCTTTGGGGTCCATAGCTGGGGCAGAACATTTCCTTTGCCCCAATAGGGTATGTTAAATATATGCAGTGATGTTTGTATCACATCCGGGGGGAGAAAAGTATCCAGAAAAGATGGAAACTCCTACAAGGAAATAGGATCAGGTTACATGATAGGAAAATTATAGTGAGAAAGGAAGACTACCTTGATGGAGATACTGTATGTAGAAGCTGTTGCCTATGAAAAAGGGACTGAAATAAGTCTACAACAGTGAAGTAACATTCAGAAGCAATTCAGGCAGACATTGAACTATAAGGATGAGGAGTAGGTACAGCACAAGTACACTTGCAAGATTCTGTTGTTATTATAGCCAATTCCAATAAAAGTAGCTTTGTTTTCCTATGGAGTTGATTTTCTGGTCTGATCTACCTAGTGGGACTGACACGACGGATAGGAACTATTAGCCAATAGAACAAGCTGTCCTGGTTGTTCTTCTTCACTGGAGGTTTTCAAATAATGGTTGAATGCTCGTTGATCAGAGATGCTTTAGTAGGTCCTACTCTGAGTAGAAGACTGAACTAAATGACTCCAGCTCCATGATTGAATGCTCCCTTGGTACTATAAATGTGCTGAATCAAATAGCCTATTAAATTATCATAATGTAGTCTACCTTGGTGGTTCATGAAGGTAAGTTCAGAATAATAGTACCTTAAACCTGAACTCTGTGTCTTTGAACTTTTTCTACTCCTTGTGGGGAAAAGTGGTTTAGGGGAAGTGGTATTTTGCAGGGAATAAATTATTTTTATAAGGGGCACGTTGGCTCAGTGGTTAAAGGTGCTGAGCTTGTCAGCTGGAAAGCTGACAACCCAGGTTCAAAAGCAGAGAACTGTGCAACAGGGTGAGCTCCTGTTACTTGCTCCAGCTCCTGCCCACCTAGCAGTTCAAAAGCATGCGAATGCAAGTAGATAAACAGGTACCACTTTGGTGGAAAGTAACAGCATTCCGTGCCCCTCAGCACATATAGTAGTCATGCTGGCCACATGATCATGGAAATGTGTTCGGATAACGCTGGTTCCCTCAGCTAAGAAACCAAGAAGAGCATCACCCACTAAAGTCAGACATGACTTGACAGGGGAAACCTTTACATTATTTATTTATTTGTTTGTTTGTTCGATTTATATATGCCGCCCTTCTCCGGAGACTCAGGGCGGCTTACAATGCATTAAGCAATAGACTTCATACTTTTGTATATACCTGCTTAGTAGGGCTTTTTTGGGGGCCCCTGAGCGGTGTTTTGTTTTATACAAAGTCAGTTTATTGCCCCCACAAACCGGGTCCTCATTTTACCTACCTCGAAAGGATGGAAGGCTAAGTCAACCTTGAGCTTAGTGAGAATTGAACTCGCAGTAATTGCAGGCAGCTGGCAGCTAAGTGCTACTTTAACAGCAGCAGTTTAGTCTGCTGTGTCACCAAGGCTCCTTAATTTCTTTTTATGAGTTTACTTCATTGGAAAAACAAGAATAAGGAATCCCTATACATCAAGTACACAGAATAAAAACAGAAATGTAAGGAAGCCATGTCCTCCTTTCTTCTCCCCGCTATCACTAACTATATCACTGTTTCCCTCAGTTACAGTTACTTCTCTTTAATTCATCTTCAACTCAAACAAACTAAGTAACTGAAAGGGACATGTGATTCTACACTAACTCTGGCCCATCTTGATCAATATTAAGCAAGAACTAATACATTGCTCCGATACCAATACCAATCTAATCTAATCAAAGAGTGTGCCTCCTAGACTGGACTAAGAATTGTTCAATTATGTTGAATGATAGATTTAAGAAAGAAACACTTGTTCACACTAAACATTGCTAACAATTAATGTAACTCAGTGGTGGGTTGCTACCGGTTCGCCCTGGAACCAGTACCAGTGGCGGAGGGAGGCTCTGACCACCCGCCCGGGTGCTTCTGTGCATGCACAGAAGGGTCACACACACACGCAAGTGCCCACAAGCAAACCGGTAGCAACGGGTTTTGAAACCCGCCCCAATGTAACTTCTACAATACACAGTTAAAATCCCCACTATAGATTTAAATAGATCTCAAAGAAGGTTCAATTTCATTTCAATATTTGACAAAATTACAGAACAGTGATGGAAATTTATAGTGAACTCTATAATTATTGCTGAAAAACAATGTACAGTTAAAACATGTTACTCTTTCCTGCAGAAATACTATTTTTTCACAATTAAATCTACAATTAAAACAAGCTGTGGGTGTTTAAAGTTCTACTAAAATCAAATGTGGTCCTATTTCACTTTTCCCCCTTTCCTTTTGCTCTTGTCCTGTAGTCAGACCATGTTCTTTCATTTATGTCAGTTTTTAAATTTTTGTGAGTGGTTGGCAAGAAAAAACAGAGGGGAATGGTGTTAAAATATGCTAAATTTCTCTGATTCTCACTATTTGGAGAGCCCTTGAGTTTAGAACACAGATTGGAAACTATAATGAAAATATCTGAGTTACAAGTCTGAAATAATGCCATGCATGAAAATAACAGGATTCTCTCCCTCTCCCCCAAAATAGATAGTAGGGCTAAATATTACTTTACATTATTCTGGAGCAAAAAAAGTGCTTCAGAGCACATGAGACATGCATATAACACCTGTCTGAAAATTCCTAAAGCAGTCATGTCTTTTCCTGGCACCATGTGGAAATACATATGGAAAAATATATTTGGGACCAATATATTGGGAATTGCCATCAAATCAAAGCAATGCACAGCTGTAACGGTCTTCTCTGAACCTGAGAAAGAGGATAAGGGTTACTAAAAGTTCAGAACATTTGGAGGTCCTTCCTTTATCTAATCAATGGTTAACTACATTTCCTGCACATCTTAAGGCTGTTAGCAATTTAACAAAAGCTCTGCCCTATTCAAATTCAGAAATAAATGTGATCCTAACAGTGAAAATATTTCATTGTCAAGATTTATGTAACATTATGCTGTCCTTCCCCATTCAATAAAGGATGTAATTGGCTATCAAATTCTGGATAACAATCCTAATTGATAATATGCTTATGTGGGTCAGGTGAAAAGATGACAATTAATGAACCCTGACTAGACCGATATTATTATTAGACTATATTATGCCTGTCACATTTTAACATAAGATTCTGCTTGGCAGGACTGATGTTTTAATTAATGTATAGGGAACCTGAAGTCTATTAGTGTCCAGAAAATCCAAATCCAGAGATTCTAGCAATCAAAATGCCTCATTGTGGCTCATGTTTATATCACAATGTTCTTTTTTTTTGGTAAAGTTTTTTTTTATTTTTTACACAAACACACACACAAACATACAATGTATTTTTGCTGAACAGAGTATTCGGCCGGTTAACAAATTTAAACAATTTTTAGTCCTTTCAACTAAAATTACAATTTCTATACCTCTTTTTTTGCCATAACATTTATTTTCATCTATTTTGTGCCAATATTACCATTCATTTTCATCTCTAATTTTGACCAAATTCCATTTTCCCTTCTATTCTATATTAAACTCCTTCCCATTATCATCTAATTTTTATATCCATCATCAAATTAATTAATTATGTGGTGTTAGTTATTTAATTCTTATATTAATAATAAATCCACTTATTTTATAACATATATTTCCTTAACTAATACAATCCAACATTTTAATATAAATCAATTGATTATATAGATATCTTTTTCATTTATATATGAACCAGAAGAAAAAAAAACCTTAGTTGAATTTAAAAATATTCTAACTATTATCCTCTAATCATATAGCTTTCCCCTGTATTATTATTATAAGGTTGACTCAGCCTTCCATCCTTCCGAGGTAGGTAAAATGAGGATCCGGATTGTGGGAGCAATAAAATGACTCTGTATAAAAAAAGAACACCGCTTGGAGGGGCCCGAAAGCCCTACTAAGCAGGTATATACAAAAGTAAGAAGGCTATTGCTTTAATGCATTGTAAGCCGCCCTGAGTCTCCGGAGAAGGGCGGCATATAAATCGAACCAATAAATAAATAAATAAATAAATATTCCAAATCATTAATTGTTTGTACACACACCATCATAAACCATTAAAAACATTTCAGTTATTATTCCAATTATTTTTCAATTCATTTTCACCATCATATGATTTAACATTATTTCTTACTACAATTCATATTTCAATTCTAGTCATATACATCATATTCCTTTTTCATTTCTTTCCTTTTTTCCCTTTTCATTTTCATTTTTCCCTTTTTCTTTCCCCTTTTTTCCTTTTCTGGCTTAAAATCCTGATCTCTCCTGTTTTGCCTTATATTCCCCATTGTTACTCCTCTCTTTTCTCTTTTTTCGTTTCACCACTGTTTATCCCACTATTTATCCCAGTATTATCATTTTGTATTTCAAAGTCCTGAACTCTTCTATTTTGCCCTATATTTCCTGTTATTTTCCACCCTTTTTCTCTCTTTTTTATCTTTTCACTGTAAATCCCAGTGTAATCATTTAAATTCTTTATATTCTTTCTGTTCCATCCTCCCTTCCTTATTTGTCTCTTTCCATCCTCTTTATTTTTTTCATTGTAATTCCAATGTAATCTCTAAAAACCTCCTTTTTATTATTACTATCCACATGTTCAGTTACTTCTTCATATTTAATCACATTGTCCTTATCTTCTTTATTTTCAGCCTCTATGTCTTGCTTCTCCATCTTCATTTCCTTGTCCGTTTGCGTATGCTCCATCTCAGCTTTTGTGTCCTCAGATTTTAATCCTCCATGTAACATTGTAGTTATTTCTCTTATTTCCATTTTCCATGACAAGTACATTGATTTAATCATTTTTCTAATTTCCAGCGCCATTTTATTCTTTTTGAGTTAATATTATTCCGATTTTAAAAGTTCTGTTGTATTCCTTTTTTTCCCCCAAAGTCAAGCTGCTTGTAGACGAAGAAATCCTCCCCAAAAGTTCTCACAGCTATTATCCGTAAAGTTCACAATTTTCCAAAATAAAGACCAAGTTGCAATATTCCTTTTTACTCCTGAAGGTGTCTCTCTGCAATCCACAATTTCCAATTGTGTAATAAATATCCATTTTGTTTCAATCTACATTAACAATCTTACTTAGCTTCTCTTTTTCTTTTTAGCTTTAAAAATATCAAATCAGTTTTATAGTCCAGTCCGAATTTAAACAGCTCTTCTCACTTCTTTTTTCCTTTTTTTCTTTAATTTATACAACACTTCTGTTATAGGGCTTATTATCCATTCTCTTTTGTTTTTCTTGAAATTCAAAAAAGAAAGGGGGGGAAGGATCTATTTATTTCTTTCCGATCCTTTAATCAAACTTGGGGCAATTTCTCTAGTTATTTAAAATTTTCCAAATTATTTCCAAATAATTTTGTTCAAAAGTCAATTTTCCATTGGGTTTTTAATATTATGCTTCAAAAACTTTTTTTCTTCCCCCTGTGCTCATTAGCTGCTGTTTTATCGCTAGGGGTCTTAAAGTTAAAAAAATTTTTCCTTATTGTTGTTTCAACCAAGGGTTGGGTGTCACTCACACAGCTTCAAAAAACTCCATTCCATTCATCACTCCTGCTCAATGCTTAGTCCAGTTGCCCCAGCTTTGTGACAGCCGCAATGGCTGCCGTCCCCTGCTGCCAAGTCATAGAGAGTTTCCTCTGACCTTTGAGGAACTTGCCTGTTCCTCTTGGTCTTCCGAGGTGCTTCTCCTTCTTCCCCATCTCTACAGGATGGTTCTGGTCCAAAGACCCTTCAGCAGCGGTTTGTCAGTCCAGGTTTTCGTGGAGCTCATCAGAGCCCACTACTTCCCCAACTGTCTCGCCGTGATGCTTCCAATCAAATCTATATCACAATATTCTGCAGTATCTATAACATTCTTCGCTCCTATATCTCATCTCTCCCACTCATCGCAAGTTAGCCTTCTCTGTCTATCTAACCATACACATGGAACAAGGACAATACATAATCATTGAAAGGCATGAAGAAATAGCAGAATTCAGATATCATTTCTTTCCCGCTGTATGAAGCTAAAACAGTCAGTTCACTTTTCTTGCCAATTTTCAGTACAAAGTTTCAAAAATGCATGGGTCTCATTGATAAAGCAACATCCATACACTGAAAATATAAATACATAATGGCTATCTGGTAAATATATAGCACATTATATTTTTCAACTGAAACTGAATGACGAGCCAAAAGAATTTTAAATAGGTGCAGGAAATATATTTTTAATTTTCCGGTTTATAGTCTAAGATAAAATGTTTCTGCATTTCTGGCAAAGCAGCATTGTAAAACTAGTTAAAGAACAATTTGAAACTCACAGGGATGTCTCTTAAATGTCATATTGAGAAAATGGATAGTTGATCACTATATTCAGAAGGCCTGAAGAATTTTTTTTAAAAAATGCAGATATTATACTTTTTTGCATCTGGAATATAAATGATAAGACTAAGGAAGAACTGCATACTTAACTGGATGCCCAGTTTTAACAACAGACATTTCCCTTCAAAGAACCAGTGTTTCAATTCTCAGCATATTGATGGAATTATAATTTATGTAGAACACATTTCCCAGGTGTTCTGACCGAGATAGTAAATGGAGAACATCATATATATGACATACTGCTTTCCATTAACCCCCTGGCACCAGCAATTTCACCCCACCCGTTTACTAAAGACTAATCCATTTTTCTCTTGGTACTTAGCATTCAAATAAAATTCTCAACTTTTGATGCCAAAATGTGTATACAGTTTTTAGAAGAAGAAAGGCATGTGGTATTTTTGATCCTTTGCCAACAATACATCTTATTATGCCAAATTAAGAATAATGACAAATATGCTTTTAAACCAAAGTGTTTTTCAGGTTACTACATCAGAGCACCTCCTCTCAAAGGGAGATCATGCATTCTCTGATTCATACAGTTTGAGGGCTGGATTCAGCCTGATCCCTATGTTTGTCTTGTTTCTCTGCCTTGGTAGTCATTGTCTACAGTATTTATCTTATGTTGCAGCTTCCCTTGACATAACCTTAGTGTCCCCGGCCATGCCATCAACTTCTTTGTGCATGGCGAGACATCTTTGGCTTTCTATCCTGCCCCCTTCCAAAAAGTGAAACAGAAAAGCTCTGCATCCTTTTCATTCTTTAGAAGAAATCAACATTCAGAGCAGGGGTGAAATCCAGCAGGTTCTGACAGGTTCTGAAGAACCGGTAATGGAAATTTTGAGTAGTTCAGAGAACCAGCAAATACCACCACTGGCTGGTCCCAGAGTGAGGTGGGAATAGAGATTTTGCAATATCCTTCCCCCAGGAGTGTGGAGGAAATGGGGATTTTGCAGTATCCTTCCCCTGGAGTGCAGTAGAAATGGAGATTTTGTAGTATCCTTCCCCTGCCACGCCCACCAAGCCACACCATGCCCACCAAGCCACGCCCACAGAACCAGTAGTAAAAAAAAATTGGATTTCACCACTGATTCAGAGGCATTCCGCTAACTTGTACCCAGTATGGAAAGAAGTACATACTTAAGTAAAATAGAAGCTAATGTTAGAGTTTCCTCCAGGTGGAAATTTCTGAGCCAGGATTAGTCACCCCATGTCTAGCAGTAGCATGGAAACTATATGCATAGAAAGTCATTCAATACCTTGAAATTTTAAGTAATGCAAGTGAATTTTGTTTCAAGTAGGGATAGCACTAGCCGCATCCATTTTCAGCTGAGTGTTTAATTTATGCTTATATAAGACCTTTCTACAGTATGACCTGAATTCTGTATCAATAACTACACTGGAATGCCTCTCTTCTATTTTGTGTCATTAGATATTTTGCACAACCACAAGGCCATAAAACAAACAATAGTCTAAATATATGAGTTCTTATGAATTTAGATGATTTAAATATGTGAGAAATAATTGTCAGAAGCCCATAACTACTCTTCAAATGTAATAGATATAATGAATCATCATCATCAAGGTGCAGTACAAGTCACAATAATTATGAACTTCCATACAATAAAATTAGCTCACATCTCAGAAGCCAAACCAGCAAAAAGTTATTAACACACAATCCCTATACTAAGCCATTCAGCAAATAAAGAGATTTTAAGCCATTTTACATACGATCAAAGTTTTTCCAGAGTTGAAGGGAATATTAGAACTGATTCCACTTTCATGAGTCCATGTATTTTGACAAGCTGAAACCTGGAGACATCAGCACAGGTGTCAGGAACACCTCCTAGGAAAGTAAAGAGCAATCAGAGTCATATAGAGAAATAAGGAGTGACTGATATTCCAAACACAAGCACCAGTAGCTTAGTTACAACTCTAAAGAGCCAACCAATGAGCAGCACCCTGTTGTAATGAGATATAAGAGTAGCATGGAGGGTCCAAAACAGCAGCACTAATCTAGATTAAATCAGGAAAGGGACAGAGAAATCAGGGATATCTAACAGAAAACTATTGCAGTAAACTAGGTTTGGAAGAAGAAAAGCACTAATAAAGCCTTTCATGAAATTAACCTAAATGATCAATGTTCAAGACATTATTGTTTCAACAAGCTGGGCTGGCTTAAACATGAATTTTAGTGGTTGTTTTAGTTTTTTAATAATATTGGGGCCAATTTTTTTTTTGTTTTATTTTTAATTTGATTTATATGCCGCCCTTCTCCAGAGACTCAGGGCGGCTTACAATGTGTTAAGCAATAGCCTTTATACTTTTGTATATTTATACAAAGTCATCTTATTGCCCCCATAATCTGGGTCCTCATTTTACCTACCTTAGAAAGGATGGAAGGCTGAGTCAACCTTGAGCCTGGTGGGATTTGAACTTGCAGTAATTGCAGGCAGCAGATGTAAGTGAATGTTAATAACTGCCTTAGTCTGCTGAGCCACCAGAGCTCCTAAATAATATTAAAATTATTTAATATGTTTTTAAATTGTTTTTAAATTTTATGGATATGTGTGTTTTATTGTTGGCTGTACACCACCCTAAGTCCTTCAGGAGAAGGGCGGTATAAAAATTTAAATAATAAATATATAATAATAAATAATAATGTGTACTTTATAACGGAATGGAAAAATACAAAGAGAGAGCTTTCAAGTGAGATTCTGTGGAGTACTAGCATCAAAGGAGCAGTGATGGTCTGCAGTATAAACATTGACCAGCAGAAGTCTTTCTGGATAAAGGAGAAATCAAGAAATTGCCCATCTGTGCCTTGGATAACTTGGATAACTATTCATTGGGATGGAAACTATGGGAGGAAAGTCTTGTGGTTTTCTCAAGAGTGAAGTGGTTGGGGACCGTGCCAGAGATATTTCACTCGCACTTGCAACGTGCAACATTTTAAAGGACACTAAGTTTTTTATTTTATTTTTATTGTCATATTTATATGCCGCCCTTCTCCCGAAGGACTTGGGGTGGCTCACAGAATAAACAATCTAACAATAAATAGAATTAAAACGTTACAATCCAATTTAAAACCACAAATCCCCAGATTAAAATGCACAGCAGATCAGGGAATTTGCTGAAAAAGCCATGTCTTTAGGTCAGCATGGAAGGTGCGGAGGTCGGGGGCCGTCCGGAGCCCAGTGGGTAAATCATTCCAGAGGGTCGGTGCGACCACAGAGAACGCCCTCAACCTGGGGGCCACCAGCTGACATTGTCTGGCCAATGGGACCCGGAGGAGGGCAGTCCTATGTGAACGCACTGGGCGGTGGGAGGCCGGTAGGAGGTGGTCCTGCAAGTACCCCAGGCCCATGCCATGAAGGGCTTTATAGGTGAGCACCAGCACCTTGAAGCGGATCCGGAGGACCACCGGCACCGACCACCAGTTTGAAAAAACCTTTACCAGAATTTTTATTGCTGGACAGTCAATTAGAAAAGAGCCATAGAAGATCTTGTTATGATTGCAAGACTATTATATGTACACAAATTTTGAAGTTCTGAAGCAGATGGCAGACTGCACCTTCTGTTTACATTCTACAACTCAGGAATGTAATCTAAAACACATTAGCAATCCCACCCAAAAAAACTAAAACTAAAAAACCTTTAGACTTTTGCCTAACTAAGTTCTAAGCTGAAGGCATTCATTTGGAAATGAGGAACACTAATAATAATTAAGTAAGTCTATGAAGAGAAATGCCATAACCATTAAACAAATTGGAAAATAATGTTGCTGCATTTTAAATCACCAAATTAAATAGAATCCACTAAAAGACTTGCAAAAGATCAGTTTGGTCAATATCTAAACTGCAAGAGTAGTTCAGGTGGTTGAAAAAAATTTTTAAATTGTCTTTCTCGATCAAATTATGAATGAAAACCAAAGAGAAAATCTACTATTTAAAGAATGTTAACTCTATCAAATTGTATTCAGATTTATACCCAGTGTTGTTGATCTGCCACCAGCCTGCAGAGCTGGCAGCGGAGTCGGACAGTGCAGAGGCTGGGAAGGAACATAGGCCAGAAGCATTGGAATGAATGGTGTGGTGGCCTAGTGGTGAAGATGCTCATCTCCTACTTGGAAGTTTGAGAGTTCAATCCTAGGTAGCGGTAGATATTTCTCTTTCCTAGGGCACACACAAAAAAAATCTGCTGCGAACTCCATGTAGACATCAAGAAGGGCATCTGTCCAGTAAACGTTCAGCTCCATCCAGTCACCCCGACTCTATCCTGAATTAATGGATTACAGGGTTGTAAAAAAAGGAGTTAGCAGAAGAACTGAAATGAATTTTTAATATAGTCTAATAGCTTCTTTCATACCAAACTTTCAATGTTTATTCAGCTCATGGGGGACTGGCACAAAATGATAAAATAATGGGCCTCATCTTGTGATCCCAGATTGCTCTAGCTATGTATCTTAGTTATTTTTCTGCCTTCCTTTCTCTTCATCTTCCAGTTATTATCTCCACATTTCATCTCCAATCCCTGATAATATTGACTATTAATAAAGGGTATAGTGGGTTGAAAGAACTGCTTTGTTCTTTCCAGATCAAACCCAGAAGATTGGCAGATCACAATACAAAGCTAAATAAGACCAGATGGGGGAAGCAGATATCATGCAACGAAGCCGAGCCAGTATTTTGTGGCTATTTCTTACTATTGATCTGTTGTTACTTCCAAATGGTCCCATTCTTTGGCTGTTCCACCTTTCAAACTGTCCAGTGAAGTAGTGGCAAGGATCTGGAAATAGAACCATTCCTTGATATAGCAAGAAGTCTGTTTACTTTCAATGAAGAAATGGAATATTCTGATAATAAGAAAAGTAAGAAATTACCCCTAGTAAGGAAATGAACTAGATGACCCAAGAGGATTTTCTTTCTGATGCTTATAATTCTGTAATTACAAAGAGCCAGAGCTTCTCAATGCCCACTTGGAGGGGTTAATTAAACATTCAGATTGAGATCATGGTATATCAGCAAATGCTAATTCCTCTTCATCAGGACATACAGTTATGTACCCTCTTATTTTTAGCCTGAAGTGGCTATTTTTCCCACAAAGATATAAAAATTACATATACCCTCAATATGTGGCAATTTGTAATACTCAGAGGGTCTTTGGAGCCTATTAAAAAATTACAAGTACTATGCTTGCATTAGTTCTGGTCTGATATGAGTAGCTATTGATTTAATGGAAGATATAGAGGATAATCTTCTTGCTATTTTGTACTTTGTTTTCTCAGAAGGCCTCGGAACACTCCAGCACTGATTTGCAACTATCGGGATATACCAAAGGCCAAGGAAAGAATGAACAATATATAGTATAATGATTTTTTAACAAGGATAGAAGTTACACAAGGCAATACTTAACCCATACCTACTTTTTTGATTGCAGGTATATGTGCATGACTGTGAGTGTATATATTTGTATATATACACACGTCCATTCATCTAAAGGACTATTTCATACTTTCCAGTCAAGCGCTTAGTTTCATCTAAGGACCAAATAATACAAATATAGGGAAGAGGGGGAACGTCCTGTTTCAGGTTTCAAATTCACACACAAATTCACACACATACACAAACACACACACACAGTTGCTATGTGAGAACAAACTATTGATCCCAACAAAGAAACATGGGTCAGGATTAAATTTTAAATCAAGTTGCAGCCATCTTCATTTAAGATAGTTATTCCTTTGTTTGGCAAGGAGACTCATTGAGCATCTTTGTTCTCTTGTCCAAGGACTTGGTGGCCATACCTAATTATCTGAATGATCCAGCTGTCCTAATGGTGCCCACAGATGATTCCTGGCTTGCTATCTCCTGAAGTTGACATTCTACTGGTTCAGCTGCAGCAACTTTTACAGAGTCTTATGTTCTATACTGATAGGAAGGAATGTAACAACTCCTCTAAGTGTCCAAATACAGGAGCAAAATATCTTAAACCATCTTAGAAGTGAGCCAACAACAACACAAGATAGAAACAAATTAAACTTCTGTACAGTTATATACTCGGGTTGGGAAGAAAAGAATCATGTTATACCATGATACTATGTTCATAATTAGAACATGATGTCTAGGTAGGTACCATATACGCATGGCAGACTATACTAAATTATTGTATTAACTGAAAATCGAAGGATTGTTTCAAAAAAATGTACTTAAGTCAAATCACTTGTAGTTCTCAGTTTACACTATGGAAAAGATTCCTAGAATATTGCCAAAATGTAAACTGTAAAGCAGATAATATAATAAAATATAGTCTATTACAGGTCTTTACAAGATTTCTTGTAAATTACAAACCTGTGATGGAGAACCTATTGCACATGTGCTGGAAGTGGCACACAGAGCCATCTCTCCGGACACATGAGCCATTGCCCATTGCTCTTCCGGATTCCGGCGCGCCGGCCAGCTGGTCTTCACACGTGCGGGAGTATTGGGTGGCTGCTCTTCCAGTTTCTGGCACATGCATGCACACCGGCTGTCTGGTCTTCCGGTTTCTGGCATGCATGAGCATGTGAAGACCAGCTGGCTGCACACACATGCACACCGGGCGGCTGCTCTTCTGGTTTCCTGCATGTGCGTGCATGCATGCGTGCTCCCGTTTTGGCACTGAGTGCCAAAAAGGTTTGCCAACACTGTTATATACTATATGACAATTCCATGTCATTACAATTCATTTTGGAATTGCCAAAAACTATTATCAACATTTCTATTTGACACAAATGAAGCCATTAAATATTTGAGTCTATTCATTTGCTCATGTCTAGGTATCCCTGGCACATAAAAGCATCTTTGTTCCTTTCAATGGAAGGAACTCTCCTGCACATAGTTGCTTTTGTTTAGATTATTTCAGCTGTCCATCCCAATTAATGAGATACTCCCAAGCAAAAGAAAAATCTAAATATACCTTGGTATTTCTGCAGTTTTAATCATCAACTTGACTGTGGCATTGTATTTTGACTTTTTAGTCCCTGGAAAATAATTAAGACAAGTACTAGACCATCAAAGACTTCCATATCTGAAATAGTGATTGATTGATTGATTTATTGATTATGTGCCATTAAGGCATTGTCAGTTTTCAGAAACCACATAGGTAGATTTTCTCCATGACAATCTCTAACTTGGTCTTTCAGAACTCCCAATGGTACACTCATAGCCACTCTAACTGAATCCATCCACCTTCATCTTCTCTTTCTAGTATCTCCCCCACCATCAAAGCCTTCCCCAGAAAATTAGATCTTTACATAATGTGTCCAAAATAGGGTAATTTGAGCCTGATTATTTGTGTCTTAAATGAAAATTTCGGTTTAATTTTTGATGATAGATTTATTTGTTTTCAGAAGTCCAACATCACAGTTCAAAAGCATCTATATTCTTTCTCTCCTGATTTTTCAAAGTCCAACTTTTGCTTCCATGGAGTATCACAGAGAATACCATAGATTGCACAATTCTAATCTTTGCATGCATAGACTCATCATAGCATTTGAATATATTTCAAGAGCTAGTCTGCAGCATATTTCTTGACTGCTTGTTTCTTTACTGTTGATAGTAAAGCTCTTTACTATCAGAAGCTCTTTATTTTTTGGACGGAGACCTGTTGGTGATGCATGGTGGTGCAGTGGCTGAAATGCAGTACTTCAGGCTAACTCTGCCCACAGCCAGGAGTTTGATCATGACCAGCTCAAGGTTGACTCAGCTTTCCGTACTTCCGAGTGGATAAAATGAAGATTCAGATTGTTGGGGCAATATTTATTTATTTATTAGTCCAATTTATATGCTGCCCTTCTCCATAGACTCAGGGCGGCTTACAATGCATTATAGCAATAGCCTGCATACTTTTTTGTATATACCTGCTTCTTAGGGCTTTCAACCACCCCTAAGTGGTGTTGTTCTATACAAAGTTGGCTTATTGCCCCCACAATCCGGGTCTTCAATTTACCTACCTCGAAAGGATGGAAGGCTGAGTCAACCTTGAGCCTGGTGAGATTCGAACTTGCACTAATATGCCGACACTGTAACTGTTCAGAGAATGCTATAAAGCATTATGCAGCGCTATATAAATCTAAGTGCTATTTATGTTATTCTGTCCTAAGAAAAAGGAAAGTGTGAGAAAACTCAAAATAACCATGTCTTGTTTTATTTATTTCTATGGCATGGTATAAAATGGGGCAGAGAGAAACTCTGTCTAGGTATAAGAAATGGGGAAAAATAATTACTGTTCTCGGGGGTGGGGGGAGAGATACAAACTCTTGAACTCCACTACTAAGTTCTTCTACAAATAATAGCCAAACTCCCATTCTCTTTCAAAATAATTACCTGATGAATTAACTTTCATAAAAATATATTAGTTTAGAAATGTGCATTCATTTTCTCTCTGTAACAACCCTTGCTGTTCTTAATATTTACTTATTTCACATGCCTTGTTCTTTCTGTCAAGAACCCATAACAATCAGTGGTGGGTTGCCCCCGGTTTGCACCAGTTCTATAGAACTGGTAGTAAAACCGACAGGAGGCTCCGCCCACTAACCCTGACATCATGAAAATGCTTCTGCGTATGCGCAGAGCGCATGTGCGCACAAGCAAAGTGAGAGAAAGAGCGCAGCCCCATTGCAAACTGGTAGTAAAGGTAAGTAGAACCCACCCCTGATAACAATGTATACAATGCAATGTATACAATGCTTACCAGGCAGTAAATACAGTACAGACTTACTTAACTACAGAAGTGACATCTTGTTATGTTTCAGTCCAGACTATTGTCTAGATTATTTCTAACACTATTGAAAACATAAAAAAGAAAATAATAAACTTTGTCCCTCCACTGTAGCCATTTTCACTTATCACAGAACTTATCTCGGTATCCAAGCCATGCAAGTAACTCTTCTACACCATTGCTTGTATAATGATACTGCATTCCATGCATCTAGAAAGCATTTTCAAGGGCAGGTATAAAGTCCAAGGGTTTTACTTGAATGACAATCTTGCACTATCTTGCACTTTCAATGGCATCCATCTTAGAACATGAGCAAGTTCATATAGGAGCATGCAATCCTTCAAGTGCCCTGGACCAAAACCGTTTAGTACTTGACAAATTAGACACGGTACTTTGTGGCTTTCCCGGTTGGTCCATCTAATGTCATTTTAAGAGGGCTTTAAAATATTTGCTTTCTTTGCCTTTTATTGAAGATTTGGTTATAAATGCTGATCCGTTACTTGGCTCAGTTAAATATTGGATTGTTTTGCCTCAGATAGGATTTCAGTGAAACTGGCTTATTCTAAATTTGCTGTCTAAATATAAGGGTTGGCATGGTATTTATAGCACAATTAATCTTGGGAAGCAAGAGGGATCAAGAATTGTTAACCAACTTATTAAATATAGATAAATGAATTTATTACAATGCTCTGCAACTGATGCCAAACTGGCACCTTCCAAATGTGTTACATTTCACCACCCAAAATCTCAACCAATATCCAAAGTTAATTCTGCATTTTAAAAATCCTAGTATTTAATGTTATATCTTTACTTGTTTTCTCCAATTTGTATATTGTTCATTAATGCTGACCATTGTAGTTATAAAGTCTATAAAAGGACATTTTTCTTCATGCTTCCTATTACAAAAAAAATATAGCAGGAAATGGATAAAAGTTGGCTTTTCAATCACCTTCTTACATTTTAGTAGATAGAATTCATAAACATCAAGACAATTAGAGAAAATGCATTAACTATCATTGCCCATAAAAAGAATTTATTATTGCTAGCTGATGTTTCTAAATTTATCATTCTTTACAAAGGCATGCTGACATCTAAATGGTATTAAGTCAACAACAGATGACAAAACCTATTTATAAACTGATTTATAACTCTAGTTCAAATCATTCCAGACTTGTGATCTCATTCAAACATTTTTCTTATGTATTTATATGATTTATGTCACACTTTTCTCCCTATAGCTAGGTCAACCATATGTGGACTGCAAAATCCAGAAAACCATTAGGGAACAAATCACAAGACAGTTAAATAATAATGAAACAAATGCTTAAATATACTGAGATAGGCTTTCATAGCTGGTTGAGCAGTGCGGGGCTTCAGGGTTTAGCGGTTGTGATATAGAGAACGTATTTCTTGATGTTTCACTGGCAACTATGGCTGGCATTTTCAGGCTAATTGTCTCTGAAGGCTACTGTACACGGTTCTTTTTGGCTCTGAAGATGAAAGCCACAGTTGCAGCAAAATGTCAGGAAATTTATTCTTCAGACCATAGTCACTAAAACCTAAAGCCCAACATGCCTAAATCTTAAGCATTAGAATTGGTAGAAGCAGTTCTTCTCTGACTACTACTAGTAGAACAGATCAGAGCTGCTATGGAGACTTCCATAGCAGGAAGTTTCAACGAGAAGAGAATCATCAACAGAAGCTTCTAACTGCTATATCCAAAGGCCTTCTATTTCCCTGACAGACATAGACCTTTAGTTTCTCAGGCTGAAGTTTATAGAACAACTTTTTTTTCTACTTGAAATAAGAGAAAGTAAATTGTATAAGAAAATGTAATTCCCCAGCTATGTCATTCTTCACACATATAACACTAGATGGAATAGGTCAGCTTTAAATGGGAATATTCATCTTGGTAGCCCATTTAGAATTCCTTTTAAATAAAAGACTTCAGCCTACTTGTTTTTTCATATTCCAAAAACCTTGATGCTTAACATTTCTATGATTTGAAAAGAAAGAGTCATATCGAAGCATGTAAGTATGCAATTTGTCGAATGTGAAACAATCTTATCAGTGAGCTTTTAATTTTTTATTCTCTTTATTTTTTTTTGTTTAGATGTTACTTTACACCTTTGGCATCTATAATAATTTTTTTAAAACCAATTGCATATCTATCAAAGGGAAGATTTCAGGTAAGAATGTATGAAAATAAGATGAAAATCAAATAATTTAAACCATAACGATAAATAAAAATAAGCAGAAAGCTAAAGCAGTTCTCACTACTTTTCTGTCTTTAGGCTTATATAGAAGAGAAACTCTTAAGATTCACCAAGTTGAAATTCCAAGTATCCAACATGTAATCAATAATTCTTTACACTGTATTCAGATTTGGTCCAGCTAAATTAATATAGTCTGCGCTAATTAGCAGTACAGCAGTGCCAGGCTTACTGATCCTGCAGATGCTAGTATCTTTTTTATCCTAACTTGGTTACGCTAAGCATACTCTCTGTTCATTTTCAACTGTATAACAGAAAACCTAAATGTTTGTGCTAATTTCAAAATGCCTAGGCAAGAGAAGTTTCAACTTCTGGTAAGAGTTACCTGTCCTGCAAGCCAACTGTTTAGGAAAGTATCAGAAGGGAGGCCTATGCCCACCTGTATCTGGCACTATCTTCTCCTTTGAAACAGCTCCAGGGCCAATTGCTTAGGTAGTAACAGTAGCAATCGCACTTAGACTTATATACCGCTTCACAGTGCTTTACAGCTCTCTCTAAGTGGTTTACAGAGTCAGCATATTGCCCCAACAATCTGGGTCCTCATTTTACTGACCTTGGAAGGATGGAAGAATGAGTCAACCTTGAGTCTGGTGAGATTCGAACTGGCAAATTGCAAGCAGCTGGCAGTCAGCAGAAACACCCTGCAGTACTACATTCTAACCACTTTGCCACCACGGCTCAGTACCCCTGACAATCCTGAGAGAGTTTACATGTAAGGTTCCACCTCCAAGCTAACATTACTGGGGATGGTCAGGAGAAAAGGAAGCGTATCTGATGGCTTCATCCCTGCCATCACTGCAGTCACATGAGGGCCTCCTCAAATCCTCTCAGCCCCTGTGAAGTAAGCAAGTCGACGTCTGATGCAGCAGATGAGGATGTACTGTAGTAGACTTAGTGACTCTCTCTTCTTTCTTCCCTTGACACCTCTTAGTTTCTTGGTTTGATCTAGTATGAGAAGGATTAGCCAGCAAGAAACTTGCCATTGCGCAGGGTACACCCATTTGTAACAGTAACAGAGTTGGAAGGGACCTTGGAGGTCATCTAGTCCTACCCCCTGCTCACGCAGGAGACCTATAACTAGGGATTCGAACTGCTGAACTGCTGACCTTTCTGAATGACAAGCTTAGTGTCTTAGCCACTGAGCCATTTGAGAAGCTCACCATCTTCTAGAAGGATCCTTTTGCTGCAGGAGAAAAACTGAGTTAAAAGATGGAGGCAAGAACTAATGGAACAAGGAATAATCCTAGAAGAGAATGGCTGAGGGATCTGATCTCTCCTATGTTACTCGGAAGACATTGAATAGATTGAGGGTGGAAATGCGTAAGCGTAAGACCAATATGCTTTAAGTGGGGGTTGGTGGCAAATAACAACATGCTGTGCGAATGTAGAGAGACACAGTGTCCAGCCCATCTGTTAGTCTGCCAATTACTACCAGTAGAATGCACAAAAAGCTATTTGTTTCTGGCCAACGATAGCCAAAAAGATGGTCTCATTTTGCCAGTTTAAGGTTTGATCTGAACACAAAATAAAGCAAACCTCACCTCTTCATCTCCTATCAGAGTCTTAATCAATTTGTTGCCCTTTCCTCTGCTAGATAGGTAAATGATAGAGACGGGTATGTGGGCATGAATACATCTGTGGGTATGATGGGAAACTGTGAGTCAAAATATTTCACAACCTTAAATAGGTCTGGCAGATTTTCTTTTAAGAGGCCATCAGCTTTCAAATGCTGTCCTCTCTGTCTGGTATAAACAAGTGGCTACGTCATTTACTTATTGATATTCTGAGGCATTCTGCAAGTTAAATTACACTGGCACTTAAACCAAAGAAAACAAGCTTTAATACCAGAAAGGAAACAAGGAAACATTAAATTCCTTTGAACTGAAAGGAAGGGAAAAAATTAAACAATTAGGAAGAGATGCATGGCAAACATAATATGATGATTAAAATATATGCTCACACATATATTTCATGCGAATTATTCAAAAATATATGCCAGAAAATATTTGTAATATATAAACATTTGCACTAAGCTTTGTCTGTAATTAAAAATAAATAAATAAGGTGAATATTATATTTGCTACCAAGAAGCTAAAATTATTCTGAATAATGCTTAGCCTGTAGGATATGGATTTGCAAATTATTTTGATGTCTTCTAATACATTTTGGTTGATTAATAAAATTAAAATGACTGTGTTCTTTCTATATTTTCAAATCCTAACAACTACTTTTGTTTTTATTCCTAATATTTTTGTTATGAAACTATGTATCCATAGGGTCTGATTGTTTCATACAAGATTATATAATTTGTTAATAAATTAACTAGTGTCGATTTAAACAAAAGCAATGTGTATATTACAGAATAAAATGATAGAGCATGTTTTTTCCCAGAATATTAGTGTAACATTTATTTGCCAGTGAGGGTTGCCAGAACAGGCTACATATAAATAAAGGGAAAGAAATTAGATATCACCCACCACCCCACCACCCCAAAAAAAATAATATCTGTGTTATTCTTCTGTCAGTCACAACCAACAACAACATTCAATGCTTGACACTTTTGTTCACCCATAAATTTACAAGCCATGAAACAGGACTTTTCCTCCTTTTTTCTTCTTCTAGGCAAAGCTTTGTAGAAACAAAATATGGCAAGAAGCCAAAAAAATTGACTAATGTTGAAGTTTTATATTGCAATTAAGTTCTTATCCTGTTCTGCATTCTCAAGAAGATTTATATTAAATAGATTTATTGCAGAGCATTAGGAAATCATATATATGAAAGCATTCTCACTCTAACTGCAATCTGATTTCCTGTCATCTATGATATTAATCCCTAGGTTTACATTATTGGGCTCTTCCTCCCAACTGTTCAAGTCTGTCGTTGGGTGGTGGCTTATTTCCTAGCTTTGAAGTTTCTGCTGTCTGTGCCATTTTTTCAAGGAGCTTTTTCTGGGAGGAGGATCAAATATTCCTGTCTCACCGGGTTCAGACTTTACAGACTCAGAAGTTCCAGCTCTGCACACATCAAGCTAATCTAGCCATGATTTATTGAAAAAGCTATGATTAGCTGGGTATATGCATCATTCTTAACCCGGGATTGGTAGGGGTGGGCATCTTGGGATCATAACACCAAAATGGCAATATTTCAACTGTTTTAAATAGGATGGATTTGCCCACATTTAACACTCCCAAAATATACAAAAAAGGATCTCTAATGGTGATACTGAACTCTTCAAACATAGCCCAGTTCTGACATAATATTAGCTTACAAAACACATTTAGTGAATTCATGTGTCATCACACTAATCCGAGGCTTGGTAAGCTTTGATTTATTGAAAACAATGCATTAAAACATAAATCATGGTTTACAAATCATGACAGTGTACAAGCACCCCATGCCAAAATTCAGAAAACAGGTATCAGGTATCATGGGATGAGTGACTCAGGTGAAATTTTATAGTAGCTCAACTCACATAGTCAAACCCCTGCAACCCCACCACCACCACCATAACCCTCTGCTTTAGTAATGTGTAAACCCATCCACTGTTATATGCAAACCCTAATTTATAAATAGTAACTGTTTTGCACACATGGCATTGAGCTGTTGTGGTGCAATGGTTAGAATGCAGTATTATAGGCTAACTGAGTTCAGGAGTTAGATCCTCACCAGCTCAAGGTTAACTCAACCTTCCATCCTTCCAAGGTTAGTAAAATGAGGACCCAGATTGTTGAGGGAAATATTCTGACTCTGTAAACTGCTTAGAGAGGGCTGTAAAGCACTGTAAAGTGCTATATAAGTCTAAGTGCTATTGCTATTGCTATGTACATAAAACAAATGGTTTTTTTTCTTTTCTATACATTTGTAACTAACTGGGACAATTCCTTACCTCCTCCCCCCTTTTTTTCTGGTCAGGTAGCAGAATGTGGCCTCTGCACCCCAACTGATTAAATCAAGCCCTTTTGTATTGCAAGTATCTCCTTGATTAATGGTTGTCACAAGAATACCAACATATAGACTTCCGGTTGAGCTGCCGGCATCGCCAGACGCTTCTTTGCGAAGCGCCAGCCCCAGACTCTGTAGAATCGCAAGAACAGCGAAAATCGGCTGTCTTGCGGTTTGGAATCCTTCCCCCCAGAAAGAAGGGGGGAAGGAGAGCAGATGGGTGGGGTAGAGCTCCCTAAGAGCACCAGGTTTTGCTAATAATCTGGTGCTCTAAGATGAGAGCTCCCCGTGAAGCCTGTCAAAGCTCCGGACCTGGGATGCCTCTGACGGGGAAGTTTTTCCCTGTCAGAACTAGATGCCGCGGCCACCCCATTAAACAACTTTAAACAAATATTTCTTGAACCAAGCTGGTGGAGCACAAGTTCCACGAAGGAAACAGCAAGTATTTTTTTTCTTTTTTTTTAACTCCAGGGATTTACTTTCTTTAAAAGATTTTTTCTAAGTGGAAAGTGAAAGCAAGATGGCGTTTGAGTTTCAACAGGGCATGAAGAAGTGAAAGTTAAAAGTAATTATTGACAAGCCCCTGTTTGAAACGTAAAACTCCTTTTTGAAAAGTGGATGAAATAAGAAAGGATGTAATAATAATAATTCAAGCAGCAATACAAATTAAAAGGTCTTTTTTTTTCCTTTTTTCTTCTTGAAACTCTTTTTTCCTCCCTTTTTTTTCTGTCCTTCTGGAGGGGAAGGAAGAAGGGCAAGATGGCTGGGCTTTTTGAAAACAAAGAAAGCAAAGGAGGGTTATTTAACCCTCAATGGTCTGATTTTGAGGAAGCTTTGAGTTCAATTACCTCTGCTTTATTGAAAAGAATTGATACTATATTTCAAGCTTCTCAAGCTGGAAACAATGAAACATATGGAAATACTGAGTTGCAATCTAGCAGTGGGGGATTGAATGAAGAGCTGGGAGAGGAAAAAAAACAACAACAGACCATAGCAGATCTTACAGAAGAGAGAAAGATGAAGGCTGAGCAGGATAAGGAGCAAGAAATTCTGGAAGTTGATGAAATTTTGGCTACACGAATTTTTTTTTATAAAATTCAATCTGTATTTAAAGAGCTGTTTCCAGAAGAAGCTACATTTCTGCAAAAATTTTATAATATCCAATCCCAAAAACCGCAAAATTTTACTGGAGTTAAAAAAGGCAGAGGGATTAAAGTTAAGAAGAAAGTTCGTAAAAAGGAAAAGAAGAAAGCCTGGAGAAATAGAAAATAACCCTGCTTGATGAGATGATGGTCCTTAAAAAGTATTGTTTAAATGTTTAAAGATTTTGAATTTTGGGGGGAAAAAAAGTAGACAGCAGTTTAATGCCAGTTAACTAAGTGATGAGCGACGATAAGGAGGCAATTTATAGCTGTATTGGAATATTTTGAGAAGAATAAACAGATCACAGCAATGCTGGTGTGCTGGGCTGTGAAATATGCCCTGACTTGAAGGATTTGGAATATTTTATTAAGGACTGTGATAAATCTGGATCTAACTGTAATCACAGAAGTTTTATTGAATATAATAAACTGGAGTTTCCTGTTTGATGGTAATAAATATAAGGCAAAAGGACTATGGATCTAGAGCAACTGCAGGTGATCTGGTGGTTTCCCTAATACATCTGATGAATCTACTAATCTAATTTTTGACTGGATTTGATGGATATTATCACAAATATAATTATAAAGTCACTCGGGTTTTTTTTTTTTATAAAGAAGCAATTTTTTATTTAGGTGGGTAGACGTAAATGAAGATATTCTATATGCTGTTGGAAGATGTGAAGACAAGAAGATTAGCAACTGGTTTAATCTAGTATGAAGAATTTAAATGTTTGATATAGTTATTAAATGACGTTTTATCTGTATTGATAAATTAATAAGAGGTTTGATTGTTATATTCTTTTTTTAATTAAAAAATTTATTATTATTATTTTTTTATTGTTAAGTGTTTTAACTATAACTGGACCTTGATGGTTTAAAAATGGAGGATGGAAGACTTTATATAGTATTTTATTTTAAATTTGGGGGGTTTTTTTGATTGAGGGTTTCTTTATTTTTTTTGTTGTTGGGGTTTTTTTTCTCTGTTTTAAATGAAAGAAGTTATAAAATATTTTGTTAAATCGTATAGACTTAATAATTTGTTAAGTATTAATTAGTTATATTGAGTAATGATAGGTTTGAGTAGGTAATACTTAATTGTTTTATTAATTGCTGTAACTATAAATGGAGATTAGTTCTGTTGAATTAGATGGAATAAGAAGAAAGAAGACTTGCTTTCCTTTTATCTACTTGTTTAATGATTAGGATTATGATAAGTGTGAAATGGAGTTTAACTTAGAGAATTTGAGCTGTATTTTATTTTGTATTTGCTCTGGGAAGTCGGGGGGGATGGTTGGGGAGGGGGGAGAAAATGTATGTAAAATTTTTAAAACTTTTTCAATAAAAAAAAAAAGAATACCAACATATAATATTACTATTCTCTAAGAAAAATTATGCTCATGACATTGTACACTCAAACATGAGATGAGAAGCAAATAAATTTGATAACTTATTTATTATAGCGAGTAAGAAGAACACCAATTTTAACAATACAAGATTATATCATGTTTTTCTTTGTATGTTGGCTTGGTTTTCTTGTGCTTGTTTTCCACCTTCAGGCATTTTCACAATACAATTCGACAAAGTAGACCACAACCTACTTCTTGGTAAGCTAGAAAACAGTGGAATAGATAGTATCACCATCAGATGGTTTTATAACAGGCTAACAAACCATACTCAATGAGTAGTCCTTAATGGTACTACATCTACATGGAGAGAAGTAAGCAGTGGGGTACCACAGTGGGCTCTGTCTTAGGCCCAGTACGGTTCAATATCTTCATAAACAATTTAGATGAGGGAATAGAAGGGGAACTTACCAAATTTGTGGATGATGCTAAACTGGCAGGAATAGCTAACACCCTAAATGTTAGGCTCAAGATCCAGATGGATCTTGACAGACTTAAATACTAGGCCCTAGCTAACAAAATGAAATTCAATGTAGAGAAAAATAAAGTCTTACATTTAGGCAAAAAAAAATCAAAAGTACATATAATAGACTGAGTGAAACCAGGCTTGATAGCAGTATCTGTGAAAGGGATCTTAGAGTCTTAAAGGACAACCAATTAAATATGAGCTAACAGTATGCGGCAGCAGCCAAAAAAGCCAGTGCAATCCTAAACTGCATTAACAGAGGGATACAATCAAGATCAAGTGAGATACTAATACCATTCTATAAAGCCTTAGTGAGGGCATACCCAGAATGCTGCATCCAGTTTTGGTCATCACATTATAAAAAAGATGTTGAGACTCTAGAAAAAGTGCAAAGAGCAACCAAGTTGATTAGGGGACTGGAGGCTAAAACATACAACGAACGGTTGCAAGTACTTGGGATGGCTAGTCTAGTGAAGAGAAGGACCAGGGAGACATGATAGCAGTGTTCCAATATTTGAGAGGCTGCCACAGAGAGGAGAGGGTCAAGCTATTTCCCAAGGCACCCGAAGGTCAGACAAGGAAGAATGGAGGGAAACTGATCAAGGAGAGATTCAACCTAGAAATGAGAAATTTTCTGACAGTGACAACAATCAACCAATGGAACAGCTTGCCTTCAGAAGTTGTGGGAGCTTCATCACTGGAAGCTTTCAAGAAGAGACTGGTTGTCATTTATCAGAAATGGTGTAAGTCTCTTACTTGGGCAGAGGGTTGGACTAGATGACCTATAAGGTCCCTTCCAACTCTGCTAATCTAGACAAATTCCTTCTGTATGTAGATATATTAATATGCAGAAGATATGGCTAATATCTCAGTTCCCAGTCCCAAATCAAAAGGACATGAATAATTATCAACATGTTTCATCCAGTCATGGAAATCAGAAGGAAGTTTAAAACATTCAACGTTTTAGAATTTAGCGTTCCTGTTTAATAGTTTGTTCAGTACTGAATATATTGCAAAGTGTAAATTAATGCTTTTAAAACTTGGCAACTTTAAGATGTGTAGACTTCAATTCCTAGAAATCCCAGTCTGCCATGAAGCTATTTTAAAGTTGCTAATTTTGAGAAAAACTGCTCTAGACATTCTAGGTTTCAAATCATTGTCCAATTGTAAAATCAGTGGAGAACCTTTAGTTAATCACCATTTCTCCTTAACTTCCTTCATATAGTATTTTGTATACTACTCTCAATTCCTTGGCATGTTATATATCTTCTGGACTTAATCTTGCTCCTCCTTTTCTGCTCATAACAACTTTGAGATGTGAATATCAAATGTGAGTCCACCTTTCTGCATGAAACTTCAATCTCCTGATGTAGAATGGGAAGGACTTACTTGATTTCAAATCAGCCCTTGAAATAATGAATAATCCTGTTAGAACCAGTTCCCTGTTTAGGGATTCATTCTAGAATAACAAAAATTGTCTCTTTTGCATTATTTGGGATATTGTTCAATCTGATTCTGCCCAGATCTGATGTTCCATTTTGTCACTGACTATCTCATGAAGAACATGGGCTTTTGTCACTGTCTCCTTCTATAATAACTTAAAGACCATCAATTGGGAACATGTTCCTTATGGAAATTACTGACCTGGACTGAAGTTGTCAAATCATTATCTCCCTTTAAATTTGTACAACCTAAAAGAATTAAATGAATGCTATCATGGGTCACGTTTTATGCATTTTATTTTATTTAGTTTTATTTTAATGTGTGCCTTAAAGTAAGCATTGACTCCAGGCAACTTCCTGGAAAAGTCCCTTCAATTTTTGTCAGAAATATTGCAAAGTAGTTTGCCATTTCCTTCTTCCTAGGGCTGGCCCAAGGTCACCCAATTGGCTTTGTGCCCAAGATGGGAACTCAAGGATTCCCAGTTTCTAGCCTGATGCACCAAATACACCAAACTGGCTCTCTCGTGCATTTTAACTTGCTTTAAAACTCTATGCGGAAATATTTGTTAAACATCATAATATTAAATAATATTTGAATGATTACCTTTTCACAATAAACATTCGAAAGCTTTATTGTGACTTTAATATTTTCATGCCTTCATGACTCCTTGTGCCCAAACACAGGTTTGTTAAACATTCATTCTACTCAATATAAAGTCAAGGTTACCAAAATTACCTTCCACAATTTGATTACAAAATAAAGCAAGTTACAAGGAATTTGTTAACAGTTTGCATTCTTCTTCTTATTGTACTCTCCATGTTTTATTAAACTGGAAGTCCTTTTGTGTATTTCAAAATATATTGTATTTTCTCAACTCATTTAAAATCACTGGAGCATTTTATTGTGCTGGTATTTTCATAAAGATTACAAGCAACACAGTCTAACTATATTCAAATGGAACCCCTCTGTGCCCCCACCGCACAATAGATAGTTGAAATTTATAAAAAGAAAAGAAAACAAGTTATATCCATAATTTGTGCCTGGCATTTCTAATATCCTTTGAATAAATAATATGTTAAAGTGGATGTTTACAAAGCTTTATAATATTATATCAAAACATCAAAAAAATTATGGAGCAATTTTTCTTTTGTTCAAACAAAAACAAGAAACCTAGAAAAAATAATTTTTGTATTATTCTGTTGATAACTCTAATATTTATCCTGAATCAGGTTTGCAATACATCCATCCATAAGCTGTAACCTTTCATTTCTGTAGTTTTTAAAACATTCCATATGTGGAATGATGCATTATTCAACATTGTAACAACAATTTGCATTAAAAATATAGCTTTTGTTCTCAAATATACATTTCTGTGCGCATTAACATAGCTACTGTATTTTTTTTATAAATTTCATTTTATTTTTATTTTTAACTGAAGATTTTTTTTCCAAAGTGTTGATCTGGCATTCAAATGACTGCAAAACTTTTCCCTTATTCATCTTTCCATCTGATGCATAACTTGTTATGGAATCAACAATCCACTGCATTCTAACTGGACTGTTACCCTGAAAATGATTATATCAGCATTGTAGAAATATAAAAATAAAAGCAAAATGTACTCCAATCTCTCTATTCATTGGGGCAATTCTGGCCAACTTGACCAATGACAAGAAATTATGGAATTGTAGTCTTAAAAATCTAGACGATATCAAATTGGTTAATCCTACATTCCGATTTCCACTAATACAAACCAAAAGCTTTAGAACAATCTTCTTTCAAACAGGATGTGAGTTCTTTAAGTTAAATTATTTATGCAGAAAAATTGAGGAAAAAGCAGGTATCGCACTTCATTATCAGATAAATGTACAGTCAGAAATTACCATACGATTACAACTAAAAACATGAACTACAGATACAATCACAGCAAATTATCATGCATTTACAACATGAAACTATATAAAGGAGAGAGATATAATCAGAGAAGAAAGCACAAGTGATAGTTAATCTAAAAGCAATTAACTTCGCCTTTAAAGAATAGAAAGCCCATTTTCAGAGCTTTAAAATCAACAGCAACAATGTTCTTTTTAATTTGGCACATATATATCACTTCCTTATCAAATTAAACTGAATTGTGGTTGCCACTCATGGGGAACTAAATTCACTGCCATGCTCATTGCAAATAAGTTATAACTAGTTACAGACAACTTACAAACAGGGTGGGCTGCTGGGGGTTCGGGAGAACCTCTAGCTAAGATTCTGTGCAGTTTGGAGAACTCCCAAATCCCACTCCTGGCTGGCCCATCCACCCCATCATGCCTCTCCCAGGAGTCCCCACGCGGCCTGTTTTGGATGCAGGTAATTGCAGGGCATGTACGGAGGCTCAGGGAGGGCAAAAAACGGCCCTATCGGAAGTTCGGGAAGACCGGAAATGTTCTGTCCCCTCCCTGCTTCAGAAGCCCAGACAAGCACACACACTCGAACAGGAGTATTCAGAAGTTGTTTATTTACCATCCATAAACAACAAGCTGGCAGCGAGCCCGGGAGAGATAATGACAGCTGTTGTTTTGAGTTGCCACGGCCAGTCCCTGATAAGGCTCCAAGTATTTATATCCAATACACGTTTTAAAAAAACACTTAGCTGCTGCAGTATTTCAGGACACAAGCAGTCAGGGTAAAACTTTGTTCGTCACAAAAGCCAACAAGGTAAGGTCAGCTCCTTTTATACCTTGTGGGGCGTTGGCTTTGTGACTCATCACCTCGTGCTCGGCCCCACCCACTCCTTTGCTGAGCCCGTCTCTCTGATCGTCGCCACCTGGGATTAATCCACTCCCTCTCCTCATTATCGTCTGACTCAGAGGAGCTTTCTTCCACAGGGCTTTCAGCTGGGGCCTGGGGTGGTGCCAAACCAGACGGGCCAGGGGAGGAGGCCCTTGCCTCCTCCTCCTCTTCACTTTCGGAGGATTCTTCCTCCGGAGGTCCGGGCTCGGGAGCCGAAGACACAACAGGAAGTCTGTTTTTGGCCTCCAGAACCTGGGGAGGGCAAAAACATCCCCCCCGCTGTGGTGCAGAAGACCAACTAGGCCATGCCCACCATGGCCACGCCCACCCAGCAACCAGGCAGAGAACCCCTTGCTAAAATTTTTGAAGCCCACCCTGCTTACAAACAATACATTAGTAGTTTTACATTTTGTTCTATCCATACTTTCTAGCAATGTTTATCTTATATTATAGGCATACAAAACTACTGGGGTTACTGGCTAATTGTAGTCAAAATTGCAGTAAGGCTTTCATTTATAATATGATAGAAACTAGAATCACATTAGGAATAAAAAAAGAGAAGCTGCAAAATATGTCATGGTTCAGAACTAGCAGATCTAGTTTTGGCTATGGGTCTCTGATACTTTTAAGAAAATACTACAGAATTTTGGGTCAGAAGGTAACAGAAGAGAAAAGGAATTAAATAGTGAGGATGATAGTACCAACTGTACTGCATTAGCATATGGTAGAGTGTGCCATTAAGTTAGTGTGGACTTTTAACAACCATACAAATAGGTCAGGGGTGGGTTCTACTGACCTTTACTACCGGTTTGCTACGGGATCATGTGCATGTGAGCAAAGTGATCACACACGCACCTTGCTTCTGCATAGATCACTGATGACGACATCCGGGGTGGTGGGTGGGGCCTCCCGCCGATTTTACTGCCGGTTCTTGCAAACCGGTCCGAACCAGGGGCAACCCACCACTGAAATTAGTTGCTGCTTGGAATGAATGGGTAACTGAAGTCTTGGATCTGATCATCTTGCATAGATACTTGCTGTTCACAGATTCAAAAGATCTCCCTGATGTTCAGAGAAGCTCTGAGAGATGAGACAGTAGAAAAGACATCTAGAGCACCTTCAATTGGCAGAAAATGAATAGCAAATCTAATGGTTTGCCATACTAAAGCATGGCTAAGGGCTTGATAATTTACTTGGCCAAATATGCATTCACATATTGTTAGACAATGGTTTCATTTAAGGTGACTCAGTTGCTACTAATTAAAAAGGGAAAGGGTGGTATCCATAAGGCCACTGAGGACTATTCTAGGCATCTCTTAAAGTTACTTACAAACAACTTTGGATTTACTCTGAACTAGACAAGTCCAATAGAGGTACTGAGCCATGGTTTAGCTTTGCTTTCTGGAATGATTTTGAGCTTATTTCTTCTCAGGAAGTGGAAAGAGTCCTAAAGGCTATAAGCCCAGCTATTTTTATTTTAGATTCATATCCTTTCAGGGTAGTCATGGCCTTCAGAAGCTGACATACTGTTGGGTCCATATGATAGGGAAGGTATTCTTGAGATAGAGGATCATTCCACCAGGTCTGAAAGCATGGTCTGGTCCCTCCTCAAGAAAGGGATCTGGATCAGGACTGGACACAATTTGGAGTCTTCCAAATTCACACATTTATGACTCAAACTCTATGTTTCCTCATCCTGGGCCCACATTCTTCTTGATCATTTGGAACAAACTTCTCCCTGTGTTTTGACTGGCCTTCAACCCTATCAGTTTTTTGACGACCTGGCTTTACTCCCAGGCATTAGGTCAGGATGGTAATTGAGTCCATTCTGTTGGGACAGTGAATGTCTGTCTTACCCCACTTTAGCTTTCTAAATACTCCAGATGTTACATTATTTTTTGTTGATTTTTGACTATTTTAATTTTTTATGCCACTGACAGTAAATCATGAACTGGGCAGCCTTACAAATTCCTAAATATATAAAAAATATTAATCAATCATTTAAATGATATTTAATAATCAATGTATAACAATTACATAGAAAAATACATAAAAAGGGACAGTATCACCCTATTAGGAGATTCTCTGTAAAAAATCACATTATGGTACATAATAAGCCAGTGATTCAATTTTTTCACTCCTGACGTCAGGAATATTTCTGAATCTTCTAAGATTACTGAGAATAGCATTTGCATTGATCCAGGATTGACACTACATCTTCTCTGTTTCCATGATGTTACTGGCCTTCTATGCTCTATTGCAGCTGAACCAATTGATTTCCAGCTCAGCTGTGACTCACTAGCTATAAGAACAGCTCTGCAGCATAATGCTGAAGCTGTGAACTAGGCAGCTTTCCAATGGCAAGAACTCCGAACTCATCTCATCTCCTGGCTCCCTTCTCCATGCTGACACCTGGATACTATGGTGATTAGCTGTGATTTCACCATCTTTTTTTAACTGAGTGATGGGAGTGGTCCCCTCTACAAAAATAACTGTGAGCAAACATGGTGATGTTGGGTAAAAACCAGATATCATGCCTCCCCACCAGTCAGCTGGAGAGAGTGCTGTTCAATTCATGAAGAGTTCTGAGCACTGCATAATAACAATGTAGTCATGGTTGAATCAGCATCGGATCCATGGCAAGACTTAAACCTTCAATTTGCCAATTCTTCCTACATGGACCTAGAAATGGGAAAAATGTACTTCTGTAAAGCCTTTGATAAAATGCTAGATTAAATACTTATTAGCAAGTTGGTAAGTGTGGTCTGGATAGCACATTTAATGACTAGATACCTGTGTCTGAAATTGTATTTCCTCAATGGTTACTGAGAAATTGGAAAAAGTGTACTGAAGTGGTGCCACAAAAATCAGTCTTTATTTCTCTGCACTTCCATACAAAATTATCTGTATAAAGTGATCAAGAGAATGCTTATCATGTTGGCAGATGAGACAAAAGTGAGTAGAATAGTTTATAATACTGGTGATAGCAATAAAATTCAAACTAGAATTGATAGGTTAGAAAAATGGGTTGAAATTTAATGTGAAAAAATTATCAAAGACCAGTGCAAAGTTCTTTATATTATAGTGGGAAACAAAAATAAAATCCAGGTATGGAATTTTATGGGGAGTGGTAATTATGAAAAAGTTCTTGGAATAGTAGTTTATTGCAAACTGAGTGTGAGTCAGCAAAGTAATGGCAAAATATAATTTTAAGGTGTATCAATAGACATCTAGTTTTCAAACAGGAACGAATTGTTCTACTTTATTCTCCTTTGATCAGACCCAAACTTGAATACTGGCTCTCTCTCTGGCCATCACAAAGACCTGGAGAACCTGCTGAAACTATCAAATAATTTCTTAAATCTGGACAACTATCTTAAATAAGGACCTGACTTCCAAGTTCCACAGTGGCAGTAGTCTTTGATGTTTTTTTGATTATTATATGACTCTTAATTAAGTTGATTGTAGTTATGGATGTAAGGATAGTACAAATCTGTTTTATTTAAAAGCCCACTGATTTAAAAGCCCAAGGATGATTCCTTTCTGTCAGTTTTTTGTCTGTTTCTTTTTATAAAACATTCCGACTATAGATTAACTGGTTCATTTTTCTTTCTTTTCACAGCAAAAGTTCTTTGTTAATTCGTAGCAGTGTAGGACTCTTTGCAGAAATTGTTGTTTCTTAAGCTTCTTGGAATTGTCATGTGACTTTGTGTAACCATTGAAAGTATAATCACATAAATGAATTATAAATAATAGGGCTGTGCATGCATGCTTTGAAAATGATTTGGAATAAGTGCTTTGGACCACTCACAGGCAAGCACTTCTCTGCTATTCATTAACACAGCTGGCTTTTATTTCAGACTTCTGCAAAATAGTGGCAGTGCTTCAAAAAAAATCCCCTTTAATGCAACTCTTAAAGCAATGTCGGCATATATTTAAATTAGCCTGAAGAAGACAATCCAGTAGCAAAGCTGGATCACAGTTCATTATAAGTGATACACACATGCCTCAATCAAAGCACTTAATTATAAAGTAATTCAAATTACCAAAAAACCCCTTTATTTTTATGCTGGTCCAATTCCCAGCAACTCTGGGCAGTTCACAGATAAAGACACAAATTAAAACAAAACAATAATAAAAACAAAGAACAAAAGGTGGCACAAAACCAAACAACAACCAAAGCAAACCCACTTTACCCAGAAGTGGGCTTCAATCAACTTTACCAAAGGACTGGGCGAAGAGCCAGGTCTTCAAGGCTCTCCAAAATAGCAGCAGAGGAGGGGGACATCCTGATCTCACTCATTCCAAAAACAGGCACAGTGTCAGAGAGGGTCTGCTTCTAAAGTCTCAATGGATGGCAGTATTTAATCAAAGGAAACCAAAATGCACCAGCTTTGCCAAATCAAATTGTCCAGGCAGATACTATGGAATGCAAGTAGTTCCTTAAATAACTAGCCCTCGTGCTTTGTAGGTAATAACCAGCATCTTGAACTACATCTGGAAGTAAACTAGAAAGAAACCAGGGGAGATCATAAAGCACAGGTATTACATCAGGGGTGAAATCCAGCAGGTTCTGACAGGTTCTGGAGAACCAGTAGCAAAAATTTTGAGTAGTTCAGAGAACCGGCAAATACCATCTCTGGCTGGCCCCAGAATGGGATGGGAATGGAGATTTTGCAATATCCTTCCCCCAGGAGTGGGGAAGGAATGGGGATTTTGCAGTATCTTTCCCCCTGGAGTGGAGGTGGAAATGGAGATTTTGCAATATCCTTCCCTCAGGAGTGGGGAAGGAAGATTTTGCAGTATCCTTCCCCCAGGAGTGGGGAGGGAATGGGGATTTTGCAGTATCCTTCCCCAGGAGTAGGAAAGGAATGGAGATTTTGCAATATCCTTCTCCCTGGAATGGGGATTTTGCAGTATCCTTCCCCCAGGAGTGGGGAAGGAATGGAGATTTTGCAATATCTTTCCCCCTGGAATGGGGTGGGAATGGAGATTTTGCAGTATCCTTCTCCTGCCACGCCCACCAAACCACGCCCACAGAACCGGTAGTAAAAAAAAATTGAATTCCACCACTGTATTTCATGCATACTGAGGCATGCCCAACATTGCCAGGTTGCTGCATTCTGGACCAGTTGAAGTTGTAGGTAGTCTTCTGTGTATAATGTGTTGTACTAGTCAAGCTACAAGGTGACTAGGGCATTAGTGAGGGTCTGAAGGACTCCCGATCTAGGAGAGGTACAACTGGCACACTAAATAAAGTTGAGCAAAGACTTTCCCGGTCATAAATGCCATTGATGTATAAAACAGGAGCTGTGAGTCCACAAAGACACCCAGATTTCATATTACATGCATTTACAATCCCTAAAACAATCCTTTGAAGTTAATATTCAGGTGACAGAGAGTGAACTGAAGATGACTGGCTTGCCTAAGACCATCTGATATAAAGTTGATATAAATGAGAACAATTGAACTGAAAAACATTGAACTGTACCATTGTGATTGTTGGGATTAAAAATCTCTTATTTTAAGGGCATTTAAGCATTTTTCTAGACTACATGTAGCACTGAAAGGGCCAAACAACAGCAAGTCCCAAAGAGAGTTGCTTCAGTTCCAGAGATCAGATATTTTGTGTCCTAATCAAAATATCCAGTAATTTGTTTTATTCAGCACCTAAGCAGAATTGATTCTTACAGCAACATAGAAAAATAAGATCAGAAGAGATCCCTAAAGCCAACTGCTATACCTTTCTGAATCATATCTGAAGGTGCTCAAGTTATTATTACAGAAAGTCCATTCATGGATGTTTGGTTAAAAAGAGTGCTTTTGAAAATACTCAAAGTTTGGAAATGTCTCCTATATTCTATTAGGCTTAGCTGGAATTGAAGGGAGAAGGGAAACAGTTTCTTCACTACTATATTCTGTGGATAGTGGAATTAATTCTAACTTCAATGTTCAAAAATCTTCTTCAATCGGATTTTTGCCCCTGTAGCATTTGTATCACCCTTCAAAGTGAGGCTGGAGCTGTCATCAAAGCTCCCTAGGCATTTTGCCTCTACAAGGACTAAAGACCATCTGTGCCATTTATTGAAGTACACAGAATGCTTCCTGCTGACATCAGTTGGTTTTTAGCAAGCCAATCTTAAGATCTAACACCTAAAATTTCTTCTTGTCTTCCCTCAAACAGCTTGACATGCTTCATCAATGATGGTTTCCACAACTTAAAATTCCACCCTGACATATTTAAATTTTTAACATTTAAGCCAGAGATTGGCAAATTTCAGATTTTTTGTGGAATCTCTGTATTTAATTTGAATCTCTGAGGTCTACTAATCAGAGGCAGGCACTAATTAGGGTAGGGTCAGCATGGTTAATTATTTGCTATATACCTTCTAAATTATACAGAATACTAGAACTTTTAAAGATAGCAGTAAAGTTAGTGAAAGGCCAGTGGAATATATTAGTTAAAATGTTGGTCTTTAACTGAGAAGACTCAGAAAAGTTTATTCAGTAACTTTGGGTCATCCATCAGTTTTTCAAATTTCTGGGCTTATTTTGTTTTAGGTTTTAGAATGCGGACATTGTAGTATACCTACTGAACTGCCAAGATGGGGGACAGACATACTGTAAATGTAAAGGATAAATAAATTTCCTCTCAAACCGACCTATCTCATGGATTTGTTGTTGTAGGGAAAAAGCATAGGAAGAAGGTATCAGTCAATATCTAGTTGATCTTGTTTTCAAACTTGGATCCATCTTTGGGTAAACAATTTATATTCATAAATTACATTTATTAAAATATATATATATTTATTCCTTAACATGTTTTACGGAAAGGAATGGAAAAATTGTGTAGATATATAAAAAAACAGGAAAGAAATACATGGAAACCTACAAAAACAAACTAAATAAACTAAAATAGATAAGGGTGAAATTATCAATATATGTCACATTAACCGAATGTCAAACAGATTTCTAAACATATTTTAAAATAAATGATTGTCTAACATTATGAAATATGTTAAATTTGGTAAACTACAGGTTTTGGAATCTAGTCTTTAGTCTGAAGAATATTACTACTTCTCCAATTTCTCAAAATAATTATCTACATCCCAGGCCCCATACAACCATAACTTTTCAAAGTTCCAATCAAATTCCAAAATTACAGGAAATATTTTAACACATTAGTAACATCTTTAACCCTAGAAAAATTATGCCTAAATCTATTTATCTACATTAAAAAGTTATTCCAAAAGGATGTCAGTGATTCACTAGACCAATGATGGTTAACCTTTTTGGCACCAAGTGGCGAAACTGGGGCACACATGCGCATGGCAGCCAGCTGCTCTCTTCCGGGTTCCGGCACACACATTCATGCCAGCCAGCTGGTCTTTAGAGCTGGTCGGTGCGGATGCATGCCGGAACCAAGAAAACAACAGCTGGCCAGCGTGCATGCACAGGATGGAACCTAGAAGAGCAGCTGCCCATGGGGTGAGTACCCAGAGAGAGGGCTTTGTCTGCCACCTCTGGCACATGTGCCATAGGTTCGCCATCACGACACTAGACAAAATCATACAAATAACAACCTTTCAATTTTTTTACATCTCCAAAAATCAGACATCCCTCCTTTCAAATACATTTTTAAGGTGTCCACTAATTGCATGTCATCAGTCTTTGACAACTTGGATGTGTTGGGCAGGATATGCAAACCCAACACCTCTGGAGGCCACTAGATTGGGAAAGCTAGTACAAAAGCCTTTATTAAGCTTTCCACTCTATGTTTATCTTCATAGGATTTAATGATCACCAATAACCCTCTTTTCCATATGAAATCTGAGGATAAATACATATGTAATCATCTCATGCTAGTCCTCAAGTTTGGCAGATACATAGTGATAAATCCACAAATTGAGAGATAATCATAGCAGTTATGAACTCTTCAGGCTGTTTCCAACTCGCCACAGCCAACTTGCTATAGGACAACTCTCTAAATTTAGCAACAATTCATCTAAAAATTATTATTCAGTAGATCAAAACACAAACTGGGGGAAGCAAATTTCTCCCTAACCTCATAGTTCCACTTTTACTGTACTTTCATCAGATTGATATGCTTATAGAGAATGATCACAAAAGTAGCACTGAAGGGTAAGATTCAGTGAAATCTGCACACTGCTCTTATAAAAGGAATTTTCCAGACTGAGAAGTATAATCTTGTTTGTACTGTGTTACATTCCTATCTGACATTATTTATCTGAGAATTCAATGGATTTGTGTGTTCTCCTTTTTTAGAAACAACTGGTTTTATTTGTGAAAATATCAAGCACCAATTCCCTATTCTTCATAACATGCCTATTTCTGACACATCCCTCAGTGTTTATTGAAAGTGAAATTATAAACAAGAGGATAGTTACTTCTTTCCTTATATACCTACCAATCTGCCAGGGAAACCTCATAGCCCTAGAACTAATTTTATCACAATCTGAATATTACAAGTTGAGTCTGACATCCTGATGTAACACCAATCAAATGGGAGATCAGGAGAATTTCCCAGTCTTTTAAAATGTCCTTTAAATGAAGGACAAAAGGCAGAAAGATACAAGGAGAATGATATAATGAGTAAACATATTCTCTCAAACATTATATTCCCAAAACCTTGGAAGCTCTGACTGACTTCATCTGAAACTTACATTGCATTGCATTGCATGAACAAGAATCTTGGTAGACAGCAAATCAAGAAAGGATAGCACGAAAAGAGAAAAATCCAAATTTTAATGAAAAACAATTTCCTCTGCATCAAAAATCCATTTCAATATGTAAAAAGAAACTCGGGAAATCATAATTAACTACTTTCAATGGAATTTAGCATAGCACACATTTAGGCAGCTCCAGAATTCTAAGGGATACCTGGATAATGGATCAATTCTTAAGCTTTTTATAACAGCCTTCTCTAATCTGGTGTCCTCCAATGATTTAGAAACCAACTCCAAGCCAGTCTAATACACGGAGAGGACAGGAGCTTCCAGAAGAAGAATCTACAGTTTGTCATATAAATTAGGGAATAGATACAGGTTGATACTCAATGTAAATCTGATTTTTTTTTTTTTTTGCTCTTCTGGTCACAAGGAAGAGATTACTGGAGCAGCATTTAAATGCCAACCCACTAAGCATTCTCATTCAAGATTGCCAATATATAGATGGACCACTTAAGTTCTTATAATTACTGTCTGAACCTTCTTGAGGTGACTATGTGCTCAATGCCATTACTTTCTGTTTCTCTGTCTTTGTTCTCAAAGCTTGACCTCCACCATGCTGGTTGAAAATTCCCAATATGCCAGATAGGAGAAAAAAAAGGGCATATGGACAGCTATGATAGTACTATAAATCCTGCTAAATTCTCTATTTATGGTAGACTGAGACTATGCAACTCCCAACATTTTTGTGGCCAACAGAGTGGCTCTATGAGACTTCTAGAGTGATGGTGGTGGTAGTGGGTTTTCAGGCAAAGGAAATTTTAGAATATTTAAAAGAGGAAACAAGAGGCATAAGACACCCATTCCACCTTAAAAATTCCAGGACTTTCTGTTGGTTTTTACTAACATCAAGCAGTAAATGACAGCCTAATCAAGGGACCACCAAGAACGATCCCAACAATAGCAGGGTTCACCACTTATATATAAATAGAGAGCAAACCCTATTCTCTTCTATCACTGATAATATTACCTTGTTGGATAATTAAATGTCTGCAAGGACCAAGCTGAGAAAGCACCAAGAACCCTGTACACATTTTAATAGCCAGACACTGGGGATGCATTTTTGTTTTGTTCATAGAAAAACAGATAGAAATTTGAACTTTCCAAATTATTTTTAATATAATTCAATTTAGAGATAGATATTTATGCTGGTCCTAATAAACACAACTATTTTAGTAATTTGCTCGGAAATAAGCTGCACAGAATCAAACTTATACCCCAACATGCTACTACAGAATTATCATACTGTTTGGGGAAATATGTCATTGAAAATAAGAGATAAAAATTGGGTTATCTTGGTTTGGATTCCTTATTCTGTATTTCTGATGCAGATTTGAGAATAAATCTCACTGAAATCATGAAATCGGCAAGATTTATTCTCAAATCTGCATCAGAAATACAGAATAAGGAATCCAAACCAAGATAACCCAACTTTTATCACTTCAAAGAATAAGGGAAAATAAAATCTTTGAACAAAGACTTTGTGTTTAAATGAGGTGGTTGTATTATCAAATTTTAAAGCTTCATAAATAAACAGACCTATATTAAGAGGTAGCAATAAATATGGGCATTCAATGAAATTCATTAAAGCATCCTTCTTTTCTAGCCTTTATCAGGTGAAAAACTCAAGTGTATGTCATCATCCTTCAAGATGATTGGAACACACAGTAGGCTGAAACTTAAATGTGTGGTAATTGATGTGGTAATTGATTACTCTTCTTAGGTCTTGTTTGCACAATATACTTAACCCAATCAATTCTCCTTACCCATTGTTTTCACAACCATCACACTAATTGAGTCAAAATCTGCCATTATTGGAATTAATAATCATAATTCATAATCCTCTAGATTGCCACCAGTCTTGTCATGATAAGCTAAGAGCATTACACCAGGAGGATACTAGAAAATATTAAATGATATCACTGGCTGTTTCTTACTGAACAGACAGCAGAATTAACACTGGGAAAGGATCAATGTACTGGCAGCTCTTGGCCATGAATTCTGCAATATTTGTTTTTCAAATGCTCAAGATCTTGAACTCTTATTCTTGGGAGGATTTATTGTCTATGTTTTGAAAAGTGTCCACAGCTGATTGGGTTTTGGTGTTCTGTAATCCCTAGGAACCAGTTCCTTTAACCTATAAGGAGAAAGCTACCACTGAAGATAAGCTCTGTATGTGCAAATGTTGGCATGTTTCTGTTGCAAATAATCATTATGAGCTCTTATCACCCCATGTAAGGTGAACCAAATTAATTAATATATATGGTTCAATAATAAAGAGACGGAGACTTAATATTTGCACTCTTATTGCAGAGCTCAAAATCATGACATGCCAGTTATTATTATTGTATGGTCTGGAATTTATCTACGTTTTAAGGCATGGATCTCAAATTCGACATGTCACGTTGCTGTTACATGACATTTCACAACGTTTTTCCCATTTGCAGAGCTGGGGTGCATGGCTTGCATGTGACACATCCGGCCCGCAGTCTGCCAGTTTGACACCCCTATTGTAAGGAATTAGAGTACTTGACTATAATGTTAAAAGAATATATAGACTAGAATCTTGAAAGCAAGATCTTTGCACACAGGATTGTCAGTCTGAATTGTTTGCAATCATTTAGATTGCATACTTTTAATGCTATGTTTGCTCAATTGATGTATTGAGATTTTAATTTTTTTAAAAAACAAATCACATCCTTGTGAAGTTTATGTAAGCTAAGGAAAAATCATACCTGGACAGGAGAAGACCAGAAAATGAAGCAATCATAAGCTGGGGATGAAGGTCAACTTGAGAGTATCTTTACCTTTTCCTATTTACTCAAAACTGGCTTCCTTATATGTCCTTTGAAACTGGCTCAGCTAGGTCAGCAGTAAACAATGCTTCAATCATTCACAAAGGGCAATCAGCAGAAAATCAGCAGCAGCACATTTGAAAATCAAGGGTACTCAGAAAGCAGCCAGCAGTAACAATTAGTCAGCAGTCCCCCATCATAGTTCTTCTACTCCCTTTCATGTTCTATATTTTTTTCTTTCCCTCAGCTAAATGGAACATACATTAAACGATGAGTTTCCCGGTTTACTTGCTTAGTGACCCTTCTCTTGCTTATTGCTCATTGAGTATTGGTGTTCACTCAACCTGCCATTGGCCCAATTAAGTGTTTCTGTGATCCCATCACAAGTATACCAAAAGGACAATAACAGAGAGTCCTTTTCTTATAACCATTTGTTTAGTGATCATTCAGTTTTCAAACACTGAAAAAATGTGACTTATGACTGGTTTTCACGCTTGTGACCGTTGCAGCATCCCTGTGGTCATGTAATCAAAATTTGGACACTTGACAACTGGCATGTATTTATAACAGTTGCATTGTTCATGTGATCTCCATTTGTAACTTTCCCAGCCAGCTTCCAACAAAGTCAATGGGTGAAACCTAACTGCATGATTAACTTAATAACTGTGGCAAAAAAGTCATAAAATGGGGCAAAACTCACTTAACAACTGCCTTGATTAGCAATGGAAATTTTGGGATTAATTGTGGTTGGAAGTTGAGGACTGCCTACATGTGAACTGCATCATTTCATAGCATGCTCAAATTGTCTTGCTTAAGTGAGTTTAGGGAAACATTAGTGCCACAGCCTCATTAATAATATACTGGGTAAAGGTATTTAGGAAACGGTCAACCTTCTCTCATGCTGCATGTGGACCTCGGACTATTTCTGTCAAGGTTGCACTTTCAAAATCAATAGAAACTCATTTTGGTAGTGTTAAGTCAGGGTAGTTTGATAAAATAAACTGAGATAGGCATTAGACTAAAGAGACTTATGTCGATCTCATTTACCAGTACTTCGCCGATGTTAATATGTTATCATCGGAATTCTCTTAGCCCTTATAGCAGGAGTTAGCCCATAAAGCTGAATGCTTCCTGCAGCCTTTAGACCTGGGCTCCATAGATCTCTCAGTGGTCCTTAAATAGGTTTCAGGGGTTCTGTGAATTTGGATAGGAAAAAAACCCAATTTTATTTTTATTAACCTCTAACAGAAAAAGGTTCTATTAGTATCACCAGACAGTCTTTTATCCATGGCACTAAAAGCTTAAGAACAAATAAATATATGCCCCCCTCCTGTTGATAATTTCAGAAAGTACTACATAAGTATGCTATTAATCAGTTGTGTCATAACAACCGTATGTTTTCAGAAAAATAAAAAGCAGGATTGCCTCTGCTAGTACTTCTACATACTCTTGGTTTCACTTCGATAATTTCCAGTGCTTACTGCATGTCATTTGATTTTACATTTGTGCTCCTTGTCTGCAAATTAAAAATAGTGCAACCAATTTAACAAGCTCATATGGTAGCTGTTGACAGTTCAATTATATCCACTGTATATAAACAACAACAACAAAAATCAATAGGTTTGAGCTTGCTTCAAAGCTGACCTTGAAATTGGGTCACATTTATTTCATTTTCTTTCATCTGCCTCTCTTTTATCTCCTTATAAACATTCAATTTTCCAAGAGTTGCCCTATGATCATGGTAATGATCACTATTGTTACATGATGCAAATAAATTCCAAATGTTCTCCTGCCAAGTGATGAAAGGGAAATATCATTTTAATTTGGTTTCACTTGTTCTTGAGTGCATATCAGTAAACTAATTATAAAATGCACCTCAACTAACTTTTCTCTGAAGGGAGAAGGATCCCTGATTACCAGCTTTATCCTTAATTCTATTTGGTGAATTGTGCTCAATTATAACGCAATTACATAATATGCCTAAATTTTAGAAGAAAGGATACTAACTGGGGGGAAAACAAATTCTTAATTATTGTAAATAGCATGCAGCTATTTTTGCTTTCAGAACACGAGAGCACCTGAAATGTTCCTATTTCCTGAAAACATCGAGCACTTTTTACTCATAAATTGCAAATCTATGCATTCATTAAATCAAACCTTCCATTAAATTAATTAGATTAAGAATAAACAATATGCATAGAATCAAGTAGTCTAAGCAATTTATAAACATAAAATCAGGTGTTATATGTGTGTGTGTGTGTATGTATATAAATATATATATATATATATATATGTATATTTATGAGTATATACAGAATTTTCAACACTGAAGCTGATTTATTACTTGCTTATTTTTTTTACAAATACGCACAGGTCAGGTTACGATTTACATAAACAATACTAAATAATAATAGTTTATTGCTACATTTTGTCTCCTACTTGAAGTAAGAGGCCACTGGTACAAAATTCAGACAATTCATTATATTATAATATTTTTTACTTTTCATAGATGGCCATCAAAATAATTATCATTACTTTCCATATTGAAAATTCCAATTTCCCATCAACCTAATTAATTTTAGGAAATAAAGGAAGGCCCATCACTGATCTAATAAAAAAGCAATACAAGTTGTTTAAGGAAGTGTTCTAATGTGACTTTGCATTCCAGGCAAACTGTAAGTTTCCTATACATGTGTTCCAAATATTTGTGGGTTATCAACACAGGACCTGGCCAAAAGCATTCTTGGAAATAGTAGTAGTACCAGATCTAGTAACTTTTTTCTCAAAATCTTTAACAAACTTCAAGTAAAACACTGTAGCTAACTCTACTGTACTCTACATGGCCCAAGTTTAGTTAGTCACTAAAGCCACTCAAAGAGTACCTTGATTCTTGATGACTTATATGAACAAATTCATGAAGTTGTCTTAGTGTGATATGGAAGTGATTTGCCATTGCCTTTTTTCATGATGACTTTTATTTTCATTTCCCAGGGTACATTATACATCTGACTTTCCTAGATAGTTTCCTGTCCTAGTACTAACCCAACTAACCTTGCTTAGCTCTCTAGATCTAGGAATGAATATGTACTATGATCTGTTGAGATATTACCTACAAAGTATGGATGTGCCAAGTAATGGAACATTCCTGATAGTCTGGTATACTTTTTCTTCAGGAATGTGGCAATTCAGCTACTTTGGATGCAACTGGTCATTTTTTTAGGGATAATTATTCCAGAACAGGATTTTTCTTTGCTGTTCCAGACATGGTCTGCTCCCAAAATATTTTCCATTTTCTATACATAAAGCGTATACTCTATGTTAACTGGTTACAAAAGCTTTTATATAGCAGCTACTTATTGATTGTGGAATGAAATGAGAATAACTTTTTTATTCTGGTGTAAAAGACCCATTGATTTTGGGCCTATGAGCAGGCAGAAAATTCCATGAGGGATACATATGTAAGAAAAGAAATTCTGGACAACTTTCAGAAGACTGTAAAAGCTACAGTTATGATTATATATTATATTACTCTTCAACTTGATTTGCAACTAGTATCAAGGTGCCATAAGTTACCACAAACTTTCAGTAACCCACAATCCTTTTGAATAACACATTTTAATCTGATTGCAAAAATCTGTTTATTATTTTTTTCAATTAATAAATATTCCAAATTTACAACTGCCCACAGATGCATCTGTTCACAGATGCCAGAAGATTTAGAATCAGAGAAAGGTGAATGCTAACTGCATTTCATCCAACATCCAACATTCTTTTTTTAAAAACTTGGGAAATTTGAATAGGATGATCAAGAAAACATTATTCAGAAGACATTCAGGTATTCACAAATCCGAAGATACAAGGATTTTCACAATGTGAAACAAAAAGAATTGGACAGTAGCATTTGGAAGTTTAAGGACCTAGCTTGAAAGGAATGTTATTCTGTGTGCAGAAAAAACAAATAATGTATTATAACACATTAAACTTATGGAGCAGTACTAGCAGGAGAGGTAACATGAAATCTTGCACCAAAAGTCTTGCACTAAAAAAAAGGAAGATCCCTTAAGCATCCTGTGTCTGAAGTAATATCTACCCTGTGATATTACAGCTCCACCCACTTTGCATTCACTCGCTTGTGAAATGCAGTGCCTGCCATGTATCTCAAATATACGTGCAACCTGAGTATGCATACCCTTGTAAATACAGCCATTATGAATAGACCAGAAAAAGAAAAGACAAAGCTCTATTTTAAAATTAGTATTTATAACATAAGACAACAAGAAAATCATTCCAGATCATATTTGAAATTCCCAGTTTGACCCAAGGAAAGCCATGATTGAACATGGTCATGTTACGTCTAAATCAGTGGCTGCTCCTTGCAGAAGACATACCTTCTGCACCTATATGAAGATGGCCCTAATATTGCTCCTCCCTATTCAATACTACATGCCTGAAAAATGCAAAGAACAGGTTCTCCAGATGAGGTTGCAACAAAGAAATATTCCCTGTCGCAATCTGCATTTAAACAGGGCTGTGCTGTAATGAAATCCAGTCCATTCGAAGAGGGGTTTTTTTTGGTCTGTCAATGTAGTCTGTATCTTTTTCACGTCTGCTCATTTTGATGCACTGAATCATGAAGATCCTGCCTGATGTGGTGGTTTTCTGAGTGACAGGCAGCACACAGACACAAAGCAAAATGTCAAAGAACTTGACATGATAAAACTAACCACATTTCAATACAGATAGGATAATGCCGCACTACTTCAAATTCTCCATCCTTTTGACAAGCTACTAGGCATCCATTTGGATGGCAGCTAGTTTTGCTAAGCCTTGAAATGATTAGAATGTGATAAATAGAGCAGTTTGCTTTTCTTCCTGCTCCCATTAGGTTTTCACTGCAGCCTATCACTTTCTTATACAAGTGTTTTAAATATGGAAACCATAAAGTGAACCTTTCCATTTAATTTGTCCTTGATGCCAAGATCATCATCAGACTGTGCCTTCCACTAGCCTCCTATATTTTTCTTGCTTGCTTCTAGGCTTCTACGACAGTACACCCAGGGCCATAATGTAGATTTTATCATTTAAATAGGAGTACAGTGCATTGGCATTTTTATTGCCAAAAAGCTGTTTGGCCAGGGAACTTATGCACTTCTTCTGTTGGCTGGCAACAGAATGTTTTGGACTTTTTTGTCTTTCAACTAGTCTTAGGCCATGCATGATTGTTTGATAGCAACCGATGAGTTAGTAATAGATAAAGATCCTAGACAGCAGAGCTTACCTTTAGCAGTTGAGCAAACAAGAAAGGAAATATTCTAGTAGAAATTTGAGAAAGTGGGTTTGTATTTCTGCATGACACCATACTATAGGTCTGATAGCCATAATGTAATCATGTAAACTCAGTTAACTATGGAAAAGCATGTTCTGGTTAAAGAAAATATGGAGTGGTAAATCTCTGTCTCTTGAATAAAGAGAATAGCACAAGGGTCAGAAACTTCCCCCTTCCAATCTCACATAAAAAGGTTGTTTGTTTGTTTTTTTGCTTTGCTTGCCCTTTAGCAGTCACCGAACAGAATGAAAATTCAAAGCCCTTTTATTGTTTTTTTAAAAAGGCTCTTTTTGCCTTAAGCCATTGTTGAACAAGCCATTATCATGTCAGTCATATATCTTGGTAAGCTATGTTTGATAACGTATACTGACTCACTTCATGAATTCCACCAAACCCAAAATAAATTCTATTATGATTCAACATGGGGTATTACAGTAACTCAAACAAAGTTTCTTGTCTTCATCCTATAGCAGAGTAAACCTATAATCTACAGCATTTTATCATCAGCCTCATTTCTGAACTTTCCAAATGGTCCAGATGTACTACCAAGATTTAAGAGCACATAATTGATTTTTTTTTTCGATGGTAGCATGATTTGGGGATGGAAAAAGCAGTTAAACAGTTTATTTAAACCTACATCCTCAATCTCCTCTTCCCCTCCAAATGGATTGAGAATTTCAATTGTGTCACTGGAAATGTACCTGCAGCCCTTACAGACCAGAATTTGTTTTCAGTCCCTCAGACAATGTAGGGTAAAAAGATGCTTACGTGTCCAAAAATGGCATTATTCCTATATAAGTTTACTGACACTTTGAGATGCTTGCGTTCTCTTATCAATACAGTTTATCCTCTGTACAATGGCCCAATATGTATCCATGTATCAATAAAATATTTTGATTTTATTGCTTGCTTAAATAAATAAATAAATACAGGAAACAGGAAGGGGAGGTTGTCCAGCAAGAATCTACATACAATGAGTTGTCATTACTGACCCACTTTGTCATTGCATTATATAGTATTGCTTGCTCCCCCCCCCCCACTTTTGAACCACTGCAATGGCTTTGCTTGTACAGATGTACATACTCTGGACAGCACTAGAAAACTCCATGTGAAAACACTTTTTCTAAAGATCTCAAAGCATTACAATTAGAGAATATGAAAGAAATGGAACTAGAAAGAAAATATTATCTGAACTTTCCTATTATTCTGCAGGGCATGGTCCTTGCTTCTAGATTGTCTTCAGACCCACTTCTACTGCTATAATATAAGTTTAAATCATCAAGAAACTGAATTCTCATCAGTGTTTTATTTGTGCAAAGCTACTCAACTGAAACACTAAGATATCTACAGTAAAGTGGAATGCTTGAGATAAGGAGCTTCTTTCTTGATCACTTCCATGGGGCAATTCCTTTCTGGGTCAAATGGAGACTCAGTTCAGCGTGAAGAAATTTGCTGCTTTAAAGGGGAAGCAAAAGGTTAAAGAGCTTCTGCTAATACTAGCTGAAATGGCAACATTCTCAATGTACTGGGATTACTCCTGCCTTATGCCTTTAATAGATAGCATTCATGTTTGCTCTTTCTTGCACTGTGAGTTACATAAATTGCTATGCAAGCACAATATAATGTTTTCAAATCTACTCATTGGGCCATTTATCTATTGCTCTCTAATCTGCCAGAGATCAGGGAGAAGGAAAAGAAAAGAAAAAGAAAAAAACACCACTATAAAGCTGTGAATATCAGCTCCCTTGAGTAGGCAAGGTATCATCGACTCAGTGCAAGCTCTGCTGATTCATGCAAACATCCACACTGAGAGGCATTAATTTTTCTTAGTTGTATAGTAGATTATATGCAAAAAGGAAATAAGAAGGAAGCAAAGTCATTGGGAAAATACTGTACAGGCTGAATTTATGTAGTTTGCATGGAAAATATGAAGCCAGATGTCAAGGAGGAAACTGACCAACAAGTCAATGATATTTCAAATGTAGGGCACATGTCCCCCCCCCCCCCTCCCCTTTGCATATGTATTCAGCTGAGCTTGCAACTAAAAGAAGGATCGCTTTGATTAGTTTGCCAAGGAGCAGCAGTATGATACAAAAATAGTGTCCAATATAGTAGGAAGAACATTGTTCTGTTATTATTGTGAGACAGGTCAGCATATCACCAAGCTGATATTACAGAAAAACTGGAAGGCAATGCTCAGATGAGAGGATGTGTGCTTAATACAGTACCAAATAGTCAACAACAGCTGGGCAGATCCCAATAACCAAATGCTCATTGGCTAAACTGTATTGGAATAAGAGGAAGAACAGTCATTTATAATCAAGGCCAGCAAAGGAGAACCTTAAGCTTCATCAGATATGGGCTGGGAATGATATGGAGGCAGAATCACGAGGACACATTAAAAGAAAATGAAGTATGTTTGTAAACCAAGATTAGAGGAGTGAGGATAAACCCAACACTTTTTGGCCAGATCTACTAACACTATGCCAGCAAGCTTGTTCCCCTATGCTCACATCAAGAAGCCTACTAAAAGCAAGGGAGCACAGTTTGTTTATCTTCTTGCAATCTCTTCTGAATGCTAGAAAGGGCAGGAAAATTTGCACCGAAAACACAAAGCATCACATCCTGTCCTGGGAAAGTATTTCTGCTCTGTCTCTGATGCATCCCACCAAGTCAGGCAGATTCACAGAGTCTATTCTCCTTCCTTTGCAGTGTGCTACGTTCTAGCATTACTCACTCAATCTACCCACCCTCCTTTTCTCACCTCTCCTATCTACTCAATTTGAGGTATTGTTTCCTCTTTATCACTATCTCATCCCTTCCTCATTGCCATTTGCTTCCTCAATTAACAGGCCAGCATATGACTCATGATATTTCCCCTTTTTCTACAGAAGGGACCCTCCTCCTTCAGTGTTGCTCCTTCAGCACCTGCTACCCACTTTCTGCATCTCTGATGCAAGAGAAATAGCAAAGGCAACAATAAGTAACGTACAACATACTGAAGACCAACAGAAGAAAACCCTTATGTGGTTTCAAAGTACCCCATGCTTCACAATTGCCACCTTGCACAAAACACACATGGGAACATAACTGCTAAAATTATACAATATTTGTATACAGTAGTGTCACACAATTCACAATGTGATAAAAACATCCTGCAAATCATATAGCTCCGTTGGCTCCTCCCAGTATTATCCAAATAAGCTTCCCTCATTTACTGAAACTCAGCCTTTAAACTTCAGAATTTTGTTTTGTGTTAATCATCACTTCTGGACCCCCCCTACATTAGCAACTTTCTAGACCAGGGGTGCCAAACTCACGTTGTCACATCATCATCACATGACATATCAGGACTTCCCCCCCTTCGCTAAGTTGGGGGTGGGCGTGGCCAGCACCTGATGCATCCGGCCTGAGTGCCGTGAGTTTGACACCCCTGGTGTAGACTGACAGTTTACTTACCAGGTAAAGGATGCCATGATCTGGCCCAACCTATTGATTCTGGAGGCAATCCTAATGAGCGCTAGGATATCAACTCTCCACATTAGCGCTATTTTTTACTTTAATATCATATCATTGTTTACAAAGAAAATTGTTTACAATTGTTTACAAAGAAAACTCTAACAACAAGTGTATGGCCCCTTGTACCCAACAGCCCAAAAATGGTTCCCGATTCTCCCAAACTCTCTCCACTAAAAGGGAAAAAAAGTATATAAAGAAATAAGGCGATGTCAAAGCAAAACTAAAATTTTATGTGATATTTTTAATACAACATAATATACTATTTAAGACTGGATAGTGCATGTTGCCAGTTCCTCATTTAGATTGCAAGCTAGTTCAAATATATTCAGTGACAAAAATTACTCCTGTTCATCCCAAAGGGGCACCAAAGTCACTAACTCTAGTTCAAGTATTACAGGAAAAAGAGATAGTTCCAATTTTCCTTAGTTGCAAAGGGCAATAGAAGATAACAAACACAGCCTCTGCTCTCATAGATATTTAGCAAAAGCAGACACTTATAGCAACGATCATATTTTAATTTGCCTATTGTGAGGCAAATTACTTACCTTAAGAGGCACTTACCTTCTTAACTGCATTTTCCATCATCTTGTGGCAGGGATTAAAAACCCAACTCATCTTTTCCTTGCCAAACACTTTAGCTACAACTTATATACCACATTAACGAGAAAAAGTGAGGACACCTGAATATTTCCCAGTGTTATAATTGGAATAAAACATGCAAAAAGGCCAGAATCCCTATTTGACAGATGGTGAAAGAATGAAAATTATGCAGCATGGTTATTCTGCTGTAGCCAAGTTCCACATCAGTGAAGCATCCTGGGCAATCAGTCATGCTTTGCAGCAGAGTATAACTTTTTTCCTGTTATAAAATGCATGACATTGATCAGATGGATCATAAATAGGGGTGTGCTATCAGTCAATGGTGGTGATGCAGTTTAGAAGACCAATTCTTCCAAATCATTCATAATCTATTAGGGGATATTGTCAAGATTTATCATTAAGATGCATAGCCATGGAGACAGAAGAAAACCAAAATCCAGCTATTGAGAGAAGAGCCAGCATAATGTATTGAGGCCATCATTCATTAGCAAAGAGGGCAAGAAATTATGTATGACTTTCCTAATCACCTTCTCTCCATTCATGAGCAAGTCTATGGGGGTTATTTTGTAAATTGTGGAGATTGTATCAATAGCCATAGGCTAACACTGTCATGGCCACCCCAACTTGAAGTGATGTCCCGGTGTCTGGAGGCAATGCAGATCTGGATGGGGAGAAACAGGCTCAGGCTCAACCCATCCAAGACCGAGAGGCTGTGGTTTCCAACATCCCGATATAGTCAGCTGGTGCTATCGCTGCTATTGGGGGCGAATCATTGGCCCCCCCAGAGAGGGTTCGCAACCTGGGCGTCCTCCTGGATTCACGGCTGTCTTTAGAAGAGCATTTGACGGCCGTGACCAGGAGGATTTTTCATCAGATCTGCCTGATTCACCAGTTGCGTCCCTTTCTGGATCGGGACTCCCTACATACAGTCACTCATGCCCTCGTCACTTCCCGTCTGGACTACTGTAATGCTCTCTACATGAGGCTCCCCTTGAGGAGGCTCCAACTGGTGCAGAGTGCGACCGCGCGGGTGGTTATGGGAGCGACATGGCACTCCCGTGTGACACCTCTCCTGTACGAGCTGCACTGGCTCCCAGTGGTCTTCCGGGTGCACTTCAAGGTTTTGGTTACCACCTTTAGAGCACTCCATGGCTTAGGACCTGCTTATTTATGGGACCACCTACTACCACAAACAGCCTCCCACCGACCGGTACGCTCTCATAGAGAGGGGCTCCTCTGGGTGCCGTCGGCCAAACAGTGTCAGCTGGCGGCCCCCAGGGGGAGGGTCTTCTCTGTGGCGGCACCCACTATCTAGAACAAGTTCCCCCCGGAGATACGGAGGATCCCGGATCTGCGCACTTTCCACCGTGCGCTTAAGACTCTCCTATTTCAGCAAGCCGGCCTGGCCTAACCTTTTCCCCTTTTCTTTTAAATTCTTTTAAATTGAAATTTTTAATCTGCTTTTAAATTATTGGGTTTTTAATTGTCTTGGGCTAAACTATTTAATTTGGTTTTATTTATGTTTTAACCTTTGTATCTATGTATTTTATTCTGTGCCTGTTCACCGCCCTGAGTCCTTTGGGAGTAGGGCGGTATATAAATCTAAATTTAAAAAATGGCACCATATTTTCCTTATTAAAAGGTAGCATTCTTCTCCACATGTGCTTCCCAAGGCAAAGCATAATATTCATGCAGTGTCTTTCCTTACTTTTCCACACACTCAAGAGTTCTATGTTGAACCGTAAGCTATCTGAATGATAATATATGTCATCAATCACCAAACAGTACTGTTAATTCTTTGCTCAGATGTTCTGCGTTATAACTATATCTCTCTCAAAATGTGGGTGGAGAGAAGACTTCCGCTTCCGGTTCCGCTGGCGACAGACTCTGATCGGGCTAGCTCTGGCCCCAGAGTCCGATCCCCCCCATCTGGAGGCCCTTTGGGCCAAGCGCCCCATTATTGGGGCGTTTGCTGTTTGAGGGCGGCTCGCCAGGGGTCCCCTGCCTCACTTCCAGGGGCCGGGAGGCCGATGCTGGCACGCCCGAGGCTCCAGAGGGGGTGGGAGGCGATCGGCGGCTTTTCTTTGAGGCCGCGGAGGCGCCACAGCGCCTAAGGGGACCGGTGCTAACTAAGAAGGCACAACGGACTGAACTGATTGGTTGGAGTTGGAGCAGGCATCCTGGAGGCGAGAGGGGGGGGTTGGAATTCCCCCCCCTTGTAGCTGGAAAGGAGCCGTGGCAGAGAACTAGGGGGAAGGAGATGGAGTGAAACCCCTTACCTTGCTGACTTTTCCTTGGAGGATGGCTGTGGCAGATTTGCTTGGAGAGGTCTGGTGGCCTCTCCTCCCGGTAGGCAATGGCGGCGGTCTGACTTCCTGCTTCTTTATTTATGATTGAAGACAACATTCTCCTCTGGCTTCCTGTTTGACCTACTCTATACTTCGGACTCGTTGCTCCTGTGAGCGCCCACTGGTGGATAGTTGAAAAATTACTCTGATTGCTAATCCCTCTTTCTTCTCTGGAGGTTTGCCTTTTGATTTCTCATCTTCTACTGATCTAAAATGGCTAAGGGCCACAAACCAGCAGCAGCTGACATGGGGAAAATTTTGGAAAGACTGGCGATATTGGACCAGAAGTTGGACAAGTTAGATGACGTGCAAAAAGGATTATCTGAAATTAAATCTGAAATGACATTTATGAAAAAAGATTTAAATGATGTTCAACAGCTGGCAGAGCAAAACAAGAAGAAGATGGGGGGTCTGGAGGGGGAGGTACGGGCACTCCAGAAGGTGGAGGACGGGAGAGGAAATGCAATGTTAACTTTACAATTGGATAAGATGTCTTATTTTCTCAGGTTCCAAAATGTGGAACAACTTGACCAGGAAAATTTGAGAGAAGTGATGGTTAAAATGTTGGGTGAATTTTTAGAAAGAGATTTGGAGTCTATTGGAAGGGATGTGGATTTGGTCTACAGAGTAAACTCACAATTTGCAATTTTACATAATTTACCAAGAGAGATTCATATTAAATTTGTGAGAAGGGAACTGAGAGATGAGATATTGAGAAAACAAAGACTGGGGGCGCTGGTGTACAGGGGCAAGGAGATCACCATCCTGAAGCAGATTCCCAGACAGGTACGAGAATTAAGAAGAAAATATTATTTTTTATCAAATAAGCTGTACCTCAAGGGAGTAGGTTTTAGGTGGTTGATTCCGGAGGGTTTGATGATTTTTTGGGAGGACAGTAAGAAGAAAATTAATAATGTAACGGAAGCTAAGGCTTTTCTTGACCAACATAAATCCTTCCTAGGTGGAGAAGATACAGGAGCCGAAGAGGGGGAAGTATTAGATGATCAAGGAGCGGAGGCGGACGGGGCTGCTGCGGCCCGGGAGGGGGGGGAGGCCAGACCATGGTTTTAAGAGCCAGAACTAGGAAATGAAGAAAGGAGGGGAATCTATTGTTTAAGGTTTTTTTAATTGACATTTTTCTTTTTTCTCTCTTCTTTTATTGTATTTTGTATAACACTTTTTTTTGTTTATATAATTTTTATATAACCTGGTTGTTTGTTTCGATTTAAGATAATAATGTCTGTTGTGTGAGAAATTAAAAAAAGAAAATAATAATTGAAATATCTTTATATAAAGATATTGAAAATTCAACATATTGTAAACTATAATATTGTATATTTTTAACCAATAAAAACTTTTTATTAAAAAAAAAAAATGTGGGTGGAGAACAGTGGTGGGATTCAATTTTTTTACTACCGTTTCTGTGGGTGTGGCTTGGTGGGCATGGTGTGGCTTGGTGGGCGTGGCTTGGTGAGCGTGGCAGGGGAAGGATATTGCAAAAATCTCCATTCCCGCCCCACTCCAGGGGAAGGATACTGCAAAATCTCCATTCCCACCCCACTCTAGGGCCAGCTAGAGGTGGTATTTGCTGGTTCTCCTAACTACTCAAAATTTCCGCTACCAGCTCTCCAGAATCTGTCAGAACCTGTTGAACAGCACCCCTGGTGGAGAAGGTCTAAAGGCTCAGAATTGTATGTCTGTCCCAAGTCATTTTTTTTATTATCCCAAAATTTAGGAGCAGTATAAGCCCTCTACAGATATACTCACTAGTGCCTGGGTGAATGAAGAGCTATGGAGAGGGTGAGTCTTCTTTCTTGCAAGACACAAATCTCTCAATAAACTTGCTATTGATTTTACTTTGCAAATAGGGAAACACAGGGGAATCCGATGTAGCACATCCATTGTATAATCGAGCAAGATGTCAGAAAAAAAACCAGAAAGTGTTTGCTGTACCAGAAGTGGGATGAAAACAGGAAGTGCTAATAGAAGGAACATATCATACCACAATGTCCTCTTACATCCCTTTGGGAATGAGTGAGAGAAAGCAGTATGCACAGTTTGATAAATAATTGAACTGAAAACAAGCCTGTAGACAATGGAACAACAAGATATGAAGCCAACAGTATATTAACTCAAGGTCACAGTCACATAGCAAATGGGCAGTCATTCAAATTCAATGAATGGATGATGTGTAACAATGCCCTATAATTCTAACTTCTCTCTTATTCACAATACAAAGAGGTACTCCCCTTTTGTATACTAAAGCTTATCCTAAATATGTTGCAGACAGGAGACAATTAATTCTCCTGTATGCTGAAAGAAGCCATCTTTCTCAATGCTAGGTATATTAAAGAGACCTGTCTCAGGTCTGGGACTTGTCACAGATCTGCAAGAGACTAGCCAATCACCCAGTAGAATGGTCATGGTAATGAATGTTTGTTCAGTCATTTGCACAATGGTTTATATAACCATTATATCAATTCGTGCAGTTGCAATCAAAATAATGTATTTGTTGCGAATGAATGAGTGAATTCAGATTTTTCACAAGCAATGTATTGGTCCTGGCAAAACAAATTAGTTGCACATCTATGCTACTGTTTTTTTATTATAATAGATCCAGAAACCAAATTAGTTGCAGTATTTTATTTCTATGGAAATGTCTATTCTCCTTTTCCACCCAAGAAAGCTTAAACAATGGATAATATTTCTCTTAGATAAATATTATTGATTTCTTCCAAACTTAATTATTTCACATGGTTCTGCTATCATATTTTGTGTGTCATGCATTACCTAGACAGTCTCAGTGAGGGATGTTGAAAATATTCTAGCATGATTATAAATTGTGTACTATAAAAATATAAATAACATTTCAAAATGGATTACTGGAAATAAATTTCAGAGATAAAAATTAACAGCATTTCCATTTACTATTTCCTGGTCCACTGCTTATTGAATTAACTCAGATGTGTTTTGAATTGAATCATGAAGCTTTGTGGTAGAAGAAATAATTTAGCAAGCATTTTTGCTTATGAACTTTCAGCACCAAGAGAAAAATCAAATTTTAAAGTAATCCTTCAGAGGAAAGCAGCCTGGCCGAAAACAATGCACTTTCCAACAGCAAGTTATGTGGAGTCTATGAGAATATAACGTAGAAAATCTTGACTATGTACAAATTTTCAAGGTGAAAGAAAATCCCTATCAAATCCCAGCTGTGAAAGAAAATAAGAAACTCTGATTAACAGCACTGTTGAAAGAAGCAAAATAAACTATAACAGTTAAAATACCAAACAGGGAAAAGAGTACATGGAAAATCTCAAGAGTCTACCTAATATGTGCAATGGTAGCATTTGGCAATGTAGATCATAAATGTTTCTCTGAAATGCAAGTACTGCTTAGGTAATTATGCAAATTATATTTCAATATTCAATTTAAGTTTAACTAGAAAGTACAAATCAGTCAGCTTACCAAAGTGCATGTTGTATCCTGATAATAGTAATATCCTGATAATAGTAAGAGCAAGAAAACCTCTAGTGGAAATAATAGTGGAAATATCAGTAGACCTAATTTTTCTGCAAGAAAAAAAATGGACTTATTAATAAGTTGCTTAGAAGAAGATCCCTGAAAGCAAGAGATATCATAGAGTGCATTAGGTTTCTCGCGTATTTGTGACTTAAGTTTAGAATCAGGTCATTTGGACTTGCTCAAAATAAGGCTTTTACTTTTTATTATCTGAGCAGAACAGTATATCTTACTTATCCTATTGAAGATAGAATGTTAGTGAAATATTATTAATTTTAATTCCCGTGATGATTAAATTAAAAAATAAGAGGGAAAGCATGCTGATAACCAATGCATGCTAAGAAATTATGAAAATATAATATCAAATATAATTTTTACAATGCTTATAAGGCTGCTTTTATGAATCCCTTGTTGTACAGCACAAGGCAACCTATTTGAATTAAAAGCAGTTTTGGAATTCTGAGAAAAGTAGAATTTTCCAATAGCAGGCAGAACACAAGTGTCAAGGAAAATGTACTTATTCATTAATGGCCATCATTAATGGCATGGCCACTCTTAAATATTCAGTTACTGGAAGGCAAACAAATTTCTCCAGGATATGCTCTATCATCCAATGGCTACTTATGGCTCTCAATTCTTGCAAATAGTATGTTGATGTATATTAGTGTACTGTGCACAGATTCCTCTAGGTAGTTCTGGACTTAAAACCAATCCCTTAGCGACCGTTCAAAATTATGATGGGCCCCCAAAAAACTACTTACAATTAGTTTCAAAGTTCAGACAGTTGACCCCTTAGTCACATGACCACATTTGGGGCACTTGGCAAACAACCTACATTTATAACTGTTTGCAGTGACTTGCAGTCACATAACTGCAATTTATGATATTTTTGCCTAGAACTGGTGTTTATGTTTGGTTTATGGCAAAAACACTCTATAACCATAATGGCGAACCTATGGTATGCATGCCACAGGTGGCACATGTAGCCATATCAGTGGGCACGTCAGCTCAGCTGATTTTATCGGCCTTCTGGGCCCACCAGAAGTAGGGAAACAGGCGGTTTCCTGCCTGTTTCCTGCCTCCGGAGGGCCTGGGGAGGTGGGGGAAGGCCCGTTTTTCTTTCTCACCTGGCTCCAGATCCTCTCTATACATCTGGGGAGGGTGAAAACAGCCTTCCACAGTCCCTCAGAGGCCCTCCAGAGGCCCAAAACGGCCTGTTTCCCAACTTCCGGTTGGACAGGAAGTGACATTTTTGCTGTCCCAAGCCTCCAGAGCCTGTCTAGGAGTCATGAGAAACTATCTGGAGCCAGGTGAGAAAGAAAAACGGGCCTACTGGGCCATCGTGTGCCAGGAGCGGGGGGGGGGCTTAATGCACAAGCGCAGGGAGGGGCGCATAGAATTATGGGTGTGGGCACGTGCACGCGCAAACCTCCCCTGCTCCCCCTCCTGGCACATGATGGCAAAAAGGTTAGCCATCACTGCTGTATAACAAGCAATAGGTTTGCTTTTTTTTTTTAATTTTATTTATATGCCACCCTTCTCTGGAGACTCAGGGCGGCTTACAATGCATTAAGCAATAGCCTTCATACTTTTGTATATTTTTTATACAAAGTCAGCTTATTGCCCCCACAATCTGGGTCCTCATTTCACCTACCTTAGAAAGGATGGAAGGCTGAGTCAGCGTTGAGCCTGGTGAGATTCGAACTTAGGGTAATTGCAGACAGTTGGATATTAAATGCTGCCTTAAGTAAGAGGCATTAGCCTGCTATGCCACTCAGGCTCTTGACGCTTGACAACAACTGCAAAGAAGGTCTCAGAATCGGATCAGTAGCATGATTTTACAACTATCAGGAATTACAGCTATAATGGTCAGTCTCTATTACGAGGACTACCTGTATTTCGTTTTTATTTAGGCTTTTTTTAAACTTGGGTGAATCAGGAAGATTGATAGACTATTTAAAAAAAAGGTACTGGAGACACATTGCCACTTGTGGGCAAACATTCTCTCCCACTACTACTGGATGGAAAGATTGAGTCTTCAGTAGCTTTCCTAGAATTCCTTGAGAACGTACGATTCAATTTAAACTTAGCCATTACAGTACTTTGGTGTGGTTTCAAGGACCCATTTCTCATTTCTGTTCACATGGGAACGTGCAAATCATCCAAGATCATGTTTACATTTGCAAAGCAAATAAATAATAGTGCAGGCATACATATATCAAGTCTCTGAATCTGTTTGAAGGGACCTGATTCAAATCCCACATTTCAAATCAGTGTAATGAAGATTGCCTTCATTCTGCCCTCTGATTTAGGAGTGGCATTAGACTGCAGAAATCCTTTCTGTTTGCACTTGAAATAAGCCAATACAAAGATGCTTAAGCCATCCGAGATCTCACGTAATGCACACCTAAGCAGAACTGGCACTTTTTCTTGAATGTGTCACTCAGCAAATACTTTTAAGCCAGCGAACACTTCTGAAAAATAATAAGGCTTAGGGAATTCTGCTCCACAAAGACAGAAATCATTAATATTTAGTCCTCAAGCAAAGCAAATGAGCTCTTGAAATATTAGCAATTGACTCAGTAGCTAACTTTATATGTATGTTCAATTGCATTTACATATAAACAAATCATATTTGTGGGCCACACATCCAATCATTCTAGACAGCTTGCAACAGCATCTTCCTTTTCTTTTTTGAAGTAGCATTTAATGTGATTTTCCACGGGAGAATCAGTAGACGGAAAGATATATAAAACATTTTTTCTTCCCAGTGTCTGTTTATTCCTGACAGATCTCACGTTTCAACTATTAATCTTAATCATGTTTGACTTCTGAGGAAAGGATATTGGAAGTAGTGTTTGGGGCAGAGAAATGACTGATAAAAGGAATTAAGTGTCCCATCTTTGTCTTTATTCAAATAAACATCTACCTACATATGTGTGCTTAAAAGTATTCATCTTAGGATATATAAGATAGGTAGGTAGGTAGGTAGAGAGATAGAGATAGAGATAGAGATAGAGATAGAGATAGAGATAGAGATAGAGATAGAGATAGAGATAGAGATAGAGATAGAGATAGA
>WNWU01000003.1:39743457-39767137 GCA_012654045.1 Ptyas mucosa | reverse complement strand
AGAATAGAATAGAATAGAATAGAATAGAATAGAATAGAATAGAATAGCTTTATTGGCCAAGTGTGATTAGACACACAAGGAATTAGTTTCCGGTCCGTAAGCTCTCGATGTACATATAACAATAATGATAAGCAACAAAATTATAGTCTTAAGAAGATAAGGAGATAGGGAATAGGGAAGAAGAGAATAATGATGATAATACTGCATTTTTAGATAGTTTGATAGTGTTGTGGGAATTAGTTGCTTAGCAGAGTGATGGCATGGGAGAAAAAACTGTCCTTGTGTCTAGTTGTTTTGACGTGCAGTGGCCTATAGCGTCGTTTTGAGGGTTGAAGTACACCATTGAAATACCTGAAATATCACACACAGTTTGTCAAAAAGAAAATCTATCTATGTAGTCTCTAAGATTTAACAACAGCTTGATGGCATGTAATCAATTTCAAAAATTAATTTTTGGAAACCCCCCCTCACCCTTTCTTCCATTCCCCCATGACCCAAGCAAGCAACTTTTCTTGGAGAGGAAGGCTGAGTGAGCTGGACAGGATCCTGCCTCTGCTTGGCTAATTTGGATGTGAGTTTAAAACTTGTTTAGTATTTTGCCTTGAATATAGCATTTTCTCAGTGAAGCAGCAGTCATCTACAGAGTTGGGCAGCTGTAGGTGGAATTTAAGAGATACACTAGTTTGCCCTTTGCCCGGGGCTGCAAAATGTCTAAGGCCAGTTCTGTGAACAAATATTACAAGATAACTAGGGGGTTAGTATCTGCACCAATGACATTGCCCTCCAGGCAACATATTTATCAAAATACGCTACAATTCATTCATCAGTACTGAGTGCTGAAAAGTTGTGGCTGTATTAAGACTGAGTACAACAGCACCAATGAATCCACATTTGCTCTGAAGGCATGTAATTCACTTCAGCTGGTGGAAAGGCTATTTAAAATTGTATAATGCCTTTTTCCCTGTCAGCAACAGGGAAATAGAATAGAAATGAAACAAAAAAGTGGCTGATACATTTCAGGAAGAGTATCCCACAGGCAATGGACAGAATATTTATTTCTCAAGTTTAATGGAGATATTTTTACCTGTTGTTCTGAAGGAATCACACTCAAAGCTTTCTATGCAAGAAAATCTATAGTGTTCACAAAAGATGTCAACTTAATCAAGTAGAAGGAAACATGGTTGTGTTTCTTAATCTGTAGGGCTAAAATACATGTTGAATTAGGCCCTCTGCTAAGGCTTGGCATCCTCAGTCAAATCACAAAGAAGCAGATTGTTCATATCAGGCCTGCTCTAATACCTACTGCATTGTCTCCAGTGGTGGGTTTCTACCGGTTCACCACAGTTTGGGCAAACTGGTAGTGGCGGCGGTGGGAGGCTCTGCCCACCTGCCCAGACGTCATCACTGATAAGTGTTGCGCACAAGCGAAGCAAGCACACCAATGGTGGGTTGCCCCTGGTTCACACCGGTTCTATAGAACCGGTCAGGAGGCTTCGCCCACTGACCCCAATGTCACCAAAATGCTTCTGTGCATGCGCAGAAGAGCGTGCGTGCACACAGGTAAAGCGAGTGCATGCGGCCCCGCTGCAAACCAGTAGTAAAGGTAAGAAGAACCCACCCCTGCAGCACACGCATGTCCATGCTCACAGTTCCGAACCAGTAGTGAAGGTAAGTGAAAACCACTACTGATTGCCTCATGGAAAATGTAAAATGACAACATAATAGATGCAGTTGTGCTAAATTAGATCTCTTGTATGCTCACTATGGCTTAGATACTTCTGCCCACCACTGTCTGATTTAACTGAAAGAACATTAAGGGGACAATCAAGGACACTGCAATCTTCTAATTCTTTGAATATGAATTCTAGTTGGTGGGGACAAAACTCAATCTTATTTGAAATTTAAAGTTAAAATTATACATTTCTATAAAACTTAGCTAAAATGGAAAGACTGATTGCTGGTGATGTTGTGGAAGAATGTCTGGATTTTATAGAGAGAATATGTTCATCTTTGGACAAGAACCGGACTTTAAAAATTAATGGATTAATTTATTTAATATTTATTGATCATTACCTGCCAAAGATCTCAAGGCAGTTTGGAATTTACACGCAACTGAAAAAGGCCTTGGCTCTCTAGCATCTTTCATGTATACACCCAGCCAAACATGTTCTTCTTTTTATCTTATAGCAGAACCTGAGGAAAGGAAAAATAGTTCCACTTTATATAACAATCTCATAGGAAAGATGGTTGCAGAAGACCTGGCAAGAAAAAGTGAATGCTGGAGGCTAAAAGAAAGACTTCTCAGAAGGAATTGTAACGGTTAGTAGATCGTTATAGATTCTATGATGTATTGGCTCTGGAAGGTGTCTGAAGACCTACAGAAGGAAGAAGAGATCTTCTATGGGTTCATAAAACCACCCAACACAGCCAGAAAATAGGAAGACTGAATCTCGCCAGCCAAAGAGAGAGACAACCTGAAAGAAAAAAATGGCAGCTGTGTAATTAATGTCCTTATTTCTGAAAACAATGCATTTCAAAGATCAGGGAATGAAAATGAAAATCAGCATCTTGTAGTTCATCTGAAAATAATCAGCAAAGATTGAAATTCTATATAACTTGGTGTCTCCAAATGAAATACATAGATAGATCCCAATAGAATAGAATAGAATAGAATAGAATAGAATAGAATAGAATAGAATAGAATTCTTTATTGGCCAAGTGCGATTTTGACACACAAGGAATTTATCTTGGTGCATACGTTCTCGATGTACATAAAAGAAAAGATACATTCGTCAAGAATCATAAGCTACAACACTTAATGATAGTCAAAGGGAAACAGTCAATATAAATCTTAAGGATACCAGCAACAAGGTTACAGTCATACAGTCATAAGTGGGAAGAGATGGGTGGTGGGAACGATGAGAAGATTAATAGTAATGCAGACTTAGTAACTAGTTTGACAGTGTTGAGGGAATTATTTCTTTAGCAGAGTGATGGCGTTTGGGGAAAAACTGTTCTTGTGTCTAGTTGTTCTAGTGTGCAATGCTCTATAGCATCATTTTGAGGGTAGGAGTTGAAACAGTTTATGTCCAGGATGCAAGGGGTCTGTAAATATTTTCACAGCCCTCTTTTTGACTCATGCAGTACACAGGTCTTCAATGGAAGGCAGGTTGGTAATAATTGTTTTTTCTGCAGTTCTAACTGCAGCAATAATTGTGCCTGGAGAGTATCAACACAGATATTAGATCCTCAAACAAATTACCAAGAATCCATCCACAATTCCATATACTCACAATGTACCTAACCAACGAATTGGTTTTCTAAAAACAGGAACCGTGAGAAATGTGTTTCATTTACATTTAATATTAATTAACTTAATTCATACTTCCATGAACTAGAACACAGATATAGGGGGTTGTTTGTACACCTTTAATTTTTTTGTAATAGAGTCTGTAATTTTAAAAAGTTCATACAAAATTAATTGTAAAAAAAATATGAATTAGTAAAAATTAGTTGTCTCCCTTCCCAACTTTATGCTAGGTAAAACTGCATATGATCATTTGTTTGCTTCTATCAGTTCAAACTGTGATGAATAATTGTCAAAATATTGGCCAGTTTGGGTTGCACACACACTATAATGTTTTTGATAACAGGATCTGACATACCAATTGCATAGACCTATAAAGTATCAATTGCTTTCCCCACCTGTCTTCATATGAATTGTCAATTGTGAGTATCAAAAACATTGTTTCTTTTTACAGAAGCTAGCTTTGAATACAAGAGTTCATGAAGCCCATTAATCCCACTTTCATCACTGCCAAGAGGTGGCTTCATATAGTTGGATCAAAGTTTCCAAATCCTAAATAGGAGCATTCAGGTGAGTTTTGTAAAGGAAGCGAGAGTATTCAAGCTCAGTTTTGCAATAAGTGAAGGGGTAGTGGTAGTTCATGGTATTCTTGCATCCATGGTACTTAAACATAAAGAACTTGTCTATCAGTAGCTAGTGGATTTCCAAATAAAGAGTTAGGCTTGTGCTCTCAACTTGTGTCTCTTTTAGAAGGTTAAGTATTAATTTTCATGGTTTATGAAGACATTTCCATCATAAATGGGCTAGCTTCTGCAGAGGAGAAGGAGAGGAGTTTTGTTGTTATGCCTAATAAAATGTGCTGGAGTAAGATTGACTTAAGGAATATTCTTTCTTTGGCTCTTCTTTCTAATCTTCTGTATCCTAACTAATCATTATTGTTCTTTTTAGTCTCCAAGTAGAGAAGTCATAGGCAAGTGAAAAGATACCAAAAAGGGTACTCAGATTAAAAAAAACACTGCCCTTCTTCTGAAGTAATATGTTATTCTCAAGTTTTCTTTCTTCCTATATTTGTCTATTGAATGTTTGCATAATCAATTATAAAATGTTACAGAAAATATTTGGCAGGAAAAGAAAAGTGGTTTTCTAATCAATCTCTTTCCTGCTAAAATGTGGTCATTACACAAAAGGATACTATAAATATATTTATGACATAACTGATTTAAAACCAGTGGGACAATGCAGACACTTCCATTTTGCATCCTAATCTATACATTGCCCATAGTTTTCTAAAGGACTGGTTTATACAATGCCCTAGTTGTTCACATGCCCCCACATGTGAACTAAGGTAAAGGTAAAGGTTCCCCTCGTACATATGTGCTAGTCGTTTCTGACTCTAAGGGGCGGTGCTCATCTCCATTTAAAAGCCGAAGAGCCAGCGCTGTCCGAAGACATCTCTGTGGTCATCTGGCCAGCATGACTAAATGCCAAAGGCGCATGGAACGCTGTTACCTTCCCACCAAAGGTGGTCCCTATTTTTCTACCTGCATTTTTTACATGCTTTCGAACTGCTAGGTTGGCAGAAGCTGGGACAAGTAATGGGAGCTCACCCTGTTACGCAGCACTAGGGATTCAAACTGCTGAACTGCTGACCTTTCGATTGACAAGCTCAGCATCTTAGTCACTGAGCCACCGCGCTACACACTGTTAAATAGAGGAATGGGTTTCAGACTGTGTCATGCTCATCAGAGCTTTTTATGGTAACAAAAATGCCATAGTCATTCTCCGGAGACCTTTTTTAGGTTGAAAACCGTGTAAGAGCAAGACAAGGAGGGAAAATGCGGAGGATCAAAGCAAAATGTTATTCAGAATTTCTCTGTCTTAGATTACATTCCACTGACTACTTATATTCATCACTTTTTCTCTTTATCCTTTCTTACAGCAATTAAGTTTAATTTTATTTTGCACACTGAAAATTACTGGCAATTGAGAAGAGAGCTGTAAACAATACAAAAAGCCCTGGGGATCACATATGATCCTTGGCAACAGATAGGAGAGCTATAGCTTATACTACCTCTACCTTGTAGCAGACCGAATAAATCTCATAATATACAGTAAGAATATTATTAAATATTATTTATTTATCTAAATATTAGAAGCTAATTTTTAAATGAGTAATAACCCCAAACAATAAGGTTTAGCACTCTATTTAAGTATCATTTTATTGCAATCTTGTGGGTTCTTGAGTAACAACAATAACCACCTTTTCCAACAATTCTTGAAGCTATGCACCTTTAAAACATAGCAATCAGTTGTGAGGGGGAGGGGAAGCAGACATTTTCATAAACTGTAAAGTAAGAGGGATTTGCTTAGGCTAATTTATTTCCAAAGAAAAACGACCTATAGTATATATTGCCTTTGATAATTGGTGAAGAATTCTAAATTTATTCAGGGGCCTGTTAACTTTATCTCAAACACTTTTTAAGTGGGCAGCCAATGGGGAAAAGAACTATTTTTTACATGGATTGCTATTAGCACCTTATTTTGGTCTTGTCAGGAATGACTGACTGAGAAATGAAGCTTAAACTCCGATAGCAGGAAAATCTTTTCATTAACCCAAAGTCAGCAAACTCTCTAGACTTCTCATGATGGCTAAATATAGCTATTATTCTTTGTCTGTGACTTGAAGGGGATTTGAACTAGAAGATAATACTGTTCAGTAAGACCTTGATACTTTTAAAAAAATCAGTTTAAAGGTCTCCCTCAGTTGTTAAATTTATTTTATTATGGATAAGCTTTATAAGAAGGAACATAGCGTGCTAAAAAAGCCATGTCTTAAAATGGCTGTTTCTTCCTTTCTTGTAATTTAAGATATCAGCACTGCAAAAATGAAAACCCTGGACAGAATTAGGGTTCAAAGATGAATCAAAAGCTGATGCAATGAAAGGGAAGCTTTGCTTTTACTATCTAGGAGAAAATAAACTTGGTGAAGCATATCATACCACACCATTGAACCTTAGACTGAACAATTTTCAACTCAATATCTGCGGATGCTTTAAGCTAGAATTGTAAGATTATATATCTGAAATGATATTAGAGACTGGTCAAACTGCTTTGCATCATTATATGATATATACATATCTGGCACTCTGTTTACACAATTTCCTGTCCAAATAAACTGAAAATGAATTGAAAGATCTGGCTTTGTTATCAAGCCTGGGGGTTCTCAAAGGACTGATGAAACCCCATTACTGATCAATCTTCTGTGTGCTTTTTTAAAAAGATAACTCTCTTTGAGGTGTTCATTGTTTTTACACTTTTTTCTGTATACTACCCAGAGTCACTTCTTATAAGATGGAGAGGGCATTTAAATTTGATAAATAAATAAAATGTGTATTGTTCCTTTTATATTCAAAATGTAAGCTTATTAACCAATAACTACTTATTACTACCTTGCTTTAAATATTCTTTTTTCCCCCATAATCTAGTGATCTAACGCCTTCTGTCAGAAACAGCTAGAGCAGAAAATAAAGGCAATAGTACCATCAAAGGACAATGGGAATTGAATTTCAGTTGATGAATATCTGCAAAGCTGACTTCATGAGCAGATGATGCCAGGAAGCACAACCTTTCAAAAACAATCATGACTTCCTCAGTTATAGCTAAAGTAAATCAAATGCAAAAGTCATAGTGTATCATTATAATCCAGGAGACAGCTAACATACATACATAAATTGAGGCAACTCTATGGCTGTCACAAAATGGTGTCTCTCAAACTTTTTGCAAGGAATTCTAGAATTCTTTATGAAGTATTTCACCTACCAAAACTGCAATCTTTCTTCCCTGCAATAAATATGCATGGGAAATAACAACTAATATGCATGTTCCAAACTTATCGAGGCTACAAATAAAAACTAACTTTATTCAAATCTTGCAAAAAAGAGAATGGGTTCACATATCATGCTAAATCTTAATTTGTTTAACCACGGTTTTGCAGATGGCCAAGTCCACATAATATGCTAAATAAAAAAAGCATGATGCATATTATTTCTGTCTCAGAGCTGACACTTGTCTAGTGAAAACCTTTTCTTTAGGGGAAATAGTTACCGAGGCCACCACTTTCAAATTCAAAGCACTCAGACTATGTTTGCCTAAGCTTTAGCTCTAGTTTTTATAGACTGATAAAAACGCCTTAAATTGAGCCATCAGTTCACAGACATTCATAATAGAACTACAGCATTTTCAGAAGCAGTGCTATGAGATTCGATTTAGCTGCATTCTGCCCAATTCTAGAATATCTTAAAAGGTTGCTATATGTAGATAGCATTGCCACAATCAAACTAAGAGATTATTAAACTGCAGATCACATTAGGTTGTTCCAAACTAATGCCAGGAGAATTTCTAATTTATGCAATGTAGCACATTGTGTGTGAAGCTAGTGATATAAACGAATCAATAACTCCATTTTGCGCATAACAAGATGCGGCTGCATAAAGCTGTTGGCATTCACTCATAAAAACAACATCAGCACTACAGCAGGGAACCAAAACAATAAAAAAAATTTAGGGGAGTCAAGTACCTTCCAGAGGGCCCATCCAATATGTATGTTCCCAACTTCTTACCAGAAGAGGTCATTCAATAAAGAGACAAACTTCCCACATCCACTTTGCTTTTTTAAAATAATTCTAAGGAGAAAAACATCTCTGGATATGAGCAATCATTTTGCTTCCCAAACAAAATATCAGACTTAGGTTAAGAGAAAAATAAAAAGGCAATTATCAGAGAGTGGTAATACTTCATAGTACATAGCAGTGGTGGGATTCAGCCAGTTTGCACCATTTCGGGAGAACCGGTTGTTAACTTTCTGAGCAGTTTGGCAAACTGGTTGTTGGAAGAAATCATTAGTGCAGAGAACCGGTTGTTAAATTACTTGAATCCCACCACTAGTATATACTATTATTTTTCTTCTACTATAGGACCAATATTGTGGAGAAAACTTCCAGCCTTGGATGCTAGTATTGATCAAATGGAGGAAAAAGGAAGCAGTTGTTGCTGAAATTTAAAAATGGCTCAACTTCCAAAGGTTTAAGCAGGATACTGTAAACAGGCAGGAATCAATCTCTGTACAATCTGTACAATATATTTAAGTATTTGTGATCAAATTCCAATTATATCGGGTTGAAATTTGTTGCCTAGAGAGTCTTAGCAATTTATCATCCAATTTCTATGACAAATCATAAGGATATGAATTTAAAAGGAACCAAGTTATTTAAAAAATGAGAAAAATATTGTCTTGCTTTCTAATAGGTTAGGATATCCCCAAGAGAAACTCACTCTCTTCTACTTAGATGATCTATTATCCCCTTTTCTGATTGTGGGCAGTCAAGAAACATAAACTACAACATTTCACTTGGTAAAGCACCACTTATTACTAATGAAATTGCCAGTTATGGATTTCAACTGCAACTATCTTCTTACACAGCCATTTTAAGCTTTTAGTTTTTATTTAAAAAGCTTAATTGGAAGTTTTTATTACTCCCAATTAAGCTTTTTAATTAAAAGGGGAAGTTGAAGGAAGCTGCAGGCAGCTACTACCAAAGCTCATATCCTCTTCTCCATTCCACCTCCCAGAAACACTGAAGGGCGAAAAAATTGTTTTCATAAAATTACAACTGTCAGCCAGCTGCAGCTTTCAGTAATGCTCACTGCTGGTCCTATTTACCTTGCCAGGAGCATTTTCTGAATGCAGAGACAGACACGACTAATTGGAAAAACAAGGCAGCAGCTTTATCTGTTATTATAAAGCAATTAAACTCATTCCATCAAGGCAAAGTACACATCACAGCAAAACATTCTATCAGCCCCACTCTTTCTGGTCGGTCTACTCCATGGTGATGGCTAACCTTTTTGCCGTCGTATGCCAATGGGGGGGGGGTTGTGCGCGTGCCCACACCCATTATTCAATGCGGCCTGCCCCCCCCACACACATGCACACATGACCCCACCCACTTGCCCCACTTTTGGCATGTGATGGCACAGTGGGCCCGGTAGGCCTGTTTTTTGCCCTCCCCAGGCTCCAGAGGCTCTCCCCCCCTCCCAAAGGCCCTCCATTTGCCGATTTCTGAAAGGCCCTGGAGCTTGGGGAGAGGCTGTGGAGCCTGGGGAGAGCAAAAAATAGGCCTTCCAGTCCCACCAGAAGTCAGCAAACAGGCTGTATCTGACCTCTGGAGGGCCTCTTGGGGGGGAGACCATTTTCGCTCTTCCCAGACTGGTAGAAAGCCTCTGGAGATTGGGGACGGCGAAAAATGAGCCTCCCCCCCGGGGCCCCCTAGAAGCCAGAAACTGCCCGTTTGCTGACTTCTGGTGGGACCGGAAGGCCCAAAAATCAGCTGGCCGATGCATGTCTATGTGCCAGACCTGAGCTAGGGCAACGTTCGTGTGGCTACCGAAATGGCTCCACCATAGGTTCACCATCTACTCTCTTAAGATTCAAATATTCCATGAAAATGCTTTTGATCAAAATGGTCATTGATTTCATGGGAATCATGTTGTGTTTGAGGATCACGTCCTTTCACAGAAAAGTTTTTAGAACTGGCAGTCTCATTGGACTTACCCTCAGATTGTGTGTAATGTTTCAGCAAGAATAATGTTTCCCTGTTCAGGTTTGCCAAAGTACCTGCATTGGTATACAGCAGTGGTGGGTTGCCTCCGGTTCACACCGGTTCTATAGAACCGGTAGTAAAACCGGTGGGAGGCTCCTCCCACCGATCCCGAAGTCATCAAAATGCTTCTGCGCATGCACACAGCCCCACTGCAAACCAGTAGTAAAGGTAAGTAGAACCCACTCCTGGTATACAGTAACAGTTGGGACCCGTGTAGTGGCTCCATTTCTTATGAATTGCCTGGAACAATGTTTGAAACCAATTTTTCCTTGAAAGTTCTAAAGAAAAGAGTATAATTCCATTGCATAAGAATTATGAGCATCATATTAAGAGTCATGCTGTACCATCCTGAAATAAGTGCAGCTAATCCTCATTTAACAATAGTAATTTGTACCAACAATTCAATTGCTAAGCGATGCAGTCACATAAGTGTATCAAATTACAATGGCAGTTATAAATTGTCTTTGCTTATTGGAAGCTGGCAATGATGGTCACAAACAGTGAATCCTTGACTGTGGGATGTTGCAACATCATAATTGCAAACTGCCTGCCAAGTGCTCAAACTGCTATCACGTGACCATGGGGCCACTACTGAGACAGTTACCACTATAAGGACCCATCATAAGTTCCCTATGTTCAGCACCATCATAATTTTGAATGGTAGCTGAATCATTTAAAGCCTAGAAAGTCTAATGCCATTGATACTCCCCATGCTTTGCCTTCTTATAAAAATTTGCTAACTTGATATCAGATTTTTATATTTGCTATTCAAAATTATAGACATGAATGTATAGATTAATATATTTCCATCTTCTTACTCATATTTATAATGTTTCCATTATTTCAGACAGATTACATTTTTGTCAACCAAAAGAATGGGTGATAAGTAGCACTTCGGTTTAAGCAATTGCCTGAACAAAGGATAGGCAGATTGTGGCTTCATCTGTACAACGGTGGAAAGGAAGAAGAAATATAGAACTAGACTAGACAATAAACTAGACATTTAGACAATGAACTGAGTCAGTATAAGACAGAGAGAAAGGGATGGAGGAGAGAAAGAGTTATCATTGTTGGGTTTTCATTTTTTTTTTGTCAGATGGAGAAGAGAGTTTATTTATTAGTGATAATGTACTTTTCACATGAAACAGAATAGTAACCAGAGAAGAGAATTTAAGAACTAAAAAGAAAAAGTGTTTAACTGCTATGTATTCCTTGTGAAATTTCAGAAGTGCTACTGATGCCACATTGCACGACAATAAAGCTACAAAATATTTCCAGGTGTTTCCATATTAATAGTTTAATAGAATATGACAACATCAAAGAAAATATATAGTGATGGTTAACCAGATCGCTTAAAGCCAGACATTGGCACACAAACACATAATTATATAAAATTACTGTCTGAAGTGCATTAATTCAAAGTCCACGAATTAGTAATTTTTCTTGGCATTTCAAAGATATAACAATCGCAACAGCTACAAAATAATCAAGTATTCACAGTTGAGTTTAGTAAACTGAAACAAGGCAAAGGAACACAAATTATGTCACTATAATTGGATTTGCATCTTTGCTACGATTTCTACTTGCAGCAATGTGAAGTGATCCAGTAACTGTTTATTCATAAACACAGTTCTTAACTAAAATATTTCAAAAAACTGCAAGGAACATGTATGAGAAAGCCAGCAAGTCAATTTTTGGATCCAATATCTACATATGTGTCGTTGTTATGTACACAAACGTGGACTACTATTATGGAAAGAAACAAGATGTGTGATTACTATAACCCCTGCTCCATATTTGAATGTGGATCATGGCATCATGGCAGTTGTGAATTATATCAGGATAGGAAAAAAATCCATGATAGCTTTCTTTTAGCTTGAAATGTTGTGATTTGCTAAAGTGGATTCTGCTACAGCGTAAATGACAACAGAGAATAGAATATGCTGCTGACTGCCATTCTTTGCTAGAAGGGTTCACATAAATTAGCATATCTTGAGAAAAGTTCTTAAAAATCTATGTTCTTTTTTAAAATTATGTAAACATTTACAATTAATTAGGTAACCTAATTGGAAAACCTTCTGGAACTCTGCATTAAAAATTCCTATAAAAAGAAATCTTACTCACAAGAAAGTTTACTTAAAATTGATTACGCAACGTAACTCTCAATGTATGATGTGGATATATATTTACCCAAATAAGCTGGTGGTAAGTTACAAAGTCCTACATGGCTTGTGTTCTATTAATTGACAATCTTGCTTACCCTAAATGAAATCTATCTATACAAGTCATCCCTGCAGAGAATGCTTGCTTAAACTTCACAAGTTTCATGAGACGCAAACTTTTTATACAGGAACTTCCTTCAACTGAATTTTCTGCCAACAAAAATAAGATCTGTGCTGTTGCATTTGATTTTTAGAATGTTGTTAAAAATTTGGGTTTTTTTTTTAAAGTATTAGGGATGCTGGAATGAGGAAAGATGCATCCAGGATATGGATGTATTTTATTGATTCTTATGACAAGTTGGATTTATGTTATTCTCAGATGTCTCGGTTAACATGATGATACTTTGGAAATAACTGTATTTACCATATCTGTTGTAAGTTGCTTAGAATTGGAATGATGGAAGTGGCATAGTAGGTAGGTAGGTAGGTAGGTGTAGGTAGGTAGGTAGGTAGGTAGGCAGGCAGGCGGGCGGGCGGGCGGGCGGGCAGGCAGACGATGGATGGACAGACAGTAGATGCAATAGTAACAGAGCTTCCTATTATTGCAGCAATGAATGCTTCTATGCCTGTAGAGAGGAAATTCAGATTTCAGATTACATTAGAAGATTTAATAGTCCTCCTTGGGAAACTAGGATTGCCGCTTGTAACCTCTAAAGATGTAATGTTATTTTATGATGGGTTTCAATTCACTTTCTCATTCAGTGCAGTTCTCTGAAGGCTAATCTCAATCACATGCTATGTGCCAGAAAATGTTTGTGCCAACCTGAAGTTTTCGCTGAAGTTGGAATTATTTTTTTCCCCAGCTATTATTTGACAAATATTGTTGCTGCTCACAGTTCGTAGCACACTCCCTAAATGCCTTTGTGACAGTCCAAAGGAAAATCTGCACAGCCTTTCATCATCTCCATGCAGTTTAAATTCATCTCCCTGGAACACTAAGTTCTCTTTTTATTTGCTAAACTGTTGGACTTCTACAGTAGCACGCAGATTCATTTTCAGACTTTGCTCTATTGAATGATGCCAAATAAAACTTAAAAGAGATGAGATTTCTCCAAAGTTTGTCCAAATGTGTGCATGTACAACATACCTGTGTTAAAAATTCTTCTTTGATACACACACTCTTTATTTCCTGGTTGTCCCCATGGGCCACAAAAGCATTCCATTGCCACTGTTGCTTTCAGCATACTACATTCCACCTTGGATATCTTTAAAGAAATACTAGAATCTGAAACCAGTACAGAATGTGCTCTCCAATTTCTTAAATGAATTATATTTGGTGCAAATAAAATGAACCCTGAAACAATTTCATTGGGCCCCTCCCTTGGGCCCAGCCGGTCATCTCCTACAGCTATCAGTCTTTTGCATACATGGATACCAAAAGAACAGTTTGCAGATAGTTCTTATTTAGTGAATGTTAAGGATATTGATGTTGTTTTACCAACCAGCAGAGTAACTGCAAAAGGAAACGTTGAGAGCAATGAATAAGAAAACTGGTTTAGCAAAAGTGTACTTTATCATAGGAAAAAGCAGTAGCGTAGTCATAAACAAATCCCAAGTCTTCACCAATAAATCAGTCCAGTAAATCAGTCCAAACAACTCACTCTGGTTAGCAAACCACGATGGTAGCAGATCCATCAACAGATAGCAACTCCTTCACATTAGCAGCTCATAGCAGCAGCAGCAGTTCTAACAGACCAGGTTACAATACTTTGTTTAAATATACTTCCAACTAGTCATTATCCCATTACAGCATGACTCAGCAAGAATGTAACATTTACAGTTTAAAGTTACAGTATCCATATATTGCCTGGACAACTGGTTCTAACATTATATATACCATATAGAATCCTAACATAACTGGGACTGGCAACTTGATCATTAAATGAAGTGGTTGTTAAATGAAATTGTGACTGTGCTGAGGATCTTATTCAGCTTTCCTTTGCTTTACAGGTCTTTTTCACCATCATCATAGCTGCAAACAAAGCAATCACTAAACAACGCAGTCATTAAAGGATGAGTATTTTTATTTTAAAAATGAATGCATAGTAATATAAAGCCCATGTAAATAGTTTTGTAGTTATGTAATTATTATGGTTGGTCACATAGTCAGCCAGATGTTTAGACTGTATCTGACCTTTTTATCCACTTATTGAGTAATTCCCAAGGATCTGGGATAGGCAGATGTTGCTTGATGGTATTAGCAGTATTGTTGCAGGATGTAATCTGGCCTGAGTAAAGTTGCCTTTTGCAACTGACTGATGGTGATTTTGTCAATGCCAATTATTATCTGTTCACAACAATTTGAAGTCACACCTATCAATTCTTTACCTAGTGTTGGCCTTCATATGCATCAGGTTCTTCCCAAGAACCTAGGGAAGTACAAGCGGGGAGAAGATTTGCAAAGTACATCCATGAACACCAACAAGCAGTCAGAAGGCATGATGAAAACTACTTAATTTCTAACACATGGACAAACTTAACTATTTTTTTTAAAATACGGAGCTTGAGCTCAAAGAAAAATGCATTTGAGGTGACATTAGAAGAAAAGATTGCTTTCAAACTACAGTAGAAAAATAGATCTGGAATTCAAATTTGTGACAAGGGGGTAGGTGGTAAGTGTCCATTTCTATCCTCAAAAAATGGTTGCTGCCCCATTCTGGTAACAAGCAACCAGGTAGTATGTATAAGCCCTAGATGTCTCCATAAGTAGAGTATCAACCCTGAAGTGAACCTGGCTGAGGCCATCTTGGCGGCTTCAGGGTTGCCACATACAACAGAGGGAGAGGTAGAAATAGTTAAACGGTGGTTTGAAAGCCAAAACAATAAAGTTTTCCTGTGGGAACCAAGGACATTCTCACAGGTGGCTGGCCAGAGGAGGATGGAAGTAACCAGGCAACCAGCCAGCATCTGGATTGGACAGTGTGACCAGTGACTTGGGAGAAAGGGGAAAGTTTTACTTTTTAATTAGGTGAAAGCCGGGGGAGCTTTAGAGTCGGCTTTCACCAGTTGTGTCAATATGATGTTTCCAATAAATTGTACTTTGAGGAATTACCAGCCTCAGAGTTCTCTTTTCTATGGGGACATTACTTGGAACACTAACATAAGAGAGCTGGGTTTGCATTTTGAGTTCAAAGAAGTTGTTTTATTGCTTCAAGTAACCCAGATGATAATCACAGCTATCTGAAATGGAGGGTCAAACATGTTACTGGAGATCTGCAGGAGCATTAAAAACAAAACTAAAAAAAAATCTGTCAGTTGCATGAACAGCAATGAATTTTATTTATGCATATTATTTCAGGGAACTTCCTGACCCACAGTATACATTGGAAGAATTGGTCCTCTTTTCTTCTTAGAAACAATGGCTACCACATAATGCATTAATATGCTGACTCTGTAAACTGCTTAGAGAAGGCTGTAAAGCAGTATATAAGTCTAAGTGCTAAGTCTAAGTGCTACATACTAATTTTTCCACTTTTTCATTTTGTGCTCCATAAAGCATATTAACAACCACGAGTAACAAAATAAAAAAGGAATATAAACTGAAATCAAAGACGTTTGAAAGACAAAGTGCTAGCCAAAGGGAGGAGGGAATGTAAATCTTTAAGGAAGAGCAACCATGCAGGGTATGAAATACTTTTGAATTATTTTAAAACTCCTAATTTAGGTGGGATAATACCAAAGGGCACATTGACTAGAGTGGACAATGAAAAACCCTCCAGATGAACCACGATGCCTTAAGGTTCATGGTAGTCTTTTGTTTGTAGGTTTAAAATATTTATGAATTTTGAATCATACAATGCATTTTTAGTCAAAGTAAATTTTTATTGCAATACAACAGTGTAAATCTTGCAACATATAACAGAAGAACAAAGAATAAAAAGGTGTCTATAATTAGTTTGGCTGCAGAATCCTGAGATCTCAAATACAAAGGCAGGTTTTAAACTTGTGCATAAATTGTAATTAAAAACAGGGCATGCTTTCTTTCAGTAGTGTTTTCTAGAGAAGGGATGTCATAACTGAAAAGTGTTATTTTTGGAGTCTGTCACTTAAATAAGTCTATTATATATTCCTCATCCAAAAAACATTGAAACTTAGAATTAGAAGTCAAATTGGCAAAGGATATAGCATTACTTACAGACTGGTATGTCCTAGGACAGTGATGGTTAACCTTTTCAGAGTGCTGAAACTGTAGCATGTGCCGGAGTGCTGGAACCCAGAAGAGAGCAGCTGACCGGTGCACATGCGTGTGGTGGCTAGCTGCTCTTATGGATTCCGTCGCACATATGTGCACCGGATAGCTGGTCCAGCATGCATGCGCACTGGCCAGCTGCTCTCTTCTGGATTCCGACGTGAACAGGTGCCCCGGCCATCTGGTCTTCACGTGAAGACAAGCTGGCATGTGTGCACCAGAACCCAGAAGAGAGCAGCTAGCCAGCTGGCCGCTGTGCATGCGTGTGACGGAATCCGGAAAAGTAACCGGCAACAGCACACGTGCCCACAGAGAGGGCTCTGCGTGCCACCTCTGGCACATGTGCCATAGGTTCGTCATCACAGTCCTAGGATTTTAAAGAAAAAAAAATTACAGAGGAATTGTCCAATGTGGATACAGTCTAGAAAAGAATAAAATTAAAACCTTGATTTTTTTTAATTCTAACCAATCATGTAGGGAAAGTGACATTAAGTACTTACTGCTTAATTAAATACTTACTGTTGTTGGTTAATAATGGCAGGAATCAGTTCCCATAACATTTTTGGCAAAATAAATTATTTTTTAAAAAGTGAGATCGAACACTGAAATCAAATTCAGTGCATTCTCAAGGGCTGAGAAATGAGCCCTCATCATTTTCTAGTGATGAGAAAAATAAAATGGGAATTTGAAATAGAGGGAGCCCTTTCTGAACCTTCATGTATTATATTTGTCAGGCAAACTAATCATGGTAGAAACACAAATGACAGACTACCTGCTCTTGGAAGGACATTGTTAAAGCATTTGGAGACACACAAGGCAAATACATTGCCTAATGAAGAACAATGAAAAGGGATGCTCTATTAAGCTACTAATCATTAGCCTCTGTTCTTATTTTTTGTTTTGTTTTTAACATGGATTGAAGGAGAAGTATAATGCAGAGGGAAAATATTTTCACAGATGTTCAAAGAAGCAAGGAGGACCATGAAAGGTCAAAAGCGCAATACAAGTTCAGAAGGTATAAAAGGTAACTGCAACTAAAGTGAAATAAGAATTAGAGAAAAGTCAAATCTACCTCTATTTCAATGATACACTTTTTTTTTGCTTTATATTTCAAATGTATTGAAAAATATTTAATTTGTGAGAACATGTAAGGTCTGGAGAAAGAACTAGAGAATTGTGTGAATTCGTCAAATCACATACCATACCTATTATATTCATTATTTTCCACTATTTTTATTTTTTGTTTGTTTAGTCACTAAATTACTCAACTGTCACTCAAGACCATCCTCTTCCTATGGCAGCCTGCAACAATGCAGTACTGTATCAAAAACATATTCATAAATATTACATATTACCAACAATTTTAACTGAACCCAAGGGGCTAGAGACTGAAAGTACCTATCAACAGGCAACATAATATGAACTATTCAATAAAAAAAAGCAACAAGTGCATGTTTGAATCTAAAATGAGGCTATTCATAAAATTCTAAGGAGGAAATGCACTATAGTACACTATGATAGACCTTCTGTACTATCCATCATGGCTGATGCCTGATCTTAATAGCAGAGCAGTGGATATTTAGCTTAGCAGGTGTGGTCACCGCAATGCTGAAAGCCCCCTCAGCCTTTGATTCCATTTGTATTCTACTTGCAAAGGTCCCTGATATTCTGTATACACAGGTTGTAGTCTCTAAATGTAAAACCATCTTTCAATATTTTGTTTCCTAATCCCTATTTAAATATACAATACGGCCATTCCTTGACCCAATTATGTTCTGCAACCGCTTAGTTATGCGCAGTGCATAGGCACCCACATACAATAGTATAATTAAAATGTAAGGCAAGCTTCCCACCCATCCCGGATGCACCAGAGAAGAGAAAGAAGATCAAAAGCTCCAGATGCTCTAACTTGTTTCGTTGGAGAAATTGCCAACCAAACCAGACATGAACAGAATATAATTAGGTGAGAAATAACAGGATCTAAGATCAAGATGAAGAATGATGAGCAAGTGGATGACTAAATATTTTAGCATTTCATTAATGAATGTCATCAGGATAACGGAACAGGATTTTATTTCCTCAAATAGCAACAAAAATGGAATGTGGCATAGAACATATAATTTTCTTGAAACTGAATGTATGCATTACCCTCTGAAAAAAAAATTTCTCTTGCAACAACCATCTGGAACTGTTTAACTGAGTTCATGCCTTGCCTTAGTGTTATGCAGCTCACTTTTGATCTTATTAAAATTTGAACCTCAAGATTACAAAATACTCCAATTTCTACACACAATATACAAACAAACGAAAAATTGATGGCACAGGCACATTTCAATGTATTCTTTTTCTTCTATTTGCTACTGCAAACTTGGTTCCTGTTTGGATTTGGGGATTTCATTTTTAATTTTACATCACTAAAGCAACTAGACAGGAAAAAAAGTTAATTAGATGAAAGAAGGCAGAATCATGGACAGCAGAAGTGATGCAGAAAAACTAAGACTCATGAGAAAACGTTTTCAAACATAGCCTGTTTAGAAAGAGATAATTCTCAGGAAAATCACTAAAAATATTTGTAAACCCCCCCCCCAAAAAAAGTCCAATGTATTTTGCAAGTTTGTGTGGACGACAAAGCATTATTTTATACACATTTTAATTTTTAATACTATGTAAAGGTTATATATGCAAAGCATACAAGGTTGAATTACAAGCACAATATTCCTATTTAATAGTTTGGCTAATTATTTGAATAATTTACATACTATTTATGTGTAGATAGACATAGAGAAGAAAAATCTGATATGTGTCTGACATTTATTTCAAAATAGATTTTTTACTCAGTCTCTTATGAAATTTCTTCTCCACTGTGTCTTAAGTGGGCATAAAGAAGCAAAATACTACAAGATGAAAAAGATCCAATATTCTATGTTCCAATACTCCAATGTTTTAACATTCTCAGCCATTCTTCTTTGTATAGTTACTAGCTATTTAGTAACTGCAGCAAAGTGCCTAACACAACAGCTAGATTGCTCAATGGAACACCTTGTAACACTGAATGTTTTGAAGTGTACATTTAGATAACAATACATGTCCATGTTCTATTGGGAATTTGAAAGGCCCTAAACTGCTCTGGTCAGGTTATTCAAGCAACCATCTTCCTCAAAACAAGTCTGTTGTTGTTGCACAAAAAAAGCCTTATTGTGCCACAGCTGACTTCTAAGAATGCACAGAAAGTCATTCTCTGTGTGATGTTATCCTCCCTGAAATTTAGAAGACTTTTAATAATGAATGCATGCTCTCGTCAATTAAATATGTTTGTGGCATTTTCTATCAGTTTTATCAGCTATCCCAAATAATTTCAACCTTACAGAATTTTGATATTTGTCATTATAGATATTTGTTTGCATATTTAATTGTACCTTATTGTTGTTTGCATATTTAATTGGAGCTTATTTTTGTTGTAAAATATTTTATACTTTAAATTATTTTACAGTACAATGGCACCTTGGTAGTCTTCATTAATTGGTTCCAGGGAGAACAATGAGTAGCAAAAACTATGAGTACCAAACAAATTTTTCCCATAAGGAATAATGTAGTGAATCACAAGGCAGCCAACACCAACAAGTTCTAGCTTGTGCACTGAGTACCAAACAAAGACCATAGAGATAAAGTTTTCACATCAAAATGCACTGCGTACCAAATTCGATGAATTTCAAAGCAGTTGAGTACCAAGGTACCACTATAAACCATTTTGGTTAAAGTCAAGTAACAGTCTGTGAAACTGTGAAACATCATGCCTCCCTTCAATTAAACAGGTCATTCATCTCAGGTTTTGATTTTTTTTAATCTGAATAATTCTAGAAAACCCAGACCCAATATTTGGATTAGACAACCAAGTTCCTCAGGTTTCACCTGTTTTACTTGTCTTACAAACTGAAGGTCTTAGTTTAAAAATGGCTTAGATGTCTCACTATCATCTCTGTGCAGGCAGCTGTCTCCTTACACTGTATCATCCAACACTTGCATCTTATTTCCTCCTCTGCTTTCTCCATTCTCAATGCATTCAGTGTGAACACAAACACTATGAAGTCCATAGTGTTCTCTGAGCTTGTTTTCTGCAGGCATTTCTTTATCCATCTAGGTAACATCTTCAGTGCTAGAAAGGAGCGGGCTTTGTTCTATATAAACCAATAGCTTTCCTTGTCAGCGTTGATTGGAGTGCTATTTTCTCCTTCATAGTAGGTAACAAAACATCTGCAGGAAAACAATCAAGCTCAGACAGCATCAAGGACTCCATAGTTCAAGCCTAAGCTACATGTATTCTCTTCTATGGTACCACAAATATTATGTTTTGTGGTATTTGGGGTTATACAGAAAGATACCTTCAAAGTAAATTCAAAATCCAAAGAACATCATGAAAATAAAGTACCGGTAAAATATAATGAAGAGCAACCGGCAGGGACCACAATAACACAATCCTTTTTATGTCTACTAAGAGAAAGGTCTCACATATCATCAAAGATGATATTGACTTCATAAAGCACTGGAACTTAAGAAGACAAAAAGCATGCCTGATTTTTTTTATATAAAAAAAAAGTCTTTATGAGAAAAAATCAGGTTTCTTAATGTTGATACAGCTGGTTTAAAAAATGATATATAGACACCCACATTTATTTATTTATTTATTTGTTTGTTTGTTTGTTTGTTTATTGGTTCAATTTATATGCCGCCCTTCTCCGGGGATTCAGGGCGGGCTACAATGCATTAAGCAATAGCCTTCATACTTTTGTATATACCTGCTTAGTAGGGCTTTTGGGCCCCCCCTAAGCAGTGTTCTTTTTTATACAAACTCAGCTTATTGCTCCCACAATCCGGGTCCTCATTTTACCTACCTTGGAAGGATGGAAGGCTGAATCAACCTTGAGCCTGGTGAAATTCGAACTTGCAGTAATTGCAGGCAGCTGGTGTTACTTAACAGCACTTAGTCTGCTGCGCCACCAAGGCGCATTCATGCACTTACATATTAAAGCTACACTAAAGCATATACATCAAGGTAAGGCTGATGGGAAAAGTGTACCTTACAAATAAAAATTAATAAAATTATATGATGTACTCAATATATAAAAATGCAAGGAAAATTGTTCATATTTTTGACCAGCATTGGAAAGAAACAGAGGACATTCTAGGAAGTTTTAAATAGCCTAACAACCTATTTACTGAACAAACCAACAAACTTTTTCAGCTTCAATGCAGTCAGCCCTGTTATCTTCTTACTGAATAGTGCCACCCAAAGGATCATTGGCAACATAAATTCACCTACAGTGCATAACAAAGTGATGTTGTATTCTAAGAAAGCATTTCTCAAGCTTGGAGGGCACCAGAGTGGAAAAAGATATCCAAAATAAATGTTATATGGAGCACTAAATGATCAAAACGTTACCATGATTAATGACACTATACTGTATTCACAATGCAATCAGAGAATATATATTTTGCCTGCAAAAAGTCTAAGGTTCGGTTCTGGCATCTCAGAAAAAAAGGGGGAAATATTATGGTAGAGGAAAATCCTTTTGCAGTACTGTAAATAATGAACAAATAATCCAAAATTCATGTCTGTAAATAGCTGGAAAGGAACCATTGTAAAATGGAAGGAAAGCATGATTTTGGGAAAAGGGAAGACTAGAAAAAAAGACATTTTCATCTCAGCCTTGTGATACTGGTTATGATGACCCAGGGAATGAACGGATATTTCTTCTACAGCTATGAAATTGAGAAGAAAAATAGATAGATGGAGATACAAGATTTTATATTGGAAATCCACCCACAAAAATCACTTCCTCTTTTAGATTCAACAAGTGTTATTAGCAAATACTGGAAGGAGGCACCAAATTGTGGAAAGTAGTCACCTTCAAGTGTTGTAAATGATGGATGGAAGATATTTTGCTCAAATCTTCATCAAACCAAGGTTTCTTTCAAAGTTCTGCACAATTCTAATGACTACTAGGGTATATTGCCTGTGACATCCTCTCCTCATCTGGAAACACTGAAGCATAAAGGTATGGTTAGTGGACATAACCCATTTTCCCTTATCTTTTCAATATTTACAGAGAAACAGTGTTTGTAGCCTTATGGTAATAATCAAAGGTATATGCGTTGGTGTTTCTGTGCCTGAAATATGCGGCAATTTGTGAAAGGCTGACCTTACAGAACATGGAAAGGAGACGTGTAAGTCCCCATTTGTCTCAGATCAGTAATCTGAACTGGGACTGACTGCTTTGATAGTTAAGGCCGCTATCTGTTCCAACCTCTGCTGACAGCCTTTTAGTTAAAGATACCAAATATTGATTCTGGTACTTTTGGTGTTCCATTGAAGTGCAGTCTGTTCCCAACTGAGAGAACATACAACACACATTGATTTTCTATTAAAAAGTCAGGCCAATTGCTTTGTAAAGCAGAACAAAAAAGATTCAACTGATGAGCCACTAAGTTTTCTTAAAGAAAATTGCTTCATAAAATAACAAAAATGAATGTACAGATGATCCTTGGGACACCTTTACAAATTAATTACTTAATATTTTCTCTAATGTGTCATTTTTTGTATTTTTTAAAAAAAGCTTCTTTTAAGAGAAACAAACCAAAAACTTTAGCTTAAAGCTCCTCAAGGAATTGTCCCTCATGAATGCTTAAAAAATCAAAACTTCAAATTAAAGATATCAAAAGGTTGTCCTTGATTTAAAATTATCTTGAAGGTCTTTTAAAAAAAAGACAAAATGACTACAAGCAGGAAGCCACTGTGTAGCAAAGTGTAGCAATATCCAAAACAATTTCATGCAAGCCACTTTTGAATTTCTCTTCCATTTTTGATCCAAATGTTCAAAAGAAACAGGCAATTTGAAATGTCATTGTAACAGAATTAAGATTTAACTGACTCATGGCCATAAAAGATGTATTCACAACTGCATTCAAAATACTGAAAATGTACAAGAGAAAAATAAAGTGGGAGAGGGAGAGATGGAAAATATATCTCTTTCTTCTCATACTGCGATTCATACTTTTTCAAAGCCCAGTAACTCTTGACAATATTGTCTTTAGTTTACTGTTCCATAAAGCCATCTGTGAACACTCATTACACACTTTGTATAATCACCAAAGTTAGAGATTTTCATTGATTATTATTTTGATTTATTAATTAATATTAACTTATTTAATATTAATATATTAAATACAAGTATACTGTATATGTTATGTTATGTTATGTTATGTTATGTTATGTTATGTTATGTTATGTTATGTTATGTTATGTTAT
>WNWU01000003.1:39720523-39740381 GCA_012654045.1 Ptyas mucosa | reverse complement strand
AGATAGATAGATAGATAGATAGATAGATAGATAGATAGATAGATAGATAGATAGATAGCAGATGTGGGTTTCAGCAGGTTCTGACCAGTTCTGGAGAACCAGTAGTGAAAATTTTGAGTAGTTCGGAGAACTGGTAGTAAAAATTCTGACTGGACCCACCCCCATCTATTCTCTGCCTCCTAAATCCCAGCTGATCGGGAGGAAATGGGGATTTTGCAGTAACCTTCCCCTGGATTGGGGAGGGGATGGAGATTTTACAGTATCCTTCCCTTGCCACGCCCACCAACCCACGCCTACCAGGCCACACCATGCCCACCAAGCCACACCCACAGAACCAGTAGTAAAAAAAATTGAAACTCACCATAGATAGACAGATAGATAGATAGATAGATAGATAGATAGATAGATAGATAGAGTCACATGGATGGATTTATCAAAAATATTCCAATGATGTGCTGTAATTTACATTCTCTACCTTTGTTTTTATCTTTCTTTTGTGCTGTAGTTTACATTGTCTACCCTTGTTTTTACCTTTCCTTTGGCCAAGAGAATATAAACGACGACTCTTCTCAGCGTTGCTCAATAAATTGCCAATGTTTTGCTTGGAGCCCAATCTGTACTGCACTGTTACGGCATGTATGCTAATAAAACTATGTTGCATCTTTAAAATTATTGGATTGCTCTACTGAGCCAGATCTGGGCCACAACTTCAGTTAAAAGTAAATGTTTCCTGTAATTAATGACCACTCACTGAGAATCACTGTATAGGAATTTGAGCCCATCCCTTCAATGCTGAACTGCTTCAGCCCAGTAACACCTGTGCATTTTCTAGCATAAACTACCCGTTTCAGACCCTGCCACAATGTTTCTATGAAGTTGCAGTTGGCTTTTGACCTTGTATTCCAGTCCTTCAAACTCTCTTTTTTTTAATTATTTTTTTATTTGGAATGTTAAAATACAAACTCCAAAATAGGGGGGGAAAGAAAAATACAAAAACAAAGCAAAACTAGACAAAAGGAAAGAAATGTGCATGAAAGAGGGGGAAAAGTAAACATGCATATAAATTGCCCTCCCCTCCCCAGTTAACACTGATAAATATATTTCAAGAATAATAGTTGTTCCCAGGGGTGAAATCCCGCAGGTTCTGACAGGTTCTGGAGAACAGGTAGTGGAAATTTTGAGTAGTTCGGAGAACCGGAAAATACCAGCTCTTGTTGTGGTCCGCCAGCAGCCTACAGAGCTGGCAGCGGAGTCGGACAGTGAGGAGGCTGGGGAGGAACATGGGCCAGTCCTGGAGTCAGGAGAAGGCTCAAACGAGGGCTCTGCGTCGGAGGCAGAAATGGGACCAGGGTCATCTGGGAGTTATGCACAGACTCCAGAGCCTCCAGAGTCAGACATAAGAGAAGCAGAGGAACAGGAGGATCCTGTTCCTAGTGTGCGTATGCACAGAGCTGCCAGAAGGCAAGAACAGTTAAAACAAAAGGGACGACTTGGGAGTAAGGCCTAGAGATGATTGGCCATAAGGCTTAAAAGAGGAGTAAAGGCACATGGGTCCTTTGCAGGAAAGCAACGTTGTTAATTCTGTTCCCAGTCAGCATCTCTGTTTGATTCTGGACTCCGTGTGGCTTTGCCAAGTAAGTCTTTGGCAGCATGTCAATGGAGATAAAAATTGGTGTTTATCCCGAAGGACTTTTTGCAGCTAATTAGGACTCAGCTGTGAATGAACGTAATTCACAGCTGTTGCAATAAAAGAGGTTTTTGGGACTACTCGTGTGTTTTAATGACTCAGAAAGCCTAGGTCACAACACCTCTGGCTGGCCCCTGGAGTGGGGTGGGAATGGAGATTTTGCAGTATCCTTCCCCTGCCACACCCACCAAGCCACACCACGCCCACCAAGCCACGCCCACAGAACCAGTAGTAAAAAAAATTGGATTTCACCACTGGTTCTTCCCCTTGCAAAATAGGCACACCAAATTTTCAATTAATTCATTCCTGGTGGATCTCTTCTTTGGTAGTACTGCATATACTGCATGTTTAGCATTCTTATCCTTGGCTTACCCATACTTTAGGTGTAACTGACAGACAGCCTGCTATTCTCCTGCAGAATTTCATGATACGAAGCAGAATTCATGTTTCTACCACTGATAGCAAATTGTCCAGATCCTGACAGAGCAGAATAACCACAAACCATGACATTATTGTCTCAATGTTTGTCAGATGGTATCAGGTTTTTACTGCAAAATATATTGTGGTTTCCACCAGACATAACTACTGACATTATCAGTCATCCTTCCCTCTCAGAAAAAGGCAAAAGCTTTAATCGTAAACTTCCAAGCACACAAAAGTTGATATAAGTATGTTTATTGTAAAAAAAAGGTACGAAGTCATTACAAAAGAATTTCAGCAAATGATGTATATCTAATATGAACTCAATTTATAATGAATTCACTCTTCAAATATTGGTATATCTTCCTTTCATTCTCTAAATGCAGAAGGCTATCTTTTGGATGAGAGGTATAGTTTTAACACTTTCTTGATTTTGGTAATTGACTGATCTATTAGCCTTACTGCTTTCTATCATGGAAACTTGCTCTCACATCTACATAGCGAGACAACTACCACTTTTGATTCACATGAAAATAATACATTCTACTAGAAGGGTAATCTAATGCTTTTTGCAAGCTTGAGGTGAACATCAATGTTATTAGCAAGTAACGGCTTCTGCCTTGTTGATATTTTTCCTAATATTTTTTTTTATCATTGAATCATGAATACAGATTTGAGACATGCAAATATACAAATATGTTTCTAAGGTTCTCTGTGACTTCTCTGTGAACTGAACTCATAGGTATCAAGTTACATTTTAGTGGAAGTCACCAGGAACTTCTTTTGAGCATAATGTGCCTCTAGAATCTGCCTGAAGAATTTCACTGATGAGGAGAGTCAAAGGTTGTGAAATGTATAAATGACAAGGCTGATTCAAATCAGCCTTGATTATTTAATTGTGTATTCATTTAATTAGTCCATTAATTGAATTGATTGAATTAGAGAAGCAATTACTTTTTCATAGTTATCCATGCTGTGGATGTGGGATGATGTTTGAAATAAAGGAAACATATCCCAGCATTTAGTATTATTTGTGCACTCAAATTCCCTTTATACATCATTATGACCTACATGAAACTCTGATGATGATGATCAAAAGACATATGAAAATTCAGAAAACCCAAAAGTTGTCAGATACTTTTCCACAGAACTATTTGCCTACCATTCAGGAAACAGTATCTCACAGATGAAAAGAGGAAAAATAATAATTGCTTGCTAGTGGTACTGCTAATTCTCTAGAGATCAGTAAAATAGAAGATATAAAAGTTAGTGCTTCTAGAACTGCATTTCTAATAATATCCACTGCCAATAATATCCAAAACCATTAGCTGAAGAAATCCTGGGAACATCATCATTACCATCGACAGCAACCACCACAAAATTGTATAGGAACCACACAAGAGGAATAAGAGAAATCTTGTCCCATTGTTCTCCTTGGAACAAACAAAGGATCCCTAATTAATATTACTCGGTTCCTTTTCCAGAAACAATATTCCATGGAAAGATACATGTAATTAAGAATCTGTATATATCAGAATTAAAATGACATGTGGAAAATGGGAACCATAAAAGAACAATAACAACAACACTGCTGCTTTTAACAGCACATCGTAGAATCATAAATGTATAAGAAGCTGCTCAATTATTGTCTTGGGGGATAGCAGTTGATTAAAATTATACTTCTGTTTATTTACATGATTTATTAACAAGTCCTTGAATCAGTCATGACTGGTATGATTCAGATGAAATTATAATAAAAGAATGGGAAAATACTTAGATGCCAACTTTGAACCTATAAGAACGAAAGATATACCTACCAGGGAACATCTGTTTGAAGAAATGTGTTACAAATTTCAGGATCGCCTTCCTACAGGGCTATTGTTATTTATCACAGCATTATATAATTAGTAAATACCATTTATTTATTCATTAAAAGTTATTGGCTATCACTGCCAGCGGATTTTGACTGGTGTGCAAATTTAAAAATAAAATAATAAGAACAGCAAGAAACATTAACCTTGCTGAGGCATTAGGATATTTTTTTCCCCCAGTTTGGAAACTGAAGAAAATACCATTCAAAATTTCTTGGGCAAACTTACCCTTTGTTATTTTTTTCTGTTAGAGAGAGAGTGTTGGCTAAGCTTTAATTCCTGATTGTCATTCATTATCTGGTCCACTGCCCCTCTTTCTTTTTCTTCAAATGCCCATTATCTGAAAAAATAAAATTATAAATAACCTGTATATTCCACAAATGTCAACATTTTAAAGTACTGATTCATTAAGCAAATTACAATGGACCATTAAGTGAGGATATCATGTGTGACCATGCATGGAAGGCTGCCATCATCACAAGTGGGGTCCTGAGCCCCCAGATTGTGATCATGTGACCACAGAGCCGCTGCAATGGCTGGAATTTTGAAAACTTGTTGGAACTATCACTGGTTCAACATGTTGCAAGTTTGAATCATTGCTGGTCATTAAGTAGAAACTATCTGTAATCTGACAGAAGGATTCCACAGCAAAATTGTTTAATTGCTTTAAAATAAATGTCAATGTAAACCTTAAACTAAAAGTCTTTGACAAATGATGGGATTATGTGACCCAGAATTATGAGAAATGAACATTCCCATCTATGCAACAGAATAAATTTTACGCTACATAGCCCAACATGCCAAGTTACTCATGTCTATAAAATACAGCTTTCAGTTTACATAATGTGTGGCCCCACTCCTTTATCATAATTTGTCAGTGTGTAATTAACCTAACATGAAATAAAAGAGTTATTAGAACATGCCCAAAAAATAAAGGAAAATGTATTTTTGGTGCTCCATATATAATTATGTTGTATTTCAATGATGTTTGCATGCCAATACTGAGCAACAATAATAATCTGTTGAACTAATCAAAATATTTGTTAAAAAATCTCAGCTGCAGTTTCATGTTGGATAAGATTATAGAAGTATATAACAGGTATACAAGACAATGGATTTGAGACAAGGAAGATTGTGTTGGTATTTCTCCAATATCTGAAATCAATGGAAATTTTCATATATATCTATATTACACTATATACATCTATAATCTATAATATACATCTAAAAAGATGTTGAGACTTTGGAAAAAGTTCAGAGAAGAACAACTAAGATGATCAAAGCCCTAGAGACTAAAACATAAGAAAAACAGGAGCAGGATTTGGGTTTGGCTAGTCTAAAGAAAAGAAGACTTAGGGATGACATGATAGCAGTATTCCAGTATTTCAGGGGCTGCCAGAAAGAAAAGAGGGTCAAATTATTCTCCAAAGCACCAGAGGGCAGGACAAGAAACAATGGTTGGAAACTAATTGAAGAGAGAAGCAACCTGGAATTAAGGAGAAACTTCCTAACAGTAAGGACAATTAACCAGTGGAGCAGCTTGCCTCCAGAAATCGTGGGCGCTCCATCACTGGATGTTTTTAAGGAGAGTCTAGACTCTAGACAATCACTTATCTAAAATGGTATAGGTTCTCCTGCTTGAGCAGGGGGGGTGGTCTAGAAGACCTCCAAGGTCCCTTCCAACTCATTCTATTCTAAATACCACAAAAATATTTTACAGCATAACAAGGTAGAAAAGTAGGAGACCAAATAAAATTGATCAATATGTAAGTTACTATCATGCTTTTATCTCAGAAACTCTGGGAATCTGTCAAGACCACTAACAATTCAGCCATCACTCTCATGACAGAAGAACAGCTTCCAGGAAAGAGCAATAAAATATATGATTTCACTAAAACAATGGCTTTAAAAAGAATGTACCCTTTAGACACACTTCAAACCCCTATGAAAAAGAACAGTCAGAGCTCTGATAGGAATAATAGCTTATTTGCTCACTATTAATAGTCCGTGTACTAGGACATCTTGTATTCACAGCTATTCCATAGTCAATTTGCTTGTTATATTCACAATTCTTTGGGGCTATACCTCACATAAAAATCTGAGCAGGATTGTATAAAGCATGCAAAGGTGCTTGGTGAGATATGTTGGGATAAGTGAGTCCCTTTCTTGAAGCTCTGAAGCAGCTATATTCTCCAAAAGGCTTTCTGAAGGTTTCACAGGTTGTATCTGCTTGCACATGTATGTGCAGGCCCAGTGGAAAGTTGTTTGTGCATGCACATGCTAGCAAGTTGTCTGTGCATGCACATGCATGCATATGGCAAGCAAAGCAGTCACATGGAGTTTTTAAGAGAATGCAGTTACCTCAACTTTAAGAAGTGTTTTGCATATGCAACACACTTCATGCACTTTGCTTCTTTAAATACCTGATAAAGTTGTTGAAACCACTAAAAGGGCTAGATTTGCATTAACAGATTACATAAAAAGAAAGAGCCAATCATCCAAATTTAGTATACTGGGCAATTCCAGTATTTCACTCATGTGGTTAAGCCTAATGTGCATGCAGACTAATAGTAGACTTGCTGGGTAGAACCAAGGAACAGAAACAAAGAAAAGAATTAATTTACTGAGCCCTATTATGGACAAATTGAAGGAATCATCAACTTCCACAAACTACCAGGAAAGTATTGAATGAAAGCAAATAAATTAAGCCTTCTTCCAATTATACTTCTTAACTGAGAACCAAAATACAAGTGGGCATCTCTTCTGTATAAATTATTGTTGTTGCTCCGTTCCTTTCCAAAAACACAAACAAACAAACAAAAGTAATGGAGAAGTTTAATAAAACAGTGAGAAATGAAAGTGAGATACAAAGAACAAAGCTAGCATCAAGTCATGGATTACACCCAGTGAACTCTAAGATTGACCATTGAGATGGTAGCATATATTTGCAAATTTGTTCTTAGTGGATGCAGAAATTGTATTTGGTTACATCTAGGGTTCACTCAGATTTCTATGATCAAAAAATAGCAAATAATTATTGGTCTTTCATCTTTCAGATATATATTGTTATCGGTTTCTATTCTTGAAAAACAGGCAGGTCCCCTAATAAATTAACAGTATTTTCCCTGGCTGACTTATTTTCATCAAGTATATTTACCAAGTTTGCCATGGCATTGCTACTTTAATGGTGGAATCCTTGTTCAAATCTTCTGTTCGCCTTTGTCACTTGCAAATCCCTACCATCAGCCTGATTCTCTGCCTAACATAAATGGCAAATCTGTTTCCATCAACTGGAACCTGTTAGCATTAAACTGGCCTGCAGAAAATCCTAGATTTAACACTTAAGCACAATGATAAAGAAATTGAAATCTATAAGCACATTTCAGGTTGTCATTCTGCCTCCAACCAATTCCCTCTGGATGCAAATGTGAAGCAATTATTCAGAAGCAGGAAAGGAGAAGCTTCCATCCAAAAAAATCACCTTTCCACTCCACTGCAAGAAGTTACACAGGAGCAAGGCAAAAATCTGAAAAATCAATATCAGGCTCTATGCACAGTGTCATTTTTTAATTTGAATATACACACACTATAATTGCTCTGTTTTGCTTTAAATACCCGATGGCGGTACACTTCACAGTTGCTGATGCTGTAGCTTAGTCTTGCGGGGTATAACATGAAAACAGCTTGACTGACAAAGGGAAGTTCAATTTTTGAGTATATATAGCTTACTGCAGCTTTTAGTACCACAAAAGAATCAATAAAGCATGATTGGGAGAGGGAAAAATTGGGGGAGATGAAGAGGCAAGAATACCAGAAAAAGAGAAATGGATTAGGGATTCTGTACAGAAAATCCAGGTAGAGGAGAGAAATTTCTTCCCCCATTCTAATATAATTATTTATAAGGTCTCCTTGAGACAGAAGATAATTATTTATCATAAAAATATAATAGCAGCATCCAGTTTCAATTGAGAGAAAAGACCTTAACGTGATGCTCATTTTTACTAGTACTTATATGCTGTTCAAATTAAGTGATTATCTATCATCTTTGAATATTACTATGTAAAGGATAGTTAATCAGTCACATATATCATGTACACATAAGACATACATAAATATTCTGGTGTTATTATGCTAGCAAAAAGCAATCTTATCCTTCATATTGAGTATGCATCGTGACAACACACATTTCTTGGCCTATAGCAGTGATGGCTAACATTTTCTGGACTGAGTGCCCAAAGCACGCGCACATGCGCGCATGCCCGGACCTCAAAAATGCACGCATCTTTAAGCAATGCACACCCCTGCATGCACGCGTGGCTCCCTGCATGCGCCCCGCCTCCTGCATACACCCCTCCGCCCGTGCCCCTTGTATGTGCGCATCCCCGCATGCGCCCTCCCACACAAAGGCAGAGACCCAAAAACCAGCTGGCTGGTGGGAGGCACGCGTGCACATGCAGTGGAGCTGAACTGGGGGAACGGCTCGTGTGCCATCAGAAAGGGCGCTGCGTGCCACCTCTGGCACGCATGCCATAGGTTCACTATCACTGGCCTATAGTATTACCCAATCTGTGGTATACACCCAGTTTGGGTCCATGATAATTTAATTTTCCTCTACCATTCAGGAATTCATAGGAGGGGAAATGAAGCTATGAGCTCTTTTCTTCAATCAGATTTGGTTAAAACTAATGCTATACTATCTGTACAATAAATTAATCTGATACACAATTAGCAAAAAAAATCATAATTTCAAGAGAAACTTTCCAGAAATAATTTCTTTTCTCCCTCCCCCTTAATTTTATTCATTTGCATTTTGCATGGTATAAATCTACTAAGAGTAATATTAATGTTAATATTTGCATTTGGAACAATGGGAGCAAGTTGGAATCATACACAATTTAGTGCCAAGACATTATATATTTTATCTTCATTTTCTTTATTTTCCATCTCTTTTTCAGGATGAGCCAGCAAACCAAATGTAGGAATATGCTTGGTCATCTTTTGTGCTTCAGTAAATAAAAGCATTATTAAGACACTTGACTCTGTTTTGCCTAAGAATCTTTTGCTTTCCTGTCTTCTTTTCTCCGCTGCCTTCCTTTCCAAGAATCTAATTTTCACATCTCTCCCTTGACCATTTTATAATGGAAAAGTTTGTTTGTTCATCCACTTATGTGGTTGAGTACATAAATACTTTATCAAGTACATCCCAGGCAATTATAAACCAGTCCTGTAGGGAGAGTGGATATACTGCATGTTAAAAATTCTGTCTAAACATTCATTTTTAATTGTACCAGATAGATATATTTTTTTCCTACAAGTTCTGATGAAAGAGAATTCACTTTAGAAATTATTTTAAAGGACAAGAGTCTTTGGAGAAATTTTTATCTGGGGAACATGGTATTTTTTTACTCTTTCAACTGCAAGATGACAAGTTTATGAATGTGATTGTCTTATCTCTCATCCTGTGATCGCCATTCCAGTAGCTTTCAGCCTTCTTGGCTTTTCATGCTCCAGATAAATCCTAGCTAAAAAGTCAAAAAGGTATTTTTCCCAATAGTATTTGGGTATGGGTCTGAGTGTTAAGAGGAAATGCTACTCTTCAAAAATTGCTGGAATATTTGTCTTCATCGGGTGAAATTTGGAGGCATTGCCTCTGACCACACATTGGATGAAGAATTTTGATGCATTACTTCGGACTGTAATGTTAACAACCCAACATTAAGATGTGCATGTCAGCTGGGTTGTTAACATTACAGTCTGAAATAGTGCATCAAAATTCTCCATCCAATGTGTGCATAGAGGCAATGCCTGCAAATTTCTCCTGAAGAAATTTAATTCTCCAGTAGTTTCTAGTAAAACGGCTGGGCAATTTTTCTAGTAAAACAGCTGGTCTCTCAAGCAACTTGTGATGTGATAACTTGCAATATTGTTCAGGTGCAGCTGTCTCTGCATTCAGAGTTAAATTCTTATTTTCAGGAAAAGTGGCTCAATGGATAAGACTGAGTCCATTAACCTTGTATTGTATCATTTTTACTCTCCATTGCACCTTTTTTCATGACAGTGTATCTATATGGCTATAAGAGAAATTATCTCAGCAATTATTTATTCTACTTTAAAATATTTTTTTAAAAAAACTATTGTTCCATGTTAGTTTACATACTTTATCTACATAGAGTTGCTTAAAATATGCCTCTTCGATGCATTCTACTATAATTTGGGGGCAAAGCCCACATCTTATTTTAAGTCACCAGCTGCTTTCTAAATGTTAGCCATAAAATGGCATATTGGTATTGCCACTAGACCCTGAAAGAGGTGGTACATGAGTAATATTTATAGAAATGGAACAGAATACTTTATATAAAATGGAAAAATGTTCCTCTAGAATCAGAAATTCGATTAGCTATTCAGTGCCAACTCTGCATGCAACTAAATATTTCAGCATTCAATAATAATAGAGAATGCACTGCAGCTTAGACATTTTTACAAACATAACAGAATATAAACTATTAAATGCAATTTCTTCTTGCCTATAAGGCATAAAACAAAGAACTTTACAGTAAAGCAAATGTACTTAAATGTTCTTAATTATTGCACACAAAATTCCCAAGATAGAGAATGAAGTACTATCTGTAAATTATGGAGAAATTGCCCATACATAATAATTTTCCTGTTTGGTATGCATGAAATGGACCTGAGTACTATCTATAGCTAGCTGAAATAATTTTTGTTTTAATGAGACAAAATAAACAATGTTTCAATGTTTCAATGTTTTTCCTGCCTTAAGTAAAAATATTATAATGTGTGTATAATTTTTTTATGGTTGAGGCTGTAATTTGTCCTCATCCAATTGCTCAAAGTGGGAGAAACTATTCTCATTTTGCAGCGTTATAGCATTTTAAACAGGTAAAAGGGAGTTTTAAGCCTTTGCAAAGCTGAAGATAACAATGTTATCATCAAAGTACCCCATAATTCATTCCTTTTTAACGTCTTCGAATTAAAAAATGTCTGCAGTACATGGGTTTATGGGTTATGCTCAGATATAGGTGACATTGTCTAAGGCGATTCTCATCATCCAGGTCATGATTGTCTCAAAGGTGTTTTTTCAAGAGGCAACTGGAGTTTCTTGTTTTTCTATGAAGACGTTTCGCTTCTCATCCAAGATCACCAACCAGTCAGAGGTGAAGAAGTTTCTTGGATGAGAAGCGAAACGTCTTCAAAGAAAAACAAGAAACTCCAGTTGCCTCTTGAAAAAACACCTTTGGGATATAGACAGGACTATTTCATATGAGTGTACGTGATATCTTTTGTTTTCTGTTTTTTAAAGAAAAAAAACCCTAAGATTTTAATCTTGTAAACATATTTTAGTGCTTATGACTATAGTTAACATGTCAAGAAACTGAACTGCCAACTTTTGCTGACTGCACCCATGAAATTCAAAGACAACAGGAAAGGACAGTTGGAAATCCTTGGCCATTGTTTTCTGTACCCAAGCTTGCCAACAGTTGCATTGTTGTCACTCAGAACACATCTTTTGTAATAATGAATGAAGAATTCTAAGGACTTTCTCCAGTCACATCATTTCTCTTCATTGAGCTGATCTCCACTTCTATCCACCTCCAGGATTCTTTCTTTATCTGGACGAGCTGTTGCGTTTTGACATCTCAAAACTTACCTCACTGGAAGTGTTATTCTGGGCAAGCCCCAGTGTAACTAGCAGGTTGAAATTTATGTAATCTTCTATCAGGTCTTTCAAGATCTACATTCTTTAAAAAAAAAAAAGACTGTATTCAGAATTGTTCAGTTGCAAGGGATTGTCACTTTCCCCCCCCAAAAAAATCTTAATTTAATTAAATGGTCATCCTTAGGAATTTGCCCACAAAAAAATAGGGACAATAGACTTAAAGATTCACATGCATATTGAAAATCTATTTATATACTACTATCAAAACTCTCATTGTGTTTATATATGTCTGTTTGAATCCTCAAATTTCCTAACGGTGCATTGTACCACAACAATTTTTGAGTCAAGAAAGCTAAAATCAGTGGTAGAATTCAATTTTTTTTACTACCGGTTCTGTGGGCGTGGCTTGATGGGTGTGGTGTGACTTGGTCTGGCTTGGTCTGGCTTGGTGGGTGTGACTTGGTGGGCATGGCAGGGGAAGGATACTGCAAAATCTCCATTCCCACTCCACTCCTGGGGGAAGGATATTGCAAAATCTCCATTCCCACCCCACTCTGGGGCCAGCCAAAGGTGTTATTTGCCAGTTCTCCCAACTACTCAAAATTTCTGCTACTGGTTCTCCAGAACCTGTCAGAACCTGTCAGAACCTGCTGAATTTCACCCCTGCCAAAACTCTGCTATGTTAAACAATACTTGAAAAATCCAGGACCTTCCTATGAAACTGGAATGTCCACAACGTTTTATTCACAACTTTGTGGCTGTTGCAACTACTCCATGGTCAAGTAATCATGTTTAGTGACCCTTTTGAAGTTACAATGGTACTGAAAAAAACCTATGACATTTTTCACACTTATGAACATTGCAGCATCCCCATTGTCACATGAGCAATATTTGGACCCTTAGCAACTAGCATGTTTATGATGGTTGCAGTGTCCCGAGGGCAGGGATGGGTTCTACTTACCTTTACTACTGATTTGCAATGGAGCCGCACACACGCTTCTGTGCAGGCACAGAAGCGTCCCGATGATGTCGGGGTCGGTGGGCGGCGCCTCCCACCGGTTTTACTACTGGTTCTATAGAACCGGTCAAAACCGGGGGCAACCCACCACTGCCCGAGGGTCATCTGATCCCCTTTTCTGACTTTCTTGCAAGCAAAGTCAAAGTGGAAGCCAGATTCACTTAACCGTGTTACTAACTTAACTGCAATGATTACAACTATGGCAAGAAGGGTCATAAAACAGGGCAAAACTCACTTAACTGTCTTGCTTAGCAATGGAAAATTTGGGTTCAATTGTGGTTGTAAGTTGAGGACTGCCTGAAGTATGGTAGCAACTGCCAGGCAGAAATCAAATTAAGATTATAGAAACCCATAAATTGACTTGCCAAAAGCCTCTCTTATACAAATAGAAAAAAATAGATATCATTACCAAGCAAGAATTGAAGATACTGCTAGTTAATTTGTTTTTCTTTGAGACTAAGATAAATCAAATTGCATATTTGATTTCTCATTTACCATTACAACAACACCATGACTTTTGGCCAATGCAACCCATCAGACTGAAAAATTAGCTAGGCCAGACTAAGTAATGTCACTGGGCATTCCAAAATGTTTACCACTTGAAATAGACAAGAAAATACTCTTATCTTCCTCCCCAGTTCTGCTGCATAAAAGCAATTTAGTTATTTTAATTCTTGGGGATGGGGGGGGACACAAATATCACAAAAGTCCAAAAACAGCCATCGCTCTCACAGTAATAATACAGTAACAATAAATCAAGTACCTGTTACTCTCTCAGGAAATCTAAAAACGTGTTGTTACAACACTCTCCCTAAAGATAGGATAGAATCAAAACATATGTCAATCTCAGAATTGATCTGGGCAAGGAAGAGGACCTTCTTGTGACCTAAACCAGGGGTCTCCAACCTTGGCAACTTTAAGCCCGGAGGACTTCAACTCCCAGAATTCCTCAGCCAGCTTTGCTTTGTTGGCTGGGGAATTCTGGGAATTGAAGACTGCCAGGCTTAAAGTTGCCAAGGTTGGAGACCCATGATCTAAACCATCCACCTAAAACTACAAAGGGAAAGGAGTCTTAACCTGAAAAGGGGGGGGGTCTATTTTGCACCTCCTTTTTGGTTTTTTTAATACCTTAGTGAAGAATTCTTATTTTATGGGGTACTGAATTGGCAGGCAGCAAAAATTTATTCTTACAGTCTGCCAGCCAGGCCCTCATGCCAGATGATAAATTGCCAACCCAGACATTTGAAACAAATGTTAGAAGAATCTTCTTGAGAGAGCTGTTTCCTTGAGCATGTAGCAAAAGAAATTCCCACACTCCAGCCGTCTCCTTTCAGGTGGAAGAGTTTTTGTTCTTGTGAAAGCAGACATCAGACTGCATGGTGAAAAGGAACAAAAAGGTATGTGCCAAGGGAGGGATTGGGGAGCAGAAATAGAAAGCTAAGTTCTCCATCCAAAAGCTTTTTAAAAATGGAATTTCCAGCTAACAATCAAAGAGGAAATTTGGTTCAAGGCCAGCCTTTTTCTCTAGAGAAGAAGGGAAAAGAAAAGAAAACTAAGTACTGCGTTAGGCTTCAAACTTTGAAGTGTTATTTTTGTTACTCTTTCTTATTTGTGGTACTGATGGCTCTACATTGCTCTGTAAGCTGTGTGCTTTTGTAGCTCATGTAACAGCAAAATTTTCAAATTAGGGTTGGACCAACATCATATTGTGTCTGCCCAGAACATACATACTGTACATACATACATGCATACATACATACATACATACATACATAAAGGTAAAGGTTCCCCTCGCACATTTGTGCTAGTCGTTCCTGACTCTAGTGGGCAGTGCTCATCTCCGTTTCAAAGCCAAGGAGCCAGTGCTGTCCAAAGATGTTTCTGTGACATATGGCCGGCATGACTAAATGCCAAAGGCGGACGGAACACTGTTACCTTCCCACCAAAGGTGGTCCCTATTTTTCTACTTGCTTTCTCTTTTTTACGTGCTTTCAAACTGCTAGGGTTGGCAGAAGCTGGGACAAGTAATGGGAGCTCACCCCATTACGCAGCACTAGGGATTCGAACCGCTGAACTGCCAACCTTTCGATCGACAAGCTCAGCATCTTAGCTACTGAGCTACCGCATCTCTTTTATATACATACAAACATACATACATGCAATTTATGATTTTACAGTATTGCCTTTACCACTGAATGTTTTGTACATAAATACTAAAAGCTGAAAAGGGATTTTACGTTGTCTCTCTATCTCCCTCTCTCTTTCTCTCTGTCTGTTTTTTTTTTTTAAAAATACATTTTGAATCTATTTATCTCTGGTGAAATTACTCTATTTCCCAAAAGGAGGAACCTCTGATCTCCCTAGTTACAGACTTCAGTTCACAAGGTCAAGAGGTGGTTACACAGTTTATTTCAGTTATTCTCATTTTTCCCAATTTAAATTGCCCAAAAATGACCTAGGACACTGTAATCCTACTTTTCTCACATGCTGGAGTTAGAAGCGGGACACTGGGAGGGGCTGGGTAATCTTCCACTGTCTGACAGTTCAAAAATGGTGGCAATCTTGCAATACCTGTTTATTGGACTTCTCAAAGTGTGTTTTAAAAGGCATGTACATTATACTTAGCAGACAATACATTTAATATTGGCATTGTAAACAATTTGACAGTTATCTCGCATGATCTTATCTAGCTCAGTGGTAAAATCCAAATTTTTTTACTACCGGTTCTATGAGCGTGGCTTGGTGGGCGTGGTGTGGCTTGGTGGGTGTGGCTTGGTGGGCGTGGCAGGGGAAGGATATTGCAAATCTCCATTCCCACCCCACTCTGGGGCCAGCCAGAAGTGGTATTTGTCAGTTTTCCGAACTGCTCAAAATTTCTGCTACCGGTTCTCTAGAACCGTCAGAACCTACTGGATTTCACTCCTGGTCTAGCTTCAAGTTGGTTTGAAATCCTTGCATGTATCAGTAATATCAGTAAAATTTTGTGAAGAAATATCATAGTTCAGCTTTGAAATGTGATATTAAACGATATTCCTCCACATTTAATTTGTTATCTCATGAACAGCTTTGACTGTATCAATATCAAGGACATAACAACTTGACCTAATTGGAAAGAAACATTACCTTGTGATTTTAAAGAATGGATCCAGATAAACAGTTTTCTATCATTTTTTAAACTTTTCAAACTTTTCTATGAATACATGAAGTTATTATATGATTCTTTTTACCTCTGTTAATTATTCATCTTTTCTTTTGTCACATTTTTTATATTGATCACTAGAATAAGTTTAGGTTTCCTTTCTCCACTGTATAATCACTTTCTTCTTGTTGGTGGTCAGGTGGATTTTTGTCTTTTACTGGTAACAATGAAAAAGGGAAAGAAAATTTGCTATTAAACCATGGAATGGCTTGAAAAAAAATCCCAGTTTTAAACTGCAATGGGAATATGAGAGGACTGCAATCTCGCATTGACAAATGGCAATCAATTACAGTACTTGAAATTGTTTTATCCAAATATACAATAAAGATCCTTCTTTGGTCCTGCTGCATTGTGAGTCTGGGAAGCTTCTGCCAATTTTAAACCAGGTTGCCTGGCAAAGGATACCAAGAAGGAGAATTTATGGATCTAGATCATAGAGTCCGTGCCTGGCAGCATCATTAATTCTGAACTAAAGGGAGTTTGAATGGAAAAAACTGAATTAAACTCAGCTGAGGAAGTGCTTTTGACTAGAAAAGCCAAAGCCATCCATTAGCAGAAACGATAGATCAAAAGATATAATCAAGTATCTCTTAGAGAACTTACCCCCTGGCTCATTGTTAGAAAGCTTTCTAAAGTAAATCCATTTTTAAAAAAACAGAAAATGTAGATGCTCCTCTGTATTTTTCCTAAAAGAACTATGCTTTAACGACTCAGGCAAGAATCAATGACTATTTACTGCATGGTATAAAAGCTAGTCTACAAACCAATAGCACCATTGTGGTGAGGAACTAGCTATATTGTGTTATGTAATATTTTTTCCTCTTCAAGTGTCTATAAAGAGCAATGCACTGCAGGAGCAGTGCTGTTAATGTCTGACAATAAAAATATTACCAGAAAAGTAGGTCTAATCTTTCTTACAAAACAATGCAGAAAATCTATATAAAGTGGGTATTTTTGTTTCTTTGGGGTATTTCTTTTTATTGACCATTTATTTGCATTGATATTAAATATTAATATTGAATACATAGCAAAAAGGTGAAGCAAAACTTGTGGTTACTGTAATCCATCAAGTTACTGACATCCAACCTAAAAAATTTCTCAAAGACTTATCACTCTATATAGCATTTTTATCTTCCGTTCATATGAAAAGCATGGGTTTTGTATACTAGACCCACTTTCCAAACGACAAGTTTGAGTAGTACAATGTGAAATCAAATCAGATGCTCTCACTTGAACAATAGCAAAACTTGGAAGCTGGAATACAATCCATGGAATCACAAGATTAGACATGGCTGAAGATCACAAAGAATGCATCGTGAAAGGTCTGGCAGCTATCATAGTCTCATAGAATAAAGAATTGATGGAACGTATCATAGAGATCATTTAGCTAATCCATGCCCACTTCAGGAACCCACCACTATAGCATCCCTGATTGATAGTCATCCAGATGGTTGACAATATTCCTAGCATCCTTTGTTTATTTCATTTGTTTATTCAAACCATCCACAGTTGCTACTGTTGCAAAATTTTCTAATGTTTTCTAACCTATTTTTTAAATCCTCTCTTCTGGAACAAATCTGAATAATTCTGCCCTATTTTCTATTATATGATAGCTTCTTCAGATACTTGAAGACAGCAATCATATTTTTTTACAAGTTTTTTTTCTAAAAATTATATATGTCCCAAACCTTAATATTTCCTTTCTGGACACATTCCAAATTGTCAATGTCTTTCATAAATGTGGTGGTTGGAACTGAATGCAGCATTCTAAGTATGGTCTGACCAATGGAGAATATGTAAGAATAGGTCTTCTTCGTTTAAACACTATGCATATGTTAACACAACCTACAATTAAATTTGCTTTTTTGCAGCTGTATCGCTCTGTTGACTCATGAGTGAACCCAAGAAACCTAGTTGAGGGGGGGGGGGGGTTGGTTTGTTTTTTTGGTTTGTTTTTTTGCATGAACTACTATTTTTTGCATGAACTACTATTTAGAAGAGTTTCCTTCCCTCCCACATCCTATTCATATATGTATTTTTTACCTAACCAAATATATTTGTCCTTACTGCATTTCATTTTACTGAATTCAGCTCATTATTACAGTTTTCCTCCTATCTGCCATCTAAGTCATTTACAAATATGTTGAAAAGCACAGGACCTATAAGGTAACCCTGCAGACATTCTCTCCAGCTAGACACAGAATCAGTGATGTACACTCAATGAGTACAATAATTCAACTAAACCTGTATCTATTTAATAGTAGCACAATCCAGCCCACATTTTGTTAACTTCTTCTCTAAGTCTTCATGAAAAATCAAATATACCGGAGTGTCAAACTCGATTTCACTGAGAGCCACATCAGGCTTGTGTTTGACCTCAGGAGGGCTGGAGGGGGGCATGGCCAGATCAACATCACTCATGTCGGGGCACCTGTGGTTGCCCTAGTGCTCTGCCAGCAAAAACGGGCTCCTGAGCTCCATTTTCAGCCGCGATGGCCTCCTGCAAATGGAGCTCTATTTTCGCTGGCTGAGGTACCGTGGGTCGGTCCTTCGCTGTTTGCAGGGTGGCCCCACAGGCCAGATATAAGCATCCCATGAGCCAGATCCAGCCTGTGGGCCTTGAGTTTGACACCTCTGAAGTACACTATATCCAGCCCTTTCTAACATCAAAATCAAATGTTATCAAATGTGCAGCACATTATCATGGTAATCTAAACTGGTCATGTCTTTTTTTTTCCTCAAAAAAACCAAAATCTGGTTTTGCATCATGTATTTTTAATAAAATGATGCTTCTACCTTCCAAGCAAGGCCTTCTTTTATGAATGTTTATAAATCATCTGTATAATAATTACTTCCAGTGTTTTGCAGTAATCCAAGGGGTTTTTTTTCTCTTTTCCTTTTGAAAAATAACATTTGCCCTTCTCCAATCCTCTCTGGCACTAAGCCTGCTCTCCATGATTTCTCAAAAAAACAGAGAAGGATCTCTAGGGTATCAGTAGTGTTAGGAACCAGGGAAGTTTACAAGTCGTATTCTATTTTTTCAATCAGAAAACTATTGTTTCAAAATGCCTGTAGCCATTTATGTCTCTAAGTTGGCTGGAACAGCTAGGCGTGTGCTAATAATGATTAAACAGAAAGTAGGTTAGTTTGAACTAAACAGGGATTGTACCAACTTTTTCTCATCATAATCATAATACGGCTCCAAAGCTTGCCTATATGATTAGTCTAATTTCATACATACCACTTCATTATTATGGTCAGTTTCACAAGGGGACAAGAATATTAATATTTAATTACATTCTTCAAGAACAGAAAGGCTCATTGTTTCCAAGCTCTCTTCATTTAAAGATGAAAGATAATGAAGGCAGTTGCTGAGATTGACAAGCTACCTTTTCATCTCCATATCTCATTTTTTACTTTTTAAATAAAAATAGGTCGCTTGTTCACAATTTCAAAACTCCACTATAAGTAGACTGAAAACAAACATAAAAGATGCATAACTCCCAATGCATGGTTACATCCTCCATAGTTCTATGTAAAATTCCATTAATAAGGCATGAGAATTTTGCAATAAAAGCCTTGTCTGAAAGCAACCTTGCAGCCCTCAACATAAATTTATTCTGAATCTTTTTGTAGATCACATCCTTTCGACTACAAGCCTGTAAGCAGAGACAGTCTTACAACTGATTTCTGTAAGCTACACTACTTGTAGGGTTATAAAGCAGGGCAAAATGCTTAAAACAAACTTAATTTTAATTTGTGATTCATAAAGAATATATTATTCTTTATATATTATATTCTTGGCACTATCCCACAATAGATTTGCATAGATTTTTTTAAAAAAAGTTATACAAAAAACTTTAGCTTCTGACAAAGTGATTAAAAATCCCAGACAGTATTAATCTTAAATTTTTTTAGTTGTGCTTCTCTGTAGTGGAAGAATAGAATAGAATAGAATAGAATAGAATAGAATAGAATAGAATAG
>WNWU01000003.1:39687341-39720513 GCA_012654045.1 Ptyas mucosa | reverse complement strand
AGAATAGAATAGAATAGAATAGAATAGAATAGAATAGAATAGAATAGAATAGAATAGAATAGAATAGAATAGAATAGAATAGGTTGGAAGGGACCTTAGAGGTCTTCTAGTCCAACCCCCAGCTTAGGCAGGAAACCCTACACCACTTCAGACAAATGGTTGTCCAAACTCTTCTTAAAAACTTCCAGTGTTGGAGCATTTACAACTTCTGGAAGCAAGTTGTTCCACTGGTTAATTGTTCTAACTGTCAAGAAATTTCTACTTAGTTCCAAGTTGCTTCTCTCCTTGATTAGTTTCCACCCATTGCTTCTTGTCCTGCCCTCAGGTGCTTTAAAGAATAGCTTTACTCCCTCTTCTTTCTGGCAACCCCAGAGATATTGGAACAGTGCTATCATGTCTCCCCTAGTCCTTCTTTTCACTAAACTAGACATTCCCAGTTCCAGCAACCGCTCTTTATATGTTTTAGCCTCCAGTCCCCTAATCATTTTTGTTGCTCTTCTCTGCACTCTTTCTCAACATCTTTTTCACATCGTGACAACCAAAACTGGATGCAGTATTCCAAGTGTGGGTTTAAAGTGGTATTAACACTAACTCAATGGCAGTACAAATGCTCCACTCTTGGTATATTTAGTTAGAATTGAGAAACATATCTTTAGGCCAGTTTTCACCTTTTAACAAATATTTAGTGATATATACTCTGTGTGTGTGTGTGTGTGTGTGTGTGTGTGTGTGTGTGTAGATAATAACTAGATAGACACACAGACATATTGAAGAAGCTCCACATTCCTTCCGGAAGCAAAAAATAGTATCCATTTCAATTACTGTTTGTTGCTGCAACAATGAGATGGGTGGTTTATTAATTTAATAAATTAATAGGGTTCTTCCAGTTTTATGTCCATTGCCCATTAGCTGGGCAATGATGACTGTCATCCAATTATTTCCTAAAGCTGAGCGCAGACTTGAACCTAGGACTCCCTGGACCTATTCAGCACCATAATGACCTTATCTGCCAAGAATTCTCATATGTACCAAATACACATGAAGTTGACTTAATCAACAGAAGCTCATATTTTATTTGAAAGATGAAAGACTCAGCTACCATCAAAACAATGGTAGTTATGGTTTCATAGATATAATCCCATATAAATCCCATGTGCTCCGTTAGTTCTGTGGAAAAGTTTCCACATTCAAAGAAAAAGCTTCTTCAGGTCAGACCAGAAAAATCTTTATCTAAAACCTTGAGAAAATTCTGAATAACAGGCATGTTTCACACATCATGGTTCATTTAGTTTATCAGACTGTAAATTTTAAAGTGTGATTCACAGTTTACTGGGATATATAAACAAAGCCAGTTGTTTCTTATTGAAGGAAACAGTTAAGCAAAACATGGCTTAACAAAATGTTTTAATCCATTGTAAACAATTATACTGATTCAGTATAATTGTTTAGCATTCCAACGGATTCAGTTGGAATGCTATCGGACTTGAAATAAAGTAGATTCTTCCAAAGGAAACACAGAATGGAATTTTTTTTCCCTGTGGTAATTTGAGCAAAGTTCATTGCAAATAGCCTGAACAATGGATAGATCTTATATTTTTGTTGGCATTCTATTCTTATCTCTCTATTTAAAGAAAGAAATATGTATGCTAAGTGTCAGGTTCTTGTTTTGTTTTTTGTCTGACAGCCAGAAACAGAAGCTGATTGACAGATTATTTATAAAAAAACACAACCACACTTTTGTATAAAAGCCAGCCTTTTCATTGTTTGGAAGCTCAAGCTAAAGTCTATGCATAGTAAAATATTTAGAAAGATATATTACTTGTAAAGAACTCAATGTAAAATAATTCTATGGCTATGGAAAGAATGGTTCATACCCTATTTTCCTCAATAGACACAAGCTTTCCCCCAAATTATCAGAGACAAGCAGCAAAGCTATCAACTTCCTTCTATGTAGATTGCAGAAGATTGCAGCAGATTGCAGTATCAGCTTAATGTCTAAGGCCACGTATAGATATTATGGGGACATGTGCTAGTGTTCAGCATGCATATTCCAGTTAATGAATAATTTAAAAACCTGGGGAGGGGGGGTCATTTCCAAGTACACACGGTTACATGAGATTTCATGCCTTTCTTCTTTCATCTTTCCTCACTTTTACCAGTTCAACCCAACATACCTTTTTTTAAAAAAACCTGGTTAGATTTCCACAGCGTACTCAAAAAGTAACCCCACTTCTTGCTCCTGCACCTTCTCACGCATAGTAAACTTCCACACAAAAATCAATTGTTTTATGGTTAGTTACCTTTTATTTAATAGCTGCCCTGCCTGTCAAGTGAACATCTGGCATCCACATAAGGAGTCTTAATAGTACAAAGTAATTTGTTTACTAATCTTCAGCAAGAAGTTCATCTGCCAGTAAAGAATATAATCAAAACCTTTTCATTGCCTTTTACGAAATGCAGATGCTCAGGAACTTCCACTGGAAAGAGTGGCCACAAACCAGTAAGCAGAAGTGTCTCAAAATCAACAATCCTTATTCTTGAATTGCCTTCTCAATTGGCATTTGAAACCACCCAAATGCCACGGCTTCTTAACTCAGAAGTAGGTAAAATGAATGACGTTTTGTAATTTGTCAGAACATAATGCATAATCTGTTCACAAGGCAATGGAAATAGCTTTTATATCAACTTGTGGCGTAGTCATAATGAATCCTTGTAACCAGCTCTGATGATATATAGCCACCCTAATAGGTTACAGTTACATACTGTAATAATATGTGAAAGTAATATTATCGTATTAATATTTGGAGGAACCATTGTTGGCCTTATAGGATAGTATTAAGTTCTTCAAAATTGGCAAACTCAGGAAACAAGAGCCAGTTGGACAGTAGTGGTTTTCACTTACCTTCGCTACCAGTTCGGAACTGTAAGCATGTGCCGCTTCTGCGTAAGCGCAGAACCTTCTGTACATGCATAGAGTGTCCGTGATGACATCCGGGCAGGTGGGCAGATACTCCCACCACCACCGCTACCAGTTCTCCCGAACCAGGGCGAACCGGTAAAAACCCACCACTGCACTCGGATTACTGGAAAGATCTTATTGTTAATAAGATAATATACCAGAATACTGAAAGCCTACTGAAGGCATTCTCCTGTATAATGTCTATCTACTAAAATTTGGGTGAAGTTATTCTCTTTCTAATTTTTCCCCTCTCTTGTGGACTCAAGAATCTCTTCTGCAATGGCTCTCTTTCCAGGTTTACGACAATTTGCCATGGACAACTCACCACAGCCAACTCGCCATGGCAACTTGCCACAGCCAATTCATCACAGGACAACTCACCATGGCCAATTCACCTCAGGACAACTCATCAAGGGACAAGAGTTACACTAATATCAAAGAAATGGTGGAATAAAAACATTAAAGAAAGGATGCAAAAGGAGGGACATAATGAAATGTGACTGACAAAAATTTAAATAATTTTTAAATTATTTTAAATAATTAAACTGAATTGTTGAATTGTCCCGTGGCAAACTGTCCCCTGGTGAGTTGGCCAAGCAAATTGGCCACAGAAGTTGGCCATGATGAATTGGCCGTAGTGAGTTGGTCAGGGCAAGTTGTCCCATTCCACTCTTTCCTCTGTTAAACTAATTTGCTGTCTCTCTGTGTTCTCATGTACTGTCAGACATTCCATCATAAGTAGCAGGACAGGGAGACTCTTTAGCCAAGATGGATAATCTATCAGTAATCTATTATTGAACTCTAACTTCCAGCAACCCAAGTTCCTCATCAATTATGAGATATGTGTAAAGTTCAAGATCAGCTAGAAGGCCACAGATTGCCAACCTCTCCTAAAATAAGAATAAATAGTTTTATATTCACAATAAATAATTGGCATTCCTTGTAATGAATTAATGATTGTCCTTTGGATAAAGCTATAGAATACTTTCAAATAGTATTAGTACAATTTGCAACTGACGGTCATATGTTGGTTGCTAATGGATTCTGCTAAACAGTCCATTCTGAAGGAACTAAATAAAACGTGTTTTTCTGAAGAAGGATAAATATTCTTATTTCACGTTTAGCATTAACCTGGTAATAGAAAATAGAGGAAATTTTTAAAAAATCGGAGATATTTCTCAATTATTTTTTCCTTTTCCTAATTTGATGTCATCTAAATACAGTAAACAAAAACCAGTTTTCACCCTAAAACAATGGGGATATTGGAATTTTAGAAATATGAAGTTCAACATCTTTTTGAGAGTAGTACAGTATGAATATTTTCATAGATATGCATTTTTATGACTGAAAATATAGAATAAGTATAGATGAATGACTATGCAGACAACAGAACAGACGATCAAAGTTGGATACTACAAAAAGACAAATTTTGTAATAAAATTGCATGCTCCAACCTCTATATAGTTACTATCCTTTATTGAAATGTTGTCAGTCCAATAAATCCAGAATTACAATTCAGAAAGTAGCACTTTAGCTTTAATGCAAGATACATGTTCAAAAGAGAAAGCATATATAATTCCTTGCCATTTCTTTTTGACATGGAGCTCATCAAATCTAATTTAGGCGCGATACAGCAAAATGAAAATTCTCCCTTCTGCAACAAATTATTATACATCAAAGAAATGAATTCTGCCTCTAAAATGATGCTAAAAGTTATAAGCTTGAAAATAAAATTAAAAAAATCCATGTCTGAAATTACTAAAAACTTCTGAAGAAATAAGTTATTGCTCATCGCTCCTTTCAAATTACTGAAACATCATACAGAACAGTACTGAAAAATAAAGAATGGAAACAAGAGTGCATGCATACTGAGGCTAAGGCACAAGTTTTTTTTAAAATGGAAAAAATTTTCTGCTGAAAAATGAATTAGCCTACTGTAGGGAGATAGCACCCACCCCTCTCCTAGAAAAATGAAATATTTTAGGAAATACTAAAAGGGAAGAATATTTCCCCAAAAAGGGACACAGAAATTCAGGCAATGGGCCATTTGTCAATGGGCCATTAAGGCCTGAGCCTGTCCATTCTACATAACAAAGATAGGATTAGCCCTCTACCCATCTACGAAACTCACCACATGGCACCTGGAAAGATTACATCATCCAGCAAGGCTCAACCAAGCCTGGGAGGCAGACAGCTTACAAAGTTAGCTAAGATCCCTGCCCCCTGGGAGTCTGACCAATCAGAATGCATTTCCTACACAGGAAAAGAAAGCTCTAGGGTGGAGCTCAGAGAGGGCACAAAACCAAGACACTCTCAGCATCTCTGCCCTTTTCTGCTCAGGAACTCAGAAGCTCAGGAAGCCATGTGATCCTGTTCATCTTTTCATCAAACCTTCTTTTCCAGCAACTTCCATGAATCCAGTGTCTTTTCCCCCACTTGGAACTGAACCCAGAAAGATATTTCTTCCAACACTACATTTCTTCTTAAACTTCTTCCACTAGGTCGTTGCATTAAGTTAGGTTCCAAGTATAAATAGCAGCATATTTGCAGCCAGAACCATCCCAGTTGACATGTGAAATAAATATTCAGGAAAAAGATACTAGTAATTTTCCAATATGAAACCTTAACTTTTGTTTTTATTTAAGCTTCTATAGGATGGATCTACTGTACTCTCATTCCTAATTTTGCAGCAAAATATAACAATTTTGGAAAGAAGAGCCCTACTGGACTGTTGTCATCAACAGCAACAAAGAATCTGGTATCACGTTAAAAACTAACATTTTTAAATGAAATAAACTTCCATGGGATACAGCCACTTCATCAGTTCCACAGGATATATCCAAAGGGAATATTATATAGTCATTCCTGGCTTTGGGAGAAGAAAAAAGAGGAAATGGAGAGGAGGCTTGAAAAGACATATACAAGGGGAAGTGAAATGTAGAATATGAAAATTGCCTGTAGATTATGTCATATTATATAAGCAATTCATACAATTTTATTTCTTCTTCTTTGCTTCATGCTGTCCAATCTTATCTGCCACTCAGCCTGAATTCTCTACAGGATCGCTGCAATCATGTACTGCAGACAATCCTCTTATCTCTCCCCCTAACTTCTTCTATAAAGGCATCTTTCTATGTTTGTCAGATAACTATTTGCTTTTAATACAGTTGGATAGACACCAGCATCTTTAACATACAGGTTTATTTAAACACCAAAGAAAAAGTTCATACATCCTATTGCTTTTTGTAAAAGACATTTGTAGCATGCAGCAATGAATTTAAATAGAGTATTTCTGGAGATAAAATGAATACGAAGACTTTCTCATCTGCATTTGAATATGCAACATATTCAGTCAGTCCAGACTTACCTAATAAAAATACTGAATTCTGGAAATAAACCAAAGAACTCAAATGCCAGTTTTAAACAGTTTTCAAACAAAACTAATATCCAAAAGAATTGCATTCCTATTCAAGTTTTAATTCTCTTAATATAGTTATGTTTTTGTTTATATTATTTTTGATACTGCAAAATATCAACAAAAACTTTAAATGTCTGCTGTCTTTATAATTTAGTATGATTGTACCTGTGGACCACCTTATTCAGTATTCCTATTTTGTAGGGTAATGATCCCCTGTGTTTGCTAAATATGTGTAGCGTTGTCCCAAGATATTTTACTGCTTGACATAAACAAAATGATGCTTGCTGTTCATGTTTAAAAGCTACTGGCTTTTCATAGCTGAATATTGTTTGCACAAGGAAGATAAGAGATTACTTATTCATCTATATAATATATAGACTTCCTATTTTCCAACAACTCTGGGCAAATTAAAATTAAAATTTAAAAAAAATGTAAAAGAAAAAAATGAGTTCATGAAAACCCCCAAATCCAAATTTAATTTTAATTTAATTAAAATTTTAAAAAAGTGAAAAAAACAGAGATCATGAAAGCCCCACCCCCCAAAAAATCCACATATAATCAAAAAGATGGGAGAGGGGAAGTGACCATCAGGGACTCAATTTTCACCCTGCCCCAGAATTTGGGAAAATAGCCGTGTCTTTAATAGCTTCTTGATCATGAACATATACAGTGAACCATCCATGATTGTACTGAAGCAAGACAATTTGGATTGTGCAAAATAGACCCTCCCTCAAGCTTCTATTTTGCCATCTCCTTCCAACATCTACAGAATACCTACTGCACATGGCTTGTTTTGCATAATGGTAGGATTCAGTGGTGGGTTGCCCCTGGTTCGGACCGGTTCGCAAGAACCGGTAGTAAAACCGGCGGGAAACTCCGCCCACTGACCTGGATGTCATCATAGGTGACCTGCGCATGCGCAGACACGGACATGATGCGAACTGGTAGTAAAGGTAAGTAGAACCCACCCCTGGTAGGATTGTATAATTAAATAGTAAACATTATGAATGTGCATTCAAGTTAAATCCTGTCGAAAGCAGGTTGACATAAACAGAGCATCTTTCTTCAAAGTATTAAAAGCATCACATGATTGCTTCAAAGAATGTCCTGGCTTTCTCCATGTCCATGATCATACATGTATAGATGAGGACAGCCTCTGAAACAGAAACATGAATCTTTCAAAGTACACATCTGCTTTAATTTTTCAGATAGAATCTAATATACAGTACTTTATGCAGCATTTTTAAAAGATGTAGATGCCTCGTATCAGGGGTGAAATCCAGCAGGTTCTGACAGGTTCTGGAGAACCGGTAGTGGAAATTTTGAGCAGTTTGGAGAACCGGCAAATACCACCTCTGGCTGGCCCCAGAGTGGGGTGGGAATGGAGATTTTGCAATATCCTTCCCCCAGGAGTGGGGAGGGAATGGGGATTTTGCAGTATCCTTCCCCTGGAGTAGGGTGGGAATAGAGATTTTGCAGTATCCTTCCCCTGCCACGCCCACCATGCAACACCCACCAAGCCACACTATGCCCACCAAGCCACACCCACAGAACCAGTAGTTTAAAAATTTGAATTTCACCACTGCCTAGTATTTATGCTATACAGAGGTCTACTGTTTAACATTTTAGGAAACTTCTACAGGAAGTATCACAACATAGTGTCACAGAGTAAAACCTCTTAATTCATCAAATGTCCATTTTGCTGAATGCAGCTCCTGTAAATACCTGTTTCTTATGGGTAGTGGTGAGGCTAGAAGAAAAATATCTCTACCTATTCTCAACCAACTGCCTTTATACCTTGCATATTTTTAAAGGATGAAATTTTAAATCAAATTTTTCATGGGATGTCATTCGGAATTTAATTGGCATTTTGATTAGGACGATTATGTTCTACTCAGTGGTGGGATTCAAAATATTTTACTACTGGTTCTGTGGGTGTGGCTTGGTGGGCGTGGCATGGCTTGGTGGGCGTGGCAGGGGAAGGATACTGTAAAATCTACATTCCCTCCACACTCCAGGGGAAGGTTACTGCAAAATCCCCATTTCCTCCCGATCAGCTGGGACTCGGGAGGTAGAGAATAGATAGGGGCGGGGTCAGTCAGAGGTGGTATTTACCAGTTCTCCAAACTACTCAAAATTTCCACTACCGGTTCTACAGAACTGGTCAGAACCTGCTGAATACCACCTCTGGTTCTACTGAACATTATGCATCTTATTCCTAAATATCTGTGTTTCCAAACAGTGTATATCTGATACAGTAATTCTGCCTCATTCATTAAATTTTATGGAAGAGGTACAGTATGTCTGCAATTTATTCCCTCCACAGCTCCTATGTTCCTCACTTCCTTTGCATTTTCTTCACCACAGAAAATCTATTAAAAAGGAAAATATGTAACAGGATCCATCAATCTAAGTCTCTAAAATAGATGCAGACACTTGAAAAGCATTACCCCTTTGTGGATAGAACTTTGCAAATTTGAACCGATTATTTGCATAATGTTCATAATAGTTGTAAAATATATTATGTGGCCACCAGAGGGCTTCATTTTGTTTTGTAGAAAAAGACTATTGCATTTAATCTTCCATTCTCTTTCCCTGGTTACTGTTTATTAACAGCTCTAGAAAAACAGTTTCCTTGCAACTACTTATGAGCAAAACCACTAGCCAAAATACACGTTGTATTTTTTAATGAAGATTTTTTCATTTTTTAAAAAATAGACAGCTAAAAGGTTTGACAGTACAGCTGCATTGAACTGACACCCAAGAATATAGAAAAAGAATGATATGCTTTCATTTAGACTGGGATGCTTCTATCATTACTATCCTGATCATTTATTGGCAACTTGCAGCAAAATATAATGCCAAAATTAAGCATGCTGTCTGGAGAATCCTGGAAGTTGAAGTTCATACATATTAAAGTCACTATGATTGAGAAACTGCACTAGAACACAGTCACCACACAGAAAAGCCTGCCTACTTTCCATAGAAATATAACTGTGAAGTCGTTGGTGTTGTCTGAGCTAGGTTATTTGCTTCTATTATCCAGCTAGGTAACATCATCAGTTATCTAACACTGATGATTTTACCTAGTTGGGTAATGAAAAGTCTGCAACCAAACAACCAGGCTCCGAGAACATCTAGGACTATCCAGGTCAAAGCTATATATATTCTCTTCTCTTCTCTTGTTCAATCTAGAATTGAACAATAAATCAATAAACCCCTTTCTTCACAAGCAGGTTAATATGCTTGTTTCCCCCTTTCTTTGAATCAGAAGCAAAGACTATTGCTATAAAATACGCTGCTGCCCTGGCTTACCAAGAAGTCAAAGTCCTATGAAATGATTTCATAAAGGTAGTCCTCAATTTATGACCACAATTGAGCTCAAAATTGCCATTGCTAAGCAAGCCAGTTGATAAGCAAGTTTTGCCCCATTCTACATCCTTTTTGCCTTTTCATTTTAAGTGAATCTTTGCAGTTGTTAAATTAGTAACACACTTGTAAATTGAATCTGGGTTCCCCATTGACTTTGTCAAAAGGTGAATTATATGATCCCAGGACACTGCAACTGTCATAAATATGAATCAGTTACCAAGCATCCGAAGTTTGATCACACGACTATTGGGATGCTGCAATGGTCATTAAATGTGAAAAGTGGTCATGTTACTTTTTTCAGTGTCTTTGAACAGTCACTAAATGGATGGTTGTAAGTTTTGTGCTGCTATTTAATAATAATAAAAAATAAATAAACTTCGTCATTGTATGTGTATACACAATATACACATACAACGAAATTTACTTGACACCCAAGTATTTAGATGCAAGACTACTGCAGACTGGAATCAAAATTTGACAGATTATTATATATTTGTCTCACACACATACAAATTCCAAAATCTACCTGAATTGATTTGAAATACAACTTTGTAAGCAAAATTGTCTTTCAGATCAGAGACATCTCTGTTCTATTGTGCCTTGAGATCTTTATTTTCTTCCTCCTGAAACATTTTTGTTAGTCTCTTTTCTCTCCCATCCTAACTCTCCAGCCCACATTTTGTGTTCCTGTGTCGATGTCTGTTTAATTTGCTTTCCCTGGCTAAAGATTTCCCAGGAAAGGGCGGGGACATAAGACGCCAGAATCGGATTCAAGCTGAACCCAACCTTACCTTTTAATACCTTTCGCGCAAATGTTGCCCCGCCCACAGAACTGCAAATCCCAGCAGCCGCCTCTACCCGAAGGAGAAAAAAAATAGGAGGTGCGACTTTAGCTGTCAGGCTTTAACGCGAATACGCCGACTCACGCCTTTCTTTCACCGCGCTTCCTCTTGGGTTGTGTAGTTTCAAAAAGGCAGCGTTTCTCGGATGGGGGGGCCGTGATGCATCTCGGGAGATGTAGTCGGGACGGCCTGACAAACCAGAGGCGGTTCGGGCGGTCAAGGGATTGCGCCGAGTCCAAGCAGCTTCCCCGCCCTTCGCAACAGGTTTGGCGCGGCCCCTTCCTCGTCGCCTCTTCGGAGCTGGGAGGCGAGCTGCTTCTGGGATTTGCCCGCGAAAGGCGAGCCGAAGCAGGCAAGGCGAGCCAAGCAAGCGGCCAGCTGCTGCCCGCAAGGTAAGGGTGAGCCAGCGTTCGGACGGAGAAGAGAACCTCGCACTGCGGCGGGAGGGTGCGCGTGCTTTTCCCCACCAGGGATTGTGCGGGATTTTGCCCCGGTCCCTCGCGGTCGTCTGCTTTCCCTTGCTTGGTTGCTTGCTTTTTTTTCCACGGACTTCACGCTTCCCTCCCAAGAGAGAAACAATTGCTTAACTTAACTCAAGTATGGGAAAGATTGTCCGGGCACTTTAAGACTTAAGAGCTGTGCGTTGCGGCATAAACTTTCGTGGTTATAGACCGAGCATCATGTGATGCGCTAATCCAGGTTGGAAAAGGTATTCAGGAAGGCTTGGAGTGAAAATCAAAAGTAACATACAATTTCAACGGCTAGAGATCGTTTCCGTCTCGTTATAAATGGGATATAGATTGTATGTATATCATCATGTTTTATATATTTATATTGTTCCGAACTAAATATATAAAATTGGATGTATCTGAGGAAATGGGCATTACTTGCGGGATAGTCGTACCTGTGCAACTAATTATGATGTTTGCCACTCTAATGTCACCTGTGGTTCTTTTACTTTTCATGGCTTCCTTGCCCAATTCCCAGTTGCCCATAAATTGCCTCTGTTGATGTAATTTGATCTCCCACAGTATTTTGGGACCTTGTTGTCCAGCCTGGATTTGTCCTAAAATATGCAGTCTTTTTTTAAAAAAAAAATTTTGAGAAATCTGTGCAATATATTTATTGGTGAGACTGTCTATCTTTTCTTTCTTTTGACATTAAAGATTTCACTGGCTTCTTTAGACTGTCCCATTTGAATCGATGGCTGTTTAGTTTGAAGAGAGAAGGAATAAATAATCCTAATTTTTTTTAAAAAAATCATGAAATAACTTCTAGGCTTCTAGGTTTTAATTCTATTTATAAACAATTATTTTGGCAAGTGTTCTTCCCTTTGGTGTGTCTTATTTTCTGAATTTTCAGTTTGAAATTTTCATTTCTTAACTTAATCCTTTTGATATTTAAATATGTGAGTTTTCAAAATTATAAAGCAGCTTGCTTGATTCAGATAATTTATGACAGTCTCCTAGCTCCATAGGTACAGCTTCTTTTCTTATAATCAATACATACCTTTTTCTCATCTTTCTCTTACAATTGATATTGTGATATCTTTTAGTGTCAGTTTGGTAAAGTTATGTTTCATCTTGAAAATTTGAAACATTTTTCAACTTTTGCCACTTGAAGATGCATGGACTTCTACTCCCAGAATTGCGCAGCCAGTTTCTTCAAGTTGCTAAGGTTCGAAAACACTGGGTTGGAAACTCATAGGTAATTTACGAAGTTCCTGTATTATTGCAATTGCTAACACAATACCCTCAGAAAACACTGCATTTGCAGCCACCGAGGCCTTTGATCCACTTAGTTTTGTTTTTGTTATTGCTGATTCTTTCAGTTAAAAAAGAAGAAACCAAAATAGACATGCTGCAGAGTAAAATAGAAAGTTTATTATAAAAAAGATTCTGGTCTTTCATGCATAGTCTTCAAAAACTAAACAATGAGTGCATACACTTGTTTATTTAGAAGACTGTCCATCTAATCAGTGAAAAAGACATGCAAGCTAGAGTGGTAGATCACATTCTAAGAAGCTGAATAAGGTGAAGAAAAATACAGTCACAGGTTTGCTTTCTCATACCTGGTGTTTTGTAACAAGTCACACCCACAGTGACATCCTTCCATTGGCAGTCATTTTATTTGAGTGCCTAATGTCAGCCACACAAAAGCCTCATGATTGGAGTGACAAAGAAAATAAAGCAGTAACTAAGTGACTAGATAAATTTATTAGATTCCAAATATGTTCACTAGTTCAAAAGGTTAGAAATTCACACTGTACTGATGTGAGCAAAATTCATTGCTTAGTTTTTCTAGGTCCCAAGATTTTAAGATGTATCTTAAAGTTGCCAAGGTGAGATTTTTTTCCCCTTTACTGTATTTTTTTTAAATCTTTAACGGAACTGAAGATAAGGTGCTTTATACACGTAATTCTACCTTTGCTAAAGTTTGATTTATAACTTTCCTGTAGAAGCTTCTGCTGCTTTTCTAGTAGCCTTCAGCCCTTGAAACCTACTTCATCCTTGAGAACCTTTCAAGTGTCCAGTACTTTGAAATCAATTCCACAAGACAATTTGATTCTATGCGCCCAGTTACTTATTGATTATTACATTTCTCTTTGCCTTTATTTTGTATGTCAAAGAGGCATACATAATGTTCTTCCTTCCTGTTTTCCCTACAAAAATAAGCTGAGGTGAGTTGGAATGAAAGTATATTGATGGTATACAAGTAGTATCAGCTCTTGTACTTCTAGTGTAATATTGGATAAGGTGATGATATGTAATAAAGAGATAGATTTCCAGGAGGGAGAGGTGCGTTCCAGAGGAGTAAAAGGTAGCTCAGTCCAGATATTATGTGTGATAAAAAGGCAAAAACAGATCCTCTCTAGTATATCTTAAGAGAATATGGTAGATGCAGATACCAGAGTACTCAATCCGATAAGATTTTGCCTATAGGTATGAAACAATAAAAAACTCAGCTTGAATAAAATTATCATGTGTCATTCTTGATTTTGGGCCAGATAGACACAATTGTACTTTTGGTTTTCTATTGAACAAATTTTATATATGAAGTTGACCACAATTATTTTACTCAGTCAAGGCTTTAAAAAGTCTAACTTCTGCATATTTTGTCGGTATTGTCTTCTTGATTGCTACACTGGAATTTAGAGGTTTTTTGGGAGGATAAAATGACCAGCTCTGCATCCTCTAATTCTCTTTGCTCAGCATTGGTCTTAGGAGTGATCTATTGTAAAAGCATGCCTGAATTCACTAAGTTCTATCAATAACTTCATCTGAAACATTCTGTACAGTGCTGGAACAATGCATAATCAACGGTAAGGTTTCTTAACAATGTAGTCCTTGTTTTCTATGTTCCTGGTGAATACTTTGGAAAGCAGTATAGGTAATCCACGTTTACAACTGCATTTGGGACCAAAATGTCTGTTGCTAAGCAAGGCAGTTGTTTAGGGATTCACAACCATGACCTTTTTGCCATGGCTGTGAAGGAAATTATGGCAGTTGTTAAGTGAATCCAGCTTTCCCCATTAGCTTTGTTAGCCAAAGCTGGATGGAAAGATAACAAATGGTGATTACATGACCCCAAAACACTGCAACCATCATAAATACATGCCAGTTGCCAAGCACCTGAATTTTTATCACATGACCTGCAGCAGCCATAAATGTGAGGGTCAGAGGTGGGCTTCAGCAGGTTCTGGCCAGTTCTGGAGAACCGATAGCGAAAATTTTGAATAGTTTGGAGAACTGGTAGTAAAAATTCTGACTAGCCCACCCCCATCTATTCTCGCCTAAATCCCAGCTGATCGGGAGGAAATGGGGATTTTGCAGTAACCTTCCCCTGGATTGGGGAGGGAATGGAGATTTTACAGTATCCTTCCCCTGCCACGCCCACCAAGCCATGCCACGCCCACCAAGCCACACCCATAAAACTAGTAGTAAAAATTTTTTAAACCCATGAGGGCCAATCATAAGTCACCTCTCTCAATGTATTTTAACTTCAAAAGATTGCTAAATACATGGTTGTAAGTTGAGGACTACCTGTAGGTACACGTTTCAGAGACCAATTTCTTTCTTAAACTATAACTTTGCTAGATAGCCAAATGTTCTACTCTAAATCGGGAAGCTGTCAAAAAATGTATACTCTTATTGTTAGGTATATCAAACACAGCTGAGAACAGCACAGTGCCACGTTCACGTCTGCATTCCCAGAATTCCACTTGGCTGTCTTGAAAGAGGCAGACATATGATAGCAATTAAAATGGCAAAGTTAGCACAAATTACTTTTCACACAGAGTGAGGGTGCAGAAGAAAGAGGAAGAAGAAGTTGAAAGAAAAGGGAAAATTAATAAAGATCTGGTGCAGTAAAAAACTGCAAGATCTGCATTACAGTATGAGAAGGGAGGTTACAAAGAAGAGACTGAAATAACATGTTTCAAATTAATTTTTTTAATGAAATTACTTTTAATGGTTTTATGTCAGTACAGTTCTCAACTTAAGGCAAATATTATTATGTAATTTTGCCTGTAATTAAACAATGGGAGTATTATCAGCATTTCCAGAGTTAGGTGGAGGTATGGAGTGATCCAGTTTTTAAATATTGTGTATAATTTGATAATGCTGGCATCCAGCCCATATATGTTTCTGGAATGACAATCATGATGGAGAATGCGAGTCCTGAAGTTTTTGTTCTTTTAAAAATATTACTATAATCTTAAAGCATAAATACATATTAGATAATATTAAATTGTACTGTATTGATATTTTCAAAATCAAAACTTTCTTTTGTACTAGATAGAATAGTTCTTACAGTGAAATTAGTTTTAGGAAATGGCATTCCATTTCAGATAGTTGTTTTTTTTAAATGGCAAATTTCTGTACTTATCAGCTGATTGAAATAACTCTTCTGCTGTTACTTTTTAATATGCTACGGGAATATATTTGGAAAGATATAGGTATTACATTTTAGTATGCCTCTCTGCTTCTCTTTAGATTAGTAAGCTTTGGTTTGAGGTTCCTAGTTTTGATACTTAATTATTAAAAATACTTTATGGTATTTAATAACCTTAAATTATATTCTGGATTGGTAGAATTATTATTTAATCATACATTTTTGTATGTAAGGTTCCATACTTCTTTGTCATTTAATTTGAAATTTTGCTTGAAAGGACAATTGAAATACTTTTAAACTTTCTTATCCTTCCAGATACCTGTGAAAAACATTAAAACAAGAAAAAATCATTTAAGCTCAACAATTTGGACATATATAAACTTTCTTAAACTTTCTAATGAAGGATGACTACTCCATATGTTCCTGTTCCAATTCCTATAGGAAGTTCTACTAGTTTTACCATAAATAGAAACCAAAGAAGATCATCTCTTGGGAGTATTTCAGCATGTTCAGATTCTCCAAAGGGACAGTTAGAAGAAGCATCTAAAAGTAATTTTAAAAAAACGAGTGTTCCCGATGAGATTGGTACTACTTCATGTCCTTGCAATAGTCCACTTGTTAGGACTAAAATGTTAGGCTTAAACACCTCTATGGAATATTACATTCAACCACTGGAAACAACTGAGCAAAATACCTTGGAGAACTGGGAAGATCGACCCGGTACTCCTACAATACTTGGTTATGAAGTAATGGAAGAGAGAGCAAAATTCACTGTAAGTTGTAATATTTTTCTTCTGAAAATTGTATTGCATCATTTCATTTAATCCTTGACCTTTTACAAATGTGAATACAGCTTCCCAGCTTTATGTTTTTATTTTCCCAGTTCTTATTTTCTAGTGACTCTTAAATTGATTGCTATGTAAAACGTCTGCATTTGTATAAAATTTACTGATTCTTAAATATCATACATGCTTTAGCTTTATATATTTTAATCCTGTTCAGTTTTACCTACATGGGTAATTTTAAGCATGTCTAGATTTACATTAAGTAATATTAATTTTTATAGTCTAAGGTTAAGCTGCTTTTGTAGTGGAGATAGTATCTGATACATAGTTTTTGTGATAATTTGCAACTTTATTCCCCTTGGAATCAGCCTCATTGAATGCATTTTTGAATAGGCAGAACTTTGCTTTTTTCTTGCCATCTTTATTTGCGAATATAATCGATAAAAGCTACATTTTGAAAAAAACATCTAATGCAAGTTGATGAAATGACAAACTCTCCAGTCTTGTCTCATTCAACACAACAATACCTTTCAGAACTGAGGCATGGATAAGGTGTAAGAATATCCCAGGAAACAAGGATTATAGTTAAATATCCTTTTGATTAAATATATTTTAAATAAATTGTATCTGTATATAATTTGCAGCAATCTGATATGCTTATGAAATCAATTTTTAAAAGTACTGGCTGAATCCATTAATTAGTTCATCTTGGCTAGTAGAAACCATATCTATCCTGAACTTGTATGAAAAAGTTCTTTTTTAAAGTTCTGTAAACTTAGCCACATCTGTTAATGGTTGTTTGGTTCCATAAACAAAGAACGGTTATGTGAACTATTCAATAATTACAGTGAAATATGAGAAGCCTGCTACATATGCTGTTTCCTGAAGCTATTTTAATAGGGCTTTGTCTTTTTTTGTTTTTAATAGGTTTACAAAATACTTGTGAAGAAAAATCCAGAAGAAAATTGGGTAGTTTTCAGAAGGTATACAGACTTCTCCAGGCTTAATGACAAGGTACATGTATTCAAATAGACCAATCAGTAATTAATATTACAAATTTAATAATATTCCTGTGTTTCATAAATTACTTTGAAAAGTTAAAAATAAAAATGAACACATGAAAATCAACATAAAAGATTGTTTGAAAGTACATCTATTATTTGCCATAAAGACAATATATAATTGATTTAAATGCTAATTTGTAAAGATATATTCTATATAATCTGAGACAAGAACATATGAATCCAACACTGTGTATAGGCGCTTTCAGCTTTTGTACCTAACAGTAAGCTGTTGTTCAAAATTAAAGCAAAGATTCACAGTACCTGTTTAAAAATGTAGAATTTTGCAGTTACAGATTTTCTAGAGATAGCTATGTAGTATATGCCAATTGCTCTTTTCAAATGTTTCCAGTTACAGAAAAGTGCTAACGATTGGTATTCCAGAAACTACAGATAACATTTTTGGTAATTGTCAACAATGTTTACATTTTGATTGCTGAATGATCATGTTTAGGTTACGTTTAAGTGATGCAAACTCCCAAGCACATTGCGCTGACACCGAATGTATTTGTGGAAATGAGCTATGGCAATCCTGTGTAATGAGTTAAATGAAATTGAAGCTTGCAGCCTTCAAAGAAAATAAATGTGGATAGGAGTCCTAAATCATTTGCCTGACATGTTTACTGTTGAACTGAATGAATGAAAATTAAATGCCGTTTCTATTTCAACAGTTCACATATAATTATCAAAGGATGTGAAAAGGCTCTGAGAGAAAGTGACTGATTTATAATAGAGTTTCTGTATGTTTTTTAATAGGCGTACCATAGGTAGGCTGCAAATATGTGGAAACTACTACTATAGATGGTAAAAAGGAAAGTTTTTGCAGCTTAGATATGTAAAATAGAAGCTAGCCATACCATATCTAAAGATAGGTAACTTCCTTGAATAGACATACAGTATTCATAAGATGAATCACTGAGTATAATAAAATAGAGCATGAAAAGTTGTCTAATTTAGAGAGTGCAACTTTAGGAAATGTTGCTAATTTAATGTTAATACAAATCTGAAATGCAAAGTGCATTTTAGCATCATTGCTAAACTCCTGTAACTTTTTTGTGTGAGTGTGGGCATGCATGAATGCGCCTTCACTCTTGTTTTTTGATGACTGCTTGGATTTTTTTAAAAAAATCCTCCCTATAGTTTTTTTGGCAAGATCTTTGAAAGTGGTTTACCATTTTTCTTTTTCTAAGACTGAGAGAGTGACTATCCCACAGTCACCTAGCTGGCTTCATGCCTAAGACTAGACCAGAATTCACTGTTTCCCAGTTTTTACCCTGCTGCCTGCTTTCCTTTCCTTTCCTTTCCTTTCCTTTCCTTTCCTTTCCTTTCCTTTCCTTTCCTTTCCTTTCCTTTCCTTTCCTTTCCTTTCCTTTCCTTTCCTTTCCTTTCCTTTCCTTTCCTTCCCTTCCCTTCCCTTCCCTTCCCTTCCTTCCTATGCTACCCTACCCTATCTTACCTTACCTTACATTACCTATTTATATACTACCTTACCTTACTTACTTTACTTACTTATTTATACCACTTTTATTATTTTTAGAACTAACTTGAGGCATCTTAAAATATTTAATGCTCCTTGCTTTTCCATAACAGTCTTGTGAGGTGGGCTGAGCTGACAGTGACCAGCCCAAAATCACCCAGCTGATTTTCATGCCTAAAGCGGGACTAGAACTCACAGATTCCTGGTTTCTAGCCTGATGCCTTAGCCACTGACTTATTATAACTCTGATAGTATAATGTTACTATTTCCTCTTTATCTGCAGAAATTATGATTCTGTATACCATAACCTTCTGACATATATATTTCAGCTGAAAGATATGTTTCCTGGTTTTCGACTGGCATTGCCCCCAAAGCGTTGGTTCAAGGATAATTACAATCCTGACTTCCTAGAAGATAGACAGCTAGGACTTCAAGCATTTCTACAGAATTTAGTAGCTCACAAAGACATTTCCAACTGGTATGTAATTTTTTTTTAACTATTCTCATCTTAGCAGATTTTGCAACTCTCCTTTTCCTCATTTAAATGGCACTGTTACTTTTCCAGAGGGTGTAAATAATTTTCTTCTGTAAACAAAGTATTTAATAAGACAAGAAGAATTTGGCAATGCATTACATTTTAAATGATTCTGAGACTGCAAGGTTCAATTTCAGGGGTTTTATTCTTTTTTAATAGTAGAGATTCAGAATAGTGACTGTAATGTCTTGCCAGAGTAGAATGGATAAAAGATATAAGGATTGAGAGTTGGTTGAGAAAAGTTGTACCTTATGTATTCTTGTTGAATATTTCAATACAGAAGCAGGGAATGTGTGAATGACTGAATGAGAGACAGAACAGTAGTGACAAAAATATATACCACTTGGTAGACAACCGTCAGCTCTGCTACATAAGCATTTGGTTTGGATAACCTTAGAGCATATTTGTTGTCTATCCCAGATGTTTCAGCCTTTAATATTGCAGCTGCACAAACTTCTTTCAGAACACTTTTGTAGAAAAGGCTTTATTTTTACTTTTATTTTTGCTAAATCATGGTTTGTTGAATATGGCACAGTGGCTGTTTTCACAGTGTGCTAAACCAAAACAATACCAAACAGACACACTATGACTTAAATCTGTGAACTTTGCTGCTTTTGTGGATATTAAATATTATTTTTATTTTAATAATACCTAATAATACCTCAAGTATCTGGGAAAAAGGAATAATAATTAAAAGTTCGGATCTCACTTCTAAAGAGTAACAATACATGAAGGCATTGTTGATTAGCTACCGTGTTTTCCCAAAAATAAGACCCTGTCTTATATTTTTTGAACCCTGAAATAAGCACTTGGCCTTATTGCCATGCGCTCAAAAGCCCAATTGGGCTTATTATCAGGGGATGTCTTATTTTGTGGGAAACAGAGTATTTGGTTTCCAGTTGTATCAAGACTCTTCTTAATCCTTAATCATGAGTGCATGTTCCTCTTTATATTTTTTCTGGCATGCATGAAATATAGTGAAACATATTGTACTGATTCTATAGTGCTGTATGATAAACATTTGTGGATGATAATGATAGGTAGGATTTTATTAGTAAGTTTTGCCCATTTGTGAATATTCAAAACTGAAGAAAACTTAAAGCTATATAGTTATCTTTTTTCTTCTCCTTCATTTTCTCAGTCCATCTATATTAATTGCTCAATTCTGCGGGAAAATCTAAAAATGGGATTCAGTGGTTTTTTCCATTTTCAGCAGTTAGTGAGCAAGATATGAGTACAAGCATAAATGTTTTTTACTGCTATAACTGCAACTTTTTGTAGAAGATACATAGGTAATAACTGATAATTGTTGTTACTATCTTGCTAATAAGTTAATAAGTATATTGCATATTGCTTATTAACTGTGATCCTTACAGGCTCAAGATTGACTCAGCCTTCCATCCTTCTGAGGTCAATAAAATGAGGACCCAGATTGTGGGGAGCAATATGCTGACATTGTAAACCACCCAGAGACGGCTATATATGTCTTAAGTGTGATTGCTATTAAATTGTGATTTCAATAGAGTAGTTTGTAACAGCTCTTAGGTGCCTTAAAATCTAAAACTAAGATTCTCTTCCCTGAAATTTTGCTAACAAAAACCCAAATCAACCAGATTTTAGCCAATTTGCTGGCCAGCTCATATGTTTTTTAGCCAATTCGCTGGCCACACACAATATGTTTATTAAAGTAGCTTGCTACATTACATCTTGTTGGTTGGTTCTAGTTGGTTCTCTGTAATAAGATTTGAGGTCAAAAGTTCTGTCTGGGTTTTTCCCCCCTATTTCTCTAGCACCTAGAAGCATATTGCCATCTGAGGCTTATTTTCAAATGTGGTTGTGAGAGAGTTACCGAATTGCACATTTAAGCTGCATTTTTTCTTAATGAAAGCTTTGCTTCTTGTATACATAGGACGACTACTGTTATACAGGCTATAAGCTGCACTGCTAATGAAGTTACCTGTCTTATTATAAAGGCAACTGACATGTTTAGATAAGTGCGTAGAAATGTACACTTTATTATCATGCTTTGATATTGGCTACTAAATATTCAGTTTTATAGTTATGTATTTTTGGAACTGATCTTTTAACTTGACAGTTCATTCTGAATGTGTTACAGAACAAGTAAAGTCCAGGACAAATTGGACAATAACAAGCACCACTACTTCATAAAAAAAAAGCTTCTGAGATGGCCTTTTGGAGCCCCATCTTACTTCTTTTCAAAACAGCAGTTCAGCTACCGATAAAAATATCCACTGTAACATAATTATGTTTACAAAAGGTGACCTTTTCCAAACATACCAGATGAAGAAAAAGAGTATTGTTTCCATTTTTCTAGGTAGATTTTAGTACCATATTATTTCTCCTCCCCTCTGCCTTACCAAAGTGAAAACTGACAATCTACAGTAGGATCCTAAAAAAAATTGGGGGGAGCGGGGGTTATAATATAAAATTGCGTCTAGATGACTAAATCGGATGGATGGATGGATGGATGGAAAATAAAATAAAGAACTTTTGTAACTTCATGGTAGGAATTTTGTGTTGACAGCTGTCAATATTCAGGGTTTTACTTTGCAGTGGTAGAACTTTTCAGATACTATTACCTATAGTGTATTTTTTTAAAATCAATTTTGATTTTTAAAAAACTTAATAATTTATTTATTAAAAAATATATATAAACTAATGTATGGAATAGATATACTGAAATGAATGTCTTCATTCACATTTCTTATAATGTGAGGTTTTTTTTCCATTTTGATAGTATTTATGCTGTAGCCACAGCTATTTACAGCTTTGATTGGAATCTTAGGATAGACTTCTTAAAAGAAATAATTCTACAAATTAGGTTATGTAGCAATCTGTTGGAAAAAATGTGGACTTATACTTATCTATAACTGCTGATACTTATATGGAAAACTTTTTTGGATAAATGTAGTGCATAAATTGAACAAAAAGGCAGGAAGAAAAAGTTTGGTGTATCAAGTAGGCCATTTATAGCATACCAGTACCTTAAATGGTGTTGATTATTTTAAATTTCAATTACACACGACTTGTTATATTCAAGGAAAATGATATGTAACTGAACTATTAATTTTTTTTTACATTGAACCACCTTTTCAAAATATTATACTCTTTTTAATAAGATGTATGCTTACTAGAGAGAAAATTACATTCAAACCTTTGTCTCTAATTATGTTTGCATCTGTCTTTATACATTTTAATAATGCAGCTAATTCCTATTTGGGGAAGCATTACTCTGCAACATTTGGCATATTCCCAGTATTCATTCCATATTGTCCTGTATTTTCATGGTCAATTGCTCTTTTTTTTTTTCATTCTTTTCAAAGCCTTGCAGTAAGAGAGTTTCTTTGTTTGGATGACCCTCCGGGACCCTTTGATAGTCTTGAAGAGAGCAGGGTAAGTGCAATAGAGGAATTTGTTTTTACCGTAGAAGAGAAAATTTTAATTGCACAGTGACCTACATTTTACCACATAGTGGCCTTTCTGTGAATAGCAGCAACTTTTTGTTCTTTCTCTAACCGTAAATTACCTGGCCATCATGTAATAAAATAGATCGAATGAATAATCTATGAACTGTCTATGAAGGGAGCTGTGAACCATAATGCAAAGAGATGGATCTAGTAAAAGAGTGAAACTGAAAAGAACAGGAGAGTGGGGAAAACAATTTGGGAAACATAATAATTAACTATACAGAGATTCCACAGTTTTCTTCAAGCTATTTGTATGTTCTATTTTGTTATATTTATATTAAATGTGATTTATATGTATGTTTGTTTATAGGGGTTTTAAACCATCAGTCATGATGTACAATTGAATTGGCCTTTTTTATTTTTTTTCTGTATAAATATTAAATATAATGTGTTTTCCTGCCCTGTATATAATTCTAGAATACTAAGCCGGGTATGAAATATTGTAAACATCTATCACAGGTAGTTGATATATTTGGCTTATCAATAATTTCTTATATAAATTATCTTACTGTTGTTATTGTAATAAGAGAAAAAAAGTATTTGGTCATATCTTTGTGAATATATTAGAGTCACTAATTTTTTTGACATGGTACAAATAGTATTTTGAGAATTCATAAAATTGCTACCATTAAGCAGAAAGGATATAGAACAATGTATCATTTGGGATAATTTCCAGCAAATATGATTGAAACAACTTAATGTTGACATTACAATGGCTTTATTAGCAATCTTAAAAGAATAATAACTTTACATAAGTCTATTGATGCTCATTTGGACTTTTCTAAATAAGATTGAACCCAGTGGTGGGTTGCTGCCGGTTCGCCCCGATTCAGGCAAACCGGTAGCAGTGGCGGGAGGCTCCGCCCAGACATCACCAAATACGCTCTGCGCATGTGCAGAAGTGAGTGAGCGAACTGGTAGAATCCCACCACTGATTGAATCTATTTTATATCCAATACCAACTTCCAAATATTTTTAACTGTAGCATATAAATAGTATTGTCAGAGTGTTTTACAATTGAAGAACTGGGAGCATATATCTAACAACTTCAGTAGTTAACTGAAAAGGCTAAAATAAGATATCCTACTAAATTAATGATTTCTGGCACTGATAAATTATGCCCTGCAAACTTCTCACTGTTAACTATAGATTTGCTTTTAAGAGAACAATTGTTTATTGGTCAGTGCTTCATCATTTTCTACACTAAACTGTTCTATACACATAATATATTGCTGTAAGGGAAGAATGCTGCACTTCAGAGCTATATTTACATACAATGAAAATGCAGAATTGTCTTACTATATTTGTCACATGTGGATGATAAATGGGAGTCTAACAAAAATGATTTAGTTATCTTAACCAAAGTATATAATTTAAGTATATAATTTACTTCACAAAATGGTGTGTAAAAGAAAGAAAAAGGCATTCTCAAGTCTTGCCTTTGTCGTCTTGCATCTTGTGCATCTTTAATTTCCAGCTCTAACTTCCTGATTCATACACTTTGATGATTTTTCATCCAAGGATTAATCAGACCAGCCCTAATTAGCAGCTGAGTACAAACAAGATCATTTAGGTGCTATTATCTGCTGAGGCTACCAGTGGGCTTAGCATTCATGTCAGAGACATTTGTGCATCCTCCTGAATTGCTTATTTTTTTATTGTGGTTAAGGTGTAAAAATAAAACAGGATACCATAATTAGTCTTTCAAAATCTGAATAGTGTGTACACATACATATACACATATATACGCTCTAGGCCAATAGTGGGTTCCTCCCGGTTCGGCCAAGTTCTCCCAAACCGGTAGCGGTGACGATATGACGTCACCGAACTGGTTCTTCCCCCCGCGTCCCACCCACCCACCCCCCGCATTATTCTTACCTTTTATTTGGCCCCACCCCCAATCTATTGCTGCCTCCTGAGTCCCAGCTGATGGCTAGAGGGAAAAAAACTGTTTAAACTCTTGCCGCAGGGCTTCAAAGGGCCGTCCTACAGCTGATCAGTGTTAAAAGAAAACAAATGAGTAGACCAGTGCCTGCAAAAGTACATGAGTAGATCAGTGCCTGTGAAAATAAATGGGTAGACCAGTGCCTGCAAAAATACATGAGTAGATCAGTGCCTGCAAAAATAAATGGGTAGATCGGTACAGCTCTGCAAGCAGTTAAAAGCCTAGTAGACCAGTACCTCTGCTAAATCCTAAATTGTCACATGACCATCAAGCCATGCCCACAAAATAAGCCACGCCCACAGAACCAGTAGTAAAAAAATTTAGAACCCACCCCTGCTCTAGGCTTATTTACTTACTGTAAGTAATGTTATAGCCCATCTCAGTTTTATCTTTAAATAGAGATGTATGAGTCAGTTACACAATCTTGTCACCCTTTTCGATGAAGTTAACTGATCAAATCAAAGGTTTATCCAAAAGAAAAATTAATGATTTTGCAGGTTATTAGTTTTCTAGTTCAGGAATATCAGTAGAACATTGAAGATAAGGCACTCTGTAGCAAGGTACTGTGTACTTTAGTGTACACAGTATAAAGAATTTCCTTCATCAGATTTAAGTGAGATTCCATTAAAATCACTAACCATATTAGTAAGAAGAAATCTTGGTAGTCAGTGCTACAGGTTTATATCTTATTGCTATAATGGAAGCTTGAAATTCAAAATTCAGCAATATGTGATCAGAAGCCAAAAGAAAATCTTAAAGGCGTTACATTTTCATTACAGATTTGTCCAATAATTAGGGAATGGTAGCTTGATCACATTATTATTATCTCAGAATATTATTTTCAATAGAAGAAAACCAAATCCAAATAATGTTATTTGTGTACATGTAAAAATAATTCATAACCGTTCGTAGAAGAAGAGCAAGCCAATGTCTCTGTGTTGCTTTTTACAAAAAAACCCTAACTTTCAAAAATTTAAACTTGCTTCTAGGCTTTTTGTGAAACTTTAGAGGAAACAAACTACCGGCTTCAAAAGGAACTTAATGAAAAACAAAAAGAGGTGGAAACTCTGAAAAAGTTATTAAATGAAAAAGAAATGTACATAAATGAAATGGAGAAAAGACTTGGGTAAGACCGAAGCAAAGCTGCTCACCACAGAATCTATCATAGCTAGTGATATGAATCTAATATTTTAGGATTTCTGAATGCTTCCTTGTATGTATTTATTTTTCAAATTTCTATAGCTGCCCAACTCACAATAGAAATGACTCTGGGAGGCCTACAACAATTTTTTTTAAAAAATAGTTCACAAATAACAATTATAATTATTAAAAGCATTAAAAACTACAAAACACAGGTAAACAAAAATCTACAAAGGGATATGAATAATCTTACTATTGGCCAGTTCCCCAAGGGGCCACAAAAGGCAGGAAATACTTCAGGAGATTGTAATCAAAGAAGAAATTTTAAGTTCTGTCTCTCTACCAAGAACATGTATGAGACTTCGTGATACAACCCGTATCATGTCTTAACTTCTTATTAAAAAGGAGAATGAAAAAATTGCAACAGAGCTTGCAGTCTCTTGGGGAATGCTTTTCTGGCAAAGGTCTTTTTCAGAATTAAATATTCCGTTTATATTTAAAAATTTCAGAAATACTCAATTTTACAATCCCAGACACAAGATAAATGATATCAGAGATGACTTTATCTTCAATTAACGTTTTTCAGCATACATTCAGAATGATTGTAATAATAATGAAAATGACTGCTTTGTTCTATCAGTAGAGAGCTGTGCTATAAAATAATGAGGGAAATGTAATTATTCCTAGAAAATTCTTCTAAGGCTGCAGTTTTATCCCTAATTTCTAGGAGCAAACTCCACTCTATGCAATGAGTCTTTTAAATACATGTGCATAGTTTTCTCCAACGAAGGAAGCTTTTCCCCAGAGACATTTTTATAATAATTTCCAGCTAAAATAAAAGACCTGCCTTGATTTTGTTACAGGGACTTAAATTTAGTGGAAACAAAGTCTTGTAAGTTGTCAGGAGAGGGAAGTGAATGCAGTGGAGAAGTGGAGTCATCCGCAACAGAGGCAGATCAAAGAACTTTGGAAGAAGACAGCCGGTAAATGATCATTGAGCAATTTTATTTAAAGTTAATCTCTGAAATGCAAATCACCTGCAAGCTTAGAACAGTCCTTTGGGGTAACCCGCTGCAGACATTTCAGGCATTTTGCTGGACATACTTTCCATAGGATTGTGACTTTATTATAATCTAATATAGTAAATTTTATATTACTTGTCTTCAAGTTTCTATATAGTATCGCATGTACTTGGGTTTTCCAATGCTTTTCTACCATTCAAAAAGGTATTGGATAAAATTGAAATTCAAAGTCAATTAATTGATGCCAATAGCTCTCCAGTTGGCTGTCTGCTGAAGAAATTGCATGGCATTATAACTCGTAGGATATGAGTATTATATAAAATATGAGCCCAGCAATTTGCAGATAGACAGTGTCTCCAAACTTGTAATTTTAAAACATAGCACATATTAGGACTGAGTGATAGAAAGAGCTTGTTGGCTCACATTTTTATGATAAATATATTGATCTGAATCTGCAGGTCTGAAAAAGAGGAGTGGAAAACCTCTTGGAGTGGGTCACTGGTAGAAAACTTTGTGCCAGAAATTGAAGTAGCCGAAGTGGCATATACTGCTGATATAGAGATGTAAGCATGACTTGTTTTGCTTTATTTTTATTTTTTTTTTAAGAAGATCTATCTGGAAGTTGTTGAACAAAAGCAGTAGAACTGAAGATGATAGGAATGTTTACGTAAACCACTCCAAATACATTTTTGACACAAGAATAATAATCTGTGCTGCTGCTTTAATTCATTTGTTATCTAAGATATATAGAAATATGGAGGACTATATTAATATATAAAAAACTTTGGTTAGGTTTATGTTATGCCCAGAATCCTAAGTAATGTGTATAATTTAGCAGTAGATAAAGGTTAAATGTCAATTATCATTTGGCTTGTCACACCTGTTTACTACTAATATGTGACTATTTTGTATGGGCAGCTTTTGGTATCTGATTTTGCAGATTCTTTATATAGGATATAGTTTTATGCTCTGGAAATATAATTCTGCCATCAGACTTCACAAACAGTATATGATCTCTCATGTTTTTAAAGTGATAAATTTAAATATGTATGTTTTAATGCAATAAACTAGAAAAGCTTTCAGTACCAAAATAATATTTCAGAAATAGGAATAAGTTTGGGAGGTTTTTATAATGGGAGAGGGAGAATAATAGCCTAGTTATACTGTAGATAGTCATATACACTTGAAAATAATGTAAAAACTGATTTAACATTGTACTTGTTTTTTCTTTAAATCTTATGATAATTTTGCTACATAATCAATGACTGCCTTATATATATATTTAAAAAAACCACTACCTCCTACTTTGTTACTTATGCATAAATGTGCTGTTTAATATCTATTCAATATGTATATGAATGATAATGGCCATTTGTTAAAGCCATACTTCACCGTTAATGAAATCTAGTTGCAGTTTGTATGAAGATACCAGGGATTCTGTACCTTACATACAAATTGTGTTATGCCCAACAATGCACTTTATTGTAAACAGACACTTTGTGTCAAGATCATTGGCATATGCCTACACAGAGACGCATATACACATACCCATGCACACCTTTTGATTAAGGAAAGGTGAAGTGATTTGCACAATCATGTCTCTTTTTATTATGCTTGTTATACATGTTCGTTGTAATGTGGGTCAGCTTTATGGAATCTTCAGAAACATTTTGCTGAGCGGCTGTTTGCTCAAAGTGCCTTTTGTCTCCTCTTCCCGGGAAAAGAAAACAAGCTTTGTTCTTCTTTATGCCATTTACTCTTTGTTTGTCTTAATGTTGTTAGCACACGAGTCTCCATGTGCTTAGACCTTTCAATGTTCACTTTGTAATTTTGGGGTCTGAGGAAAAGCACTCTGTAGAATTGTATAAAGCTGTCTGAGGAAAATAAAGATTTGGACATAAGATCTTTTGCCGTCTTTTGTGGGAAAAAGTTCAAAAGCCAAAGTAAAGGTAAAGGTTTCCTCATTTTAAAGTTGACTTCAGTGACACATGCACCCATGTCACACTTGGGCATCAAAGTTTCATCTGCATTATATATATTATGAAATATATTCATTGTATGAAAATATAAGGTGTACTTTGGGTATCATACAGATTTTTCAGCTTATTCCTACAACTTCTACTGCCATCTCCAAATTTACCCATAAAGTCTCTCAGTATTTAAATCATTCTTCAGGAATCGAAAAGATACAATGAATAGCTATTTTCCCCTCATTTATGAACTTCCACTGGACATAGATCCTCCATGAAGACAGAAGGACATGGCTGAATCTAGTCCTGTATTATATATTACTACTTGGCATGTTGATATATTTTTAAATAATTCCTGTGAGTTTTTCTTAGCAAAATCCTACCAAAATCCTAAAACAGGCCTAAGAGCAAAATATCTGATGCACCAGATATTTTATTCATATGCAGATAAACATTTGGGTGTGATATTTCCATATACTAGGTATGAAAACTTTAATTGATATTTATTCAGGATTCCCTACACACACAAAGGCCAATACACAACGTCTAAATTCTGATATCCCACTATTAAGTATAATCCAGTAGTTGTAAAATACAATTTCCAGATTTGAAGATTTTGTTGTTGTTGTTGTTAAAAAATGGTATATTTTGTATAAGAGTTTATATGAGAATTTTATAGGGCTGGTCTTTTAGGTCAACAAACTAATTATTGAAAAGTTTATTTCAGGCATCTCCACACAGGAAAGATTCAAAATCATAGATATGAAACAGTGTTGTAGCTCTCACTATACAGTGTTGTTCCCTCCCAAGATGGGACCATTTGAAGAACAGAGTAAATGTCAGATCTTATACGAATCTCTACTCCCATGTTATAACTTAAGGTAAACAGACAGTTGATGAAATTAACAGGGTATGCGGTACTCTCTTTACTTCTCTTAAACATACTTTTTTCTTTCCTCGCTTCACCTTCAAACTATCACTTCTACCACTTCTTGGTACTATTGGCTTACAACTAATATTATTATTCTCAGCTGGGAAAAAAGACATGCAGTAAAAAAATGCAATCTCTTTTTATGTAGTAGAGAATGTAGAAACTAGGTGCAGCAAGTATGAAAAGGAAATGGAGTGTAATTGAGTGAAGTAGGAAATTATTTTTGGAATTGCAATTTCAGATGAACTGGGACAGGGATGCCAGAGGCAATTAATTCCAGAATTTAGAGAAATTTAAAGTTTCTGCTATATAGTAAAGAAATCTTGGCTGTTAAAATAAAAAAATCAAATATGCTTTCTCTTAGTAGCCGTATATTAAAAATATCCTTTATTTGATTCCCCAAATAATTATCCAAAGACAGGAGACATTTAATATCAGAATAGTATCACTCTAGAGAGATCTATTTTATGTTCTGGTTTTTGCTGCTATCGATATTTTAAAATATAGATCTTTTTATATGGATTGCACTTCACGGTAATTGCACTGTGAGTTTAATTCTAAAAACATACTGTATGCATAGACCTGTTCTACTCTGTTTTGTATGAGCCCATTTGTTTCTGCAATGTAGACAGAAAACAGGCCATCTTTTTCCCCACTCTGAACTGCATCAGAAACTTTAGCAGTGTAACTTTGTATAATTTGCAGCATAAAGCTACAGTATTTTAAACATACTTCGTTACGTTTTAGTGACATATTGTCCATACATGTTATGCTTTTTATGGGCCAGCTTTGTTAACATGCTTTTAATATTGCTGGAAAACTAAAGAGAGAGTTACATGAGATTCTAATCCATATTAATGACTACTCACTTAGAAGAAAGGAAGACTATGTTCGTAGACATTAAAAGGTTTTAGAACTTTATTGTCCCAAAATTCTTAAAATCAACACATGCAGCACATTTGTTTCTGTGACCTCCCATCCTATCGTAGCGTAGCAGACGTGCAGGTAATTTCAGCACAATGTGTAATTTTTGCCCTCTTGATATGTTTGTGCAAACAGTTGATAGAACAATTTGAGAGTGTAAAACAGTCCTATGCTATGTAATCATCACTACATAACACTGCAATCATTATCTATATACACTGTATTTGAATGATTAAAGAATAATAACAAAAACTAGTTTTCTTCATTGGATGTTATGAACAGGTGCTTAAAATCTATTTTTTGTAAAAGTTATGTGCATTATGAATATTAAAATACCACTTGTTTTTTGGTCCATCTGTTAATAATACAGCATTCCGATATTTTACTATTACCTAATTTCCTCTTTTCTGTTACCCAAGAATCCAAGCTCTGCATGTTTTAAATAACTTTTCAGGTTTTTGTTTTTTTGTAAAACTCAACTAAGTAGAATAACTGTCTTCATTAGAAATCTGCAAGTTAGCTTATAAGATTACAGCATATAAATGTATCAAAAATACATTCCCAAGCTACCATCAATTATTTTTACAAAACTTGTTTATGTTATCCAGGTTTACCAGATTGCTAGTGGGTTGCTTTTTTTTAATGTTTTGTGACTGATTATTTTTAAAAGCTAATGTTTATTTTCTGATAGACATTGTTTAATGCTCCAAAATGATGTTATTAGTTGCCAGAAAGTTCTATTTCATATGAAAAAAGAAGAGATGTAGCAGCTGAAAAGTGCTGGGGTATCAATATGGAAGAAAGGTAGAATCAAATAATTCAGATAGTCTAACGAATAGAAGATGATAAAGATGAGAATGTGGAAACAGTTATGATACTTTTGAACTTCGATGCTGGAGAAGATTCTTGAAAATGACATGCATAACTCAGAAAACAAATCAACTCAGCATTATTGCTTGAGGTACAAATGACCAGACTTTCATATTTTGGAGAAATCATGAGAAGATCAGCTCCCTTGAAAACTTTTTAATGTGAGAAACTGGAATGAATGAGACAAATTGAATGAGCAAGCTGGATGGACTTGATTGCAGTAGCAAGGAACATGTACAGAGAGCAAAACAGCAAAACAGCCAGTGGACAACAAATCATAATAGAAAAAGACAATGTAGTCGCAAAGAATCAACACTGACTTGACTGCACCTATTTGATCAATCAAGAAAAGCTTTACGAAAGCTTTGGAAGTGTGGCAATACATAATAAGTACTAGGAACTGTAAGTAACTGTAATCAAAGAATTGAGGCCTTTCAACTATGGTGCTGGAGAAGACTTCTGCGAGTCCCTTGGACTGCAAGGAGATCAAACTGGTCAGTCCTAGAGGAGATCAACCCTGACTGCTCTTTAGAAGGCCAGATCCTGAAGATGAAACTCAAATACTTTGGCTACATAATGAGAAGGAAGGACTCACTGGAGAAGAGCCTAATGCTGGGAACGATTGAGGGCAAAAGAAGAATGGGACGGCAGAGAATGAGGTGGCTGGATGGAGTCACTGAAGCAGTAGGCATGACCTTAAATGAACTCCAAAGGATGGTAGAGGACAGGAATGCCTGGAGGAATGTTGTCCATGAGATCACAAGGGTCAGACACAACTTCACGACTAACAACAACAACAAGGAACTGTAAGTAGAATCTGCACCAAAATATTACAGAGTGGAATAAGAACAGAGTTCTTATTTGAGTTTCAAGGCAACAATGCCTTTCTGCAGAAAAATTTCTAGATCCACCCTGCTTCTTCAAATCCTTTCTGGTAACCGATAGTCATTTTGTGATTGAATGTGATCGTTTCATATTGAGGTGTTCCTCTTTAAAACCCCATGTCTTCAATATTCTTTTCCTTCCTACATCTCACTCCATTTGCCCAGGCAAGTTAGCTGAGTAGTCCTCGCATTCATTTGTTTGACTTTTTCCTTTTCTTCACAAAAGCATTTTTGGTGTAATTTCTTTCTTTTTTTTTTCAGTTTTATCTCAGTCTGATTTGTTTTTCCAGCTGTTTTATGCTTGGTGGAAATCTCAGGATCCACCCAAGTGTGGTTTGGTGGGTTGTTTGGGTCACATAATAATTGGTATAAGTCTCAAATTTCACTTTTAATAAGAAGTAAATATATATGTTCTTCTTTTTCTGTCTTGCTAACTCTTCAAATCATCTCATTTCTCTGGAAACCCCATTCTAATAATTTAGAGCCAGAATAAAATTGTTCCGGTCCTTGAGGAATTAAAGGATAGAAAGGTAGTCAAATTGATAAAAGGAAACTGCAAGATTGGGTATGAACCTTTCTCTATACCAGGGGTTCCCAAACTTGGCAGCTTTAAGACTTGTGGACTTCGACTCCCAGAATTCTCCAGCCAGCATAGC
>WNWU01000003.1:39584899-39686941 GCA_012654045.1 Ptyas mucosa | reverse complement strand
GCTGGCTGGAGAATTCTGGGAGTCGAAGTCCACAAGTCTTAAAGCTGCCAAGTTTGGGAACCCCTGCTCTATACAATTAATTCTGGGTGCTCTGCTTCGCAAATCAATATTACAAGGCTTGATCCTACAGGTATTCAATTTGAAGTGTATTTCCCCGTGTCCCAAATCTGTTTCCTAGAGATCCCTGGGTGTCAATAACTTGGGAAGATTACAGTTGGAATAGGAAGCAAAAGCCCAGGGCTCTAATTTCCAAAAATTCCTTCTATATGGTATTTAAATTAGGGGAGATAAGAATGCCAATGTGCCAACAGAAACATGTGTTTAAGCTTACTTTGCAATGGGGAGTAGGAGAGGAATTTCAAAGCATAAGTGTACAAGTATGTAAGGAAAAGGTAACCACCTTCATCTTTATCCTGTGACCCCTACGAAGCAATTAAGTTTAGAAAAAATGCTTTCACTGCTGCCAATTATTTTTTTCAGCTTGATTGCCCAGCAGGAAAAAGGATTTGCAACATTTCAACGCTCCGCTTCCTATGTGCTGTAACATTCCAAATTCCACAGAATCCCTTCTTTTCCCTGTGCTGTATGTCTTTTTTTCCCCTATTTTTTTTAAAAAATAATGCCTTTGGCCAGAACATTAACAGATGGATATTAAATGTCATATCATTAGCAGTGCGTGCATCTGTGAGCTCTGTTCTGTTCAAACAAAAAGCATTTTACATTGGGACAACAGGAGCATATCAGTTTCTTAAATGTGTAGTTTCTTTTCCCAAATAAAATTCAAACTCTCTCCTCTGGAAATGATCATTTGTGCACATTCTTTCCTCTGTTTTGTTTTCTCATTGGAGGATCTGGCACCCTGCCTCAGTTGCCACCAGCTACCCAGTGGATTGTAAATTGTTGCAGTGACAGTAATTTGGAGGATCAGCAAATTGGAGGTTTGTTCTGTGGAAGGGACTTGATCTCCCAACACTTTGCAATATGAAAAGCTTCAATGGGCAAGATTTAAAATCAAACATATTCCACTACCAAACTGTGGAAACACTATTCAAGTTAGTCACTGGTCTTGATTCATTAAGAATTACTATTTTGGTGTTGCAAATTCACTCATGCTCAATTAATTGGAATATATTCCTATAGAAAACAATGGGCTACATGAATGAATTTCTATAGAATACAGTGACCACAATAGTGTTGATATAGTTCCGTAGCCTTTCTATGACACACTGATATGATACAAAATTATGCCGAGCCTAGAAAGTATGGAAAGATCAACTGTCTTCTGGTACTTCCAGTACAGTCACAAAGAAGAGTGGATTGACTTATTTTTCAAAGCACCAGAGGGCAGGACAAAAATAAATGGGTGAAACGTGTTAAAGAGAGATCCAGCCTAGAAGTAAGGAGAAATGTTTCTGTTCAGTTGGAATAGCTTGCTGCCCAGAGTTGTACTTGCTCCATCAATGGAGGTTTTCAAAAATGGACAACTATTTGACCCAGGATGTATAAGTGAAGGATGGCTATTTTGTGAAAATACTATTTGCATAGCTGTACATTATATTGCACACCTAGCAGAAAGCACTTCTTTAGCACATTTCTAGCTTTTAAAACATTACGTATGGTTTCTCAAAAATCTTTCCAACAAGTCTTCAAAAATTGGTATCATTCTTTCTGCCAGAGTGTTTACAGTGTGATTACTATTTTGAGACAACCCAGGAGCAAAATACAGAACAGAGAGATTTTTTCATTACAAACAGTGGTTTATATACAAGACTTCTATATACAGACAGACATGTGGTAGGCACATACCAGGCAATCAATCAATCTTCAACTCTACACGGAGAACTACAATGCAGATAGAACACGATGAGGAGAGTGATACATGAGGAGAGAGAGAAGACCTCTAATGGCCTCCCTTATATAGACAGCTTCCTAAAGTGGCCATAACCCTGCTGACTCATTCTGGTCCACAGCCTTACATCGGCTGGTCAGCTTTAAATCATTATCCTGACACTTTCAGATGAAGCTGTGAGAGCGTACTCAGTCCACTACTGAGATCTGAAAATCCTGTTGATATTGCATATTTTGCCATCCTTACGTAAGTTGTTAATTGAAGTAGAACTTAAGGTAACTCAGAGGAAGGTGAAGGAGAAAGAAACAAGAGCTTTGTCTATGTTAGAATGCAGAAAGCACTCTGTGGAATGCCCAGGAATTGCAATTGACCATCAAAGGAATTTCAGAAATCAAAAGAATTGAATTCTGAAAGAGAATGAAACTGTTCTGACAGGGTATCTATCAAATTTAATATCTTGATACAACATCAGAGGAGAGATTGCCAGGAGACTGCTAAATCTGAATGCCAATCAAGCTGGAAAGATGATTAATTAAAAGAAATCTTCATTTAGAATTTTTCCAGCCTTCGGAGACTCCCTTGGCCTTAACTCTTGCTAAAAACTGTCCTTCTATGTTGCAAAACCTGTAATCATTGAGGTAACTTACAAATAGTATTTTTAACAAGGCACATCTTATTATTAAATACTATTTTTCATGCTAAAAAAATTGATTTATTTCAGAAAGAAGTCCTTCAGTGGCTCTGAGGAAGAAACTTTAAATGGTGTAGTGTGAAATGTTAAAGGAGAATAAAGCTCTGAGAGGTAGCTATTTTCTCACTTAATAATGCTCAAGTCTCTTGATCAGGGAGGCATAAAAATTTCAGTATGAAGTTCAGAGAAGTGTGTTTGAACACAGTGGCCATTTCACAAAGGAACAAAAGAGACCTTAAGAAGTAAGAGGAAGAACTACTGATCCGAGGGAGGTAATTGTGGCTATGACAACTCTTTCAATTCTTGGACTGCCCAACCAGACGGATGCTTACATTTGGTATACTTGCATCCTCGCCAATAAATTAGCAAGTACAAATTTCTACACGGCAAATTGCTTTGGTCCTTTCAGTGTTTAATAGTAGTTTTGTTAAAACTCAGTGGTTACAGTGTGGATTCAGAAAATGCAATTAACAATGAGATAAAATTGGTTTGAAAAATACTTGAAGTCCCATTGACTTGACGAGAGTTAATATGTGCTTAAACATAATGGAGCTTAAAGCTACTTGGCTCTAGTAATATAATACCTCTGGCTGTTTAAACTATAGATAAATGTGGTAAAAATATCTAAGTAAATCCCCTCAGAAGTTTAATATTAAAATTAATACTATGTTTCTGTGTCTGGCAGAATATGTTTATAATCCAGCAGCTATTGTAACTGCGATAATAAATCTATATAACATTGGCAGAGAGGTACTCAATTACTTATGTTGCAGCAAGACCCTCTCTTTAATTGACAGTTTGCTGAGTTAAAAATAATCAATCCCTATTTGAGTTGTTCAAATATAATCAGGAATTCTTTTAACTTAGATCTATCAGTTGTTTGAGACATTAGTAAAAATACCAAACTGTTAACACTTTTGTATTTATTCCCTTTCACAATTCTGCACCGATCTTTTTCATAAACTCTCAAATTCATTAACAGATAGCTTTTTAACAATGAAACACATATTTCTTTATATTCTTGATAATTAATGTTTTTGCATTGCCTTTCTGCAAAAAGTCAATTAAGGCATACTTAAGAAATATAAAAAGGATGACCTAAACTCAAGCAGCAATATAACTAAAAACATGTTTTCTCCAAAAAGTACAATGGGATGGTCCTTACAAAAAGAATGCAAAGCGTTTTGTCTGTTCAGGCACTTGAAATCATTGTGTAAATTCCAATTTATTAGTAAAGTCATTAGTAAGATAGTTCTCCCTTGCCTCCAAAGATATTTCCTTGTGCAAGCACAGAATTCAGTGCTGCCTGTGCCAACTCTTGCTTGTGTGGTCTTGATGAGCTATTATTCTGTGACGTAGTTGGCAGTGTGAAGATGATACAATAGATGGAGTAAGGATTTTTCCTAATAGAAATAATAATTTTTATTACCTTTGAATATCAACTGAAAGATATGTTCAGTGATTAAACAGCCTTCCTTATTTTGAGGCCTCCCAGAAGTGTTGATGACAATACCAATACATCTTGATCCTACATCAACTATACCACAATTCCTATCATTCCCATCACAGAGAGATAAAAAGAATTGAGGAAATGGGGGTTCAAATCTTCCTCAGCCATGAAACTCTCCATGACTTTGAGCCAGTAATCCTAAACTAGCTCAGAAAAATGCTTGTGAAAAAAATAGGCCTGAAGTTTGAAGAATTCTTTGCATGCACTTCCAATCTCCTTGGAGAAGAAGATGGATGTCATTTTTAAAAGTCCAAACTTTTCTCTGTACACTGTTTCCAAAGTAATGTCACACGCTTGTTAAATTGCTTGTGCTTTCTGTGCTTATATATTTTAACAAAGAATATAGAGAAGTTCAGAAAATGGTCCCTTTATTCATCTGAACAGATTCTATGAAATGAAAACAAGTTTTTATTTTTACTACTTCTTTTTTGTGCTGCTGAAATTCAACAGCTGCATTAAAGGCCACAAGGTAGGTGGAGTGGAGATTTATCACTACAGCAGTTTTTATATGGCCGATTCAAATAGATTTCACAAAGCAATGACCCTGCCAAAACAGTAAATACTATTTACATATTCTCAAAGACTTCCAGGGCTATGGATTTCCTCATAGGAGAAACATAGCATGAAATAGCAGGTATTTTAGTAGATTTTTGTCAAACAAGTTACAGAATATTATTGAATCCACAGCTCCATCTAGAGACTGCAAAATAGCTTGAGTGTTGTTCTGGCCTGCATTTTAAAAGATTGTTTGAATAAATAATAAATAACAGAGAATAGCTGACTCAGTTTCATTGAAATTCTAGGATTGCTACTGAGGGCTTCTTCCTTCACTCAAAGCAATATAAGACTTCCCATTATAAAATGCTAAGTAAATATCTAAAAATGCTTAATAGAAAATAATTAAGGGTTTGAAAATATAAAGTAAGTCAAGTGAGGATTATATTAAGAACAGCTCACAATGATTTGATTATTTATATAAGAATAAATGAGTTTCCATTTCTGACAGATGTCTTCATTTGATTTGTAAAGTAAATTTAAATGTGGGAATTAAGTCTTCAATATCTACATAAGTGACCTAGATGAGGAGACTGAAGGGCACTCATCAAATTTGTGGATTACACAAAGCTGGGACAAATTGCTACCACTTTGGAAGATAGCTTCAGAATTCAGAAAGATACTGTCAGACCTGAACATTGGTCCCTACCCAACAAGATGCCATTCAGCAGTGTGAAAAGTAAGAGCCTTCACATAGGCAAGAAAAACCAGATGCACAAGTATAGGGTAGGCAGTACCTGGCTCAACAGTAGTGTCTGTGAGGACTTTAGGTGTCCTGGTGGATCACCACTTAAGTATGAGTCAGCAGTGTTCTACAGCTGCCAAAAAACCAACGTAATCCTAGGCTGCATCAACAGAGGGATAGCATAAGATCACAGGACGTGATAGTTCTGATCTATACTGCACTAGTGAGGCCACATTTAGAATATTGTGTCCAGTTCTGATCATGATATAAAAAAGAGTCCGAGATCCTAGAATGAGTGCAGAGAAGAACAACAAAGATGATAAGGGGTCTGGAATGGCCAAGGAAGCAAGTATATTTAACCTACTGAAGAGAAGGCTTAAGGGAGACCTAATAGTTTTCCAACATTTGAAGTGCTGTCACAGGGAAGTGGGTACTGACTTCTTTTCCATAGCCCCTGAGAGTAGGACAAGAAGCAATGAGTGAAAACTCACCAGAAGAAATAAGGAGAAATTTCCTGACAGAATGATTAATCAGAACAGTTTGTCTCCTGGAGTTGTGGGTACTCCAACACTGGAGGTTTTTAAGAAGAGATTGGACAAGCATTCATCTGAAATGGTATAAATGGTATAGGGCCGTGATGGTGAACCTATTGCACGCATGCCACAGGTGGCACCCAGAGCTCTCTGTGGGCACGCCAGGTGTCGCCCCAGCCAAGCTCCACCACACATGCGCGTGTGCCTCCCGCCGGCCAGCTGGTCTTCGGATCTCTGCTGCGCATGGGGGGGGGACGCATGCGGGGATGTGTATGCATGTGAGGGGCGGGGTGCATGCACAGGGGATAGAGGTGGTTTTCCAGCCCCAAAACAGGGCACTGGGGGGCTGCGCAAGGGCCCTCCATGCCTCATTTTGGGTCTGGAAAGCCTCCTGCACCAACCTGGAAGCCAAAACAAAGCACGGGGGGATGGATGCACGGTGGGGTGGGGCACATGCATGGGGGATGCACGCATGCGCGGGGATGCACACATGTATGGGGGGCACTCACATGTGCGAGGAGGCACTCGCATTGCATTTTGGGGGTTCGGGCACGCATGTGTGCATTCACACGCACACGCTTTGGCCACTCGGCACAAAAAAGATTAACCATCAGTAATATAAGGTTTCCTGCCTGAGCAGTGGGTTGGACTAGATCCCTTCCAACTCTGTTATTCTTTTATAAGGACTTCTGCCTTGGGCAAGGGGTTGCCCAAAGACCTCCAAGATCCCTTCCAGTCCTATGATTCTATACAAAATAAGGGTCTAGAAATAGATCTAAGTTTATTCATACTTAGAGTAGACCCATTGATTATGGTGGCATAAGCAAATTCTCAGTTTAACAGAGCAATTTAGCATACTTCAGATGTAATGAACAAACTGCATACATAAGCTGTCCATAAACTGCATACAAAAAAATAATTTCCAGAAGCAGAAGAGTAAGGTTAGGTAGTATTCTTGCTGCTACTTTTTAAAGGATGGCTATGGATGCTATATATTTTATAAAGTGGATTGGGCTGAGAAAGTGGCCTTCTTGCCTAAAGTGGGATTAGAATTTACTATTTATTTATTTATTTTAATTAATTTATTTATTTTATTAGAATTTGTCAAACAAAAACAAGAAAAAAAGAAAAAAATACAATGACAGGGACCATAGGCACAATTGTGCACTTATGCACATCCCCTCTACTGACCACTTAAGTATGAAGTAAGGTCCACAGAAGTCAATTTGTGACTGAAACTGTGAAAATTTGTAGCTGACACAACTGGATCAGGTAGAACATTCCAGCCTGACAACTGTATTACAGAAATCCTATTTTTTACAGTCAAGTTTAGAACAATATACATTGAGTTTAAAGCGGTTGTTCGCACACATATTATTGCAGTTAAAACAAAAAAAGTCACAGATAAAGCATTGCTACGTATAATTTTGTACGCAATACTTAGGTCTGACTGCAAGTGACACAGTTCTAAATTATCCAAACCGAGAATTTCGAGCCTAGTAGCATAGAGAATTCTATTGTTTACAGAAGAGTGCAAAACTTTCCTCATGAAATACTTCTGAACCCGCTCGATTGTACTGATGTCAGATATATGGTGGGGATTCCAAACAGTTGAGCAGTACTCTTAAGATTAGTCTAGCATAAGTTTTATAAGCTCTAATTAGCAATACGATGTTTCCAGAAAAAAGCTTCACAAAATTAAATTTACAACTCTTAATGCTTTTTTAGTAATGCTGTTACAATGAACTTTGACACATAGGTCATCAGATAAGTATACCTAGGTCCTTGACAAAGTGAAGGTCATCTGCTACATCAATACCACCTAGCTTATAGTAGACATTCTGATTATGTTTACCAATAAGACAGAACATTTATTAATCGAAATTTGAAGTTGCCAAATAGATGACCATTCACATATAGTCGAGATCACTTTGCAAAACAACAGAATTATCTGTAGTATTAAATAATTTTACATCATCAGCAAACAGGACACAACTGCTTTTAAATTGATCACATAAATTGTTGATATAGAGCAAGAAAAGCGTGGGACCTAAAACATTGCCTTGCGGAACACCACAGTTAACTGATGCAGGATTAGACAGCAAGTTCCCTATTTTGACTTTCTGCAGTCTATTAGACAGGAAAGTAACAATCCACTTGTGCAAAGCTCCAGAAATGCTGTAAGAGTTTAATTTCAACAGCAGTTTATCGTATCAAAAGCCTTACAAAAATCTATGTAAATTGCATCTACAGCTTTACCTTGATCAAGATATGATCAAGGTAGTCCAGATGTTTTTACAGTGCAAAAGTTGTAAATTACAGGACATGTTTTTCCTAAAGTCAAACTGTCGGATAGCAAGTTGTTTGTTTCTAAGTGGTGAACGATGGATTGGTTTATAATTGGTTCCATAACTTTGCATGTAACACAGTACAGAGAGATTGTTCTATAACTTTGTATTGAACTAAGGTCACCCTTTTTAAAGATTGGTGTTACTATAGCTGATGACCATAGGGTAGAGAACTAGTTCGAAATGATACTTCAAAAATTTTACACAAAAATTGTACACAATCTCCCAGTTTCTTGCATTAACCACTAGACCAGTTTCTGTTTCCAATGACTGCTAGCTTGCGATAAGTTGTAGTCTGAGTCATTTGAAGAGCAACATATTGAAAAAGATTGCAGTAGGCAATTACTACCATTATTTCTCAACAGAGGTGTCATCACAAGCTCTAGAAAAGGGAAGGATTTTCAAATGCATCTCTGCTCTTTGTGGAACATTTTTTATTGTTTTAAGAGAGAGAGAGAAAAAGGAAAAGAAATATCCAGTAGCAGTTTAAGATAATGATGATGAGATCCACAACACATATTGATGAAAATATTTCCATTGTAATAACAATACTAGATTTAAGAACTATGTATTAATCCAATTAATTTTTAAAAATAAAAAGTCTGTATTTGACCAAGTCTTGTTTCAAAAGTTTCATCTGAATCCGTGTGAAGGGACAGATTCAGGAGGACCTCAGCAAGGATGAGCTACTATTACAAAAAGAAGGCCTCTTGTACCAAAATAGTTCAGACAGCTTTGGCTGAGATAATCTGATGATTTTGGCCACAATCTGGGGATTCTCTTAATTTCAAAACCTCTTATGAAAACAGAATGTGTTTCATGGTAAGATGAATCTTTGGCTATGTCCAATTGCTCCACCAGTCGTGAATTTTCTTGGACTAGGAGTCATAGCAATGGTGACTCATCACTTCCTAATTAAAATGCCTATAATTCAATCTACATGGTGCTATTCTTGAAGATTACTTGGAAATTACAGTTGGCAAAGAATGAAATTGCCCATGTTTTTGTATTGATTTAGTTGGTGTATTGGTTATAATTGGTTATAATACAAGCCATCTAAAGTAGCTTACATCAACATCAAAGGCTTTTTCTCTTACAATTATGAAATTGTTATTGATTTCAATTTTCATGAAGTATGTATCCATTATATTAGTAAAATAGTATTATAAGACACTTTTATTTTTATAAAACCAGATAGGTGCTAGATGGATAATCAAGAATCGTATTATCTGAAAACTGCATGACGGAGTCAGAGTCAGTTGTTTTGGCATCATTAAGAAAGTTGTATAGTCAGCAGGTTCTTTAGAAGCTATCAAAATCACAGCTATTTAAGGCTCACTAGCAGAGACTAGGAAAAATAGGAAAGTATTATAAATACTTCCAATTATACTGGAATTTTGGTGTATATGAATGTATGTGATAGTGTGATAAGTCGTCAGGCTTAGAACTTTTCCTGCTTTCATAGATGAAATAGTAATTATTAAGTAATTACTGTTTAAATTGGAATTATTAAATATTTTATCCCAACGTCTTTGATAATAGAAATATTGGTTTAATTGCATTTATCAAGGGACCAGTAGTTTATTGGGTCTTTCTTCCCACTACCAATAAAGAGTACAGAGGGAATTAATTACATGTCCTATACTCCAAAAACCTTTTTGTAATGTGGGTGCATTATTACCTTTGCATACAGAAAAATATATTCTTCTTTTTCTCAAAATTTCTGCTTTAATTTTTTCATGAATCATAGTAATACAACCATGATGCTTTAACGGTGTATCAAATAGTCACTAGATTACAAACTACGAAATCTAGGGAGAAAATTTTAAAGCATGTTTATCCATCCATTCAACTAAACACCAAAATACTAAAAAATAATTGAATTGGGAACAAATCTGGAGTTTAGTATGATCTTGCTATGGTGAATTTAAAAGCTACTATGCCTATATTAAATTCTAATGTAAAAATGCAAAATTTTCCATTTCAAGAATTAAATTTAGGTGGGATAATATTGTTATTTAATAAAGAAGCTATCTGGTCTCCTCTACTAAAGTAAAAAGGTGTTAAAATTCCTGTGTGATATATCTGGATAATCCTTAGACCCTAAAGTTCAGTACATGTAGTGCATTATTTAATGACCATTCTTAAAAATTGTTCTGGATCACTTATTGTTTTATGATTAGAGCAGTAAATCAGAGACCCTATAGACCTAGTAAATGTTGAATTTCCACAAAGATATACAATAATAAATGTCCTGCATATATATTTCCTTTGTGGAATACGTTTCTTGTAAAAAAGCAATGTGACATTTTTAATAGCACAATTTAATACTTATTAGAATATTTAAATCTTTTATGTTCCAGGAAAGTAACAGTAATGTCATCTTAAATTAAAATTCAAAAGGGAGAAGGGCTAGGAAAAAATGTTGCATATGCAGAGACTAATTTCAGGGATGAAAAAAAAACCGCTGACATGCATAATAATTTTGGAACTTGTCTACTATTTTGAGAAATTTAAAACTTTTTCTTCATATGATTTGTTTCTCAGATTAAAAAAAAAAGATAGTTCAAAGAAGATACATAAACATCATATAAATTATTGTATTGAAATATTTAAAGAGAACTATACTATCCAAACCAAAAAATGAAGAAATAGAATAAGATTCTTTTAAGAACTACAATCATAAGGTATTACAATTTTTCTGCCTGACAAGATACTGCAATGTCTTGTCTGCCATCAAGAAAATATACATGAATCCAGCACACAATTACTTGAATGTAATCCAACTGATTTACAGAATTATGACCTCCTATTTTTAAAGAGGCTGATAAACTCAATTATCACTTGCTGATCACTCAGCCAAAAAAAATCATTCTACTTTTTTCCCTTTTATAAAACCAAATTAATCTAACATGCATAAAAATCAGTAAAAGTTTACGCTACTAAATTTGAATAAACCAAATCATAGTGCATCATAGTTTCCCTGGGTGCATTAGATTGCATGTCTCTATCATCTTTTATACTCAGTGATTAAGTGGGTTCTTGATAAAATATGAATATTCTAGATTAGTTTTAAGTGCATGTGGGATAAGACAGAAGTGATGGACTCTAAGTGTTCTAATGACTTATGCAGGCAGGGAAAACCTTTTTTAAAAAAACCAACCATGGTATAACTTAGTTCAGAATCACTAATTCCCAATCCATTAAAAGCGGAGTAGGAGAATCAATTACTCCAACTCTTAGATGGGTAGTGGACTCTCGTCCCTGAGACTGCTGAGAATTATAAACAACCTGAAAGTCAATCAATCCAAAGCTCTTTTCTAAACTACTCCTGGGGCAACCAATTTCAAGGCATACCAATTATCTAAACACAGCTGGTAATGGATCTATAGTACTCTTCCTTCTCAGATGATCTCTCACAGAACAGAACTGGGAGGATCATAAGAGGTTATCTATTCAATGCAAGATCTGCTAAATGTTCACCCATCTCTGCTGAAGAACTTCACTGGAAAAAAACCTCATAACTTCTATGACAGTTTGTTCTACAGTCTCTGTTATTGTAGATGGCAGCTTATACAGTCAGAACGGTCCTCCTGACATCTACCTTGAACCCACTTCTTCTAGTTTTAATCCACTTATTTTGGTCCTGCCCTCTGCATAGAGAATGCATCCTCCCTCTCTTTCAACAGAGGTCCATTTTCATCATCTTAGTTTTTAAGGTACAAATTCTTCATTTTTGCTTTGAAAAAGCCATTGGCATTATAGAAGAATCATATAAAACAAAGAACTCAGTGCAAAATTGCTACAGGATTTCTCTAGTCAACCTAAGGACCATGAGTTTTAATAATTTTGTTTAGAAAAATATTTGGAAACGAGACTCCAAAATCAAGCTAATTTTAATTCTCTTTCAAACCACTATGACACTTACTATTGCACTAATAGGTTTTGCAACCTACACGTTCTGTTGTTAAAACAGTATCAGCTAAGAAGAATAACATTAATTAAAATTCAGTCTTGCTTGTTATCTGGTTTCTTTAGCATAAAAATGGTATACCTGGAGATATACCAAAAGGAGAAAGTTTATACTTGAGAATGCTGGCTTTTTTTAAAAAAAACAAAATAATATATACAAGACTATATAAAATATATATACATATTCCACCAAAGACCAATTTTGGTCAAAATTTCACACAGCTACACTCTGTATAAAACATAAGCACTATTCCATGAAGTCTTTCCAAGATATTCCCGTAGTATTCCCTTGAAGCCATGAGAAACTGCTGTTAAGATGCCCATGCTGCCAGTTGCTGCATATCTTCATCATCTTCCACCCTCTTCTTTGAGGATGCTGTAATAAAAGATAATAATTGTTCAACATACTGGAACAACAAAGGTACCATTTTGCTGTCTCTGGAAAGACTTGGTATTTGGATTAGAGGCATTGTGGCTCAAAAATGAAGAAACATACTTTACAAGACACATCTTGTAAAGGGATGACTTCAGTAGATCTATTCAATAAGAATTGTTTGCATAGCTTTACATCAGATCACAAGACTTGAATCCAGATGACCAAATCCAAGTTCATCTTTGGCTACCACCAAATTATTACTCTGTGTACAATGTATTCTTTCACCAAAGTGCAATTACTATTAGTAGTCCTCTCTTACCAATAGTAATTGGAACTGAGGCAGCCATCACTAAGTAAGGAAGGCACATCATGTGACTGTACAAATTTATAGCAGTTTCAGTTGCCATTATTGGGCAAATCTCTTGCAGTAGCAGTGTTCTGTAGTCAAGTGATCACCAAACTTTCTGCCAGCTTCCCCACTGACTGCTTGTTGAAAGCTGGGAATGAAGTTTGCAAATGGTAATTACATGACACAGGATGCTGTGATGTCATAACTGTGGGCTGGTTGTCAGATGTCCAAATTGGGACCAGGTGACCATGGAAACACTGCATCAACAAAAACTATGAGGACCAGTCATAATTACTCCACATCAAGAACTTGTATCACTCTTACGTGTCAAAATAGCTACTATTATATCCAGGTATGTTAAATTTCTATGATTGTTCCTTTTCTCCTCAATATTTCTATAGCCTACTTTCATAACAGACTAATTAATATAAGAAAACAATTTACCAGGATGAGAAGGCAATGGGGTAGCTGGGACACTTGGTAAATGAACATTTTTCATCTTATTATTCAGTTCCTCTTGCTCCAGTTCTTCTAATTCTGCCAACAGTTCATCCTGAAATTTTAAAATTTGGCAGGTTATATTTCAATAAACAATGCCTAATGTCAAAAGAACCTCTAAGTACAACAGTTTCACAATTGTAGCCAACCAAGTATAGTTACCTATACAAACTTTATTTTAAAAAACTTTATTTTGGGTTTTCAGCATGCCAGGGACCTATACAAATGGATATTTTTAGGACAAATAAATTTTATTAGAAATTTGTAGAACAGCAAGCACAGCTGGTGGGCACAATTAAACATGTCATCAGTTTAGAATCCTTGCATTGCCACAAGATATCTAAGTCCAGTCCCTTTTGAATTTCATTTACCCTTATCTAGTGCCAATTTAGTACCGATTATTAATTGATCAGATTCTTGTATATGAATAAATCTTCTATGCTGCAATTTTATGAATATATTATTTTTTTTTACCGGACAAGATCTCAACCAAATATTTTAAGTAGATATTGGTTGATAAGGATAAAATGAAATAACATAAAAAATATCAAAATTGTATTATGGTCATTGACTGAAAATATAGTTGAATACAAAATATGGTTGAATACAAAAAAGGCTTACAAGGGTTTAAAAAAAGAGTTGCTCTATTTTGTGGTCATTCTACTACCCAAAAATGGCTTCAGTCTTTCTGGTTTTGTAAAAGGAGAAGCTATTGATATATGCCGACAATTGCTTCAGTGTAGTGGTAGAAGATTACTCAATTTAAATGATATTAATGAATTCCACTACAAATAGCTCAATGTATACTGAGCATGCTTACTAAGTGTGTTCCCAATGAAGGCAAAAACAGAAAAGTGGGGAAAGTATGGAACAAGACCTCTTGAGGTGTGCCAAGTTATTCATCACAAGATACAAAGAGGAGTCCATCTTGTTTTCCACCTTTCATTACTTTCTTCATGGGCTAAAATAGGAAGTTTCTTCTATTTTCTGGCTTGAATCACAACCTATAGATGAGGCCCTCAAAACAGAAGTGCTGGTCTGCAAGTGTGGTAAAAATGGAAATAGAGAAAAATACAGTAGCATGACTGATCTTCCCTCCTTGCATGTGGTGATACACAGCTTCTCTGAATTCCAGATGATGACAGTGGAGTGTACTAGGAGAAGGCATGACTGACCAGCTAGGATAAAATTAGGAATGTATCACACATTGCTACTACCTATGTAGATTCCATTTGATATGTCAGAAATCCAATCATTTTGTCACAGCAAAAGGGGTTATGCATTTGCATTGTTTTGACATAGCAATTTGCATTCTTTTGAATAACTTCTTCAAGACAGTACAGTCTCTATTTTTGAAGAAATGTCTCTTTAGTCTCTGAGAATTCGAGTGCATTTAAGGAAAAATGTTGAAGCGCTTAGAAAAGAGCTAGACAACAGTTATAGCAAATTTAAGATTAGCAGTAATATTAAAGTCAGGGCCATTTTTGTTCTTAGATGTCAAAACATACCTCATCAAAGTCATCACCAACTCTTCTTGTGAGAGCCTCTGTGATTTCTTGGGCAATATCTTGTTGCTCAGTGATATCTTGCATCATGTCATCAATTTTGTCCAAGTCCCTAAGGATACAAGGAAAGAAGGAATTCTTTACTCATTTGTATATAGATAGGATGGCATAGTGGATTCCAGTAAAATTCTGAGGTTTTCATAAAAATCAATAATCATCAAAGCAAAAAGCAACAGCAAAATAGAGGTTTAAATTTTGGGGAGGAGGATATTGAAAGTCTGGGAAAATAGCAAAGATATATTATTAATAAAACACTTCAATAAAATGAAGTATGATTAATAAACTCCCACTCTTTATAAGCCATTATCCTGGCTTATTAGGGCATTTAAAGGGCCATCAAAGACAAGTTTAGTTTGTGATAACGTTACAAGAATATTCCTTCCAATATTCAAATTCCAAATTCCATAAGGGCTTTAAATTCTATAAAAGCCCTTGAACTGCTTACAAACAGTAGTGAATAGAAAAATAGAATAATATAAGCAAAAGAGATATGTACATAAGAAGCAATCCCAAGCAGTTTTCAAGCAGTTTGCATATTGGAGATTTGGGGAACTCTATTTGGGAACTTAAACATGATGTCCTACAGAGGGTCAAGCCATAAAACAATTCTGTTTCATGCCCAGAACATCATGAACCATTTCCGATTTTGAGGATTAATTTAAGGAAAGTCACTGTACTATTTTTGGAATGGCTGAACTGGCAAGGTTTACAGAAGGACCCAAACTTTTAGAAGATTTCTGGAATATTCTATTTTTCCTGAGTATATACCTTTCGGATCTACAAACTTCCAACTCCCACAATTCTAAGAAATTATCATCATAGCAGAAGAATTTTGGAATTTGAAGTCCATTTAACTTCAGGTATATTCTATTTGGAGAAAGGCAGTATAAAAGGAAAAAAAGATGCCTATTGATAGAGTCATGCAGAAATTTCAGTTGAAGCAATATATACAGCTTGCAGTTATCTATGGTTCAGGCCACACTAATCTTACCTGCTGCAGGACTATACTTAGATTAAAGTGTAACAGTTAAATCCTAGCAACTTTATCTATACCTGAAGATAAACCTTAGCATCATATACAAGAATGAAACATTTCAATTCTTATGCAAGAAAAAAACCCACCGAATAGGTGTAAATGTAAGAGTTAAGGTTATTTTCCGTGGGGTTTGACATTTTCCACTTACATGTTTTCGTGTACTTTTTTCATGGCCTGAGCAGCATAGCCCATATTCTTGAACACTTCTGTATTTGTGTAGGAATTTTCAAGAGCCTCGCGCTGGAATTCAATAGTGGAAAGAGTCCCATCAATTTGGGTCAACTGTTTTTCATACCTCTTTTTTCTTTTCAGCGCCTGCAGTGCAGCTGGTGAAGTAAGAACAGGGAAAAGTATCTCATAAGCCAATGCAAAAGATACCTATATAACTGCTTCTTAACATAAATCAGAGACAGACTGCCACATTTATTGAGCGAGCAAATTCAGTGAAGCTAAATAAACAGAGAGTTGGGAAATCCATCAGGGCACCCAACTGGAGGACACCCAGGTTAAAGAAAGCTATACTAAACTCAAAACCATTTTTCTCAGCTTACTACAATAGCAAAAGAATTTGGTGATTCAAAGCAGGTTAATTGTTCTTCCTTCTGAAAGGCACTGTATTATATTATTAACTTTTTTCCCATTTAACAATAAAATTACTGGTATAAATCAATCAGTAATATCTTTGGCTGTACAAGGTAAACATTAAGAGATGTGGTCTCCACCATATATTTTAGAATAGAGGTCCAATATAATCTCTTCCCATTGGCTACAATGGCTCACGGCATCAGGTTACCTTTAAAACAAATGGAGGGGAGGAAGAATCCAAGATCACTTTGGATAACAAGATGGGTAGTACATAAATTTAATACTGTAAATAAATAAATTTCCTTATTGGTGCAGAATGGAATTTTGTTAATCAACATAGCAAATTTAGTAACGGCCCCCCTCCCAATTAAAAGAAAAAGATTGTTCTGTGATAATGGCCATGTATGGATACTGAGGCATATAGAGACAGCAAGAAGAAATAACACAGAAACAGTTTGTAACAGAGACTGAGATATAGAGAAGCAGCTAGCTAAATGCTGAAAATATCTTGGATAGGTATTAGATGCACAACTTCTCTATGGAACATCTTGTCTTTGCTACAAAGTTATTTTGAATTTTGTCTCCATCCTATGAAAGTGACAATAGAACTCTTCCTCCAAAAGAATCCAAACTCTAACATCTTTGAGCATCTCATTGTGGGGGGAGGAGGATGTTCGGAACATACTGGTTGGAAAAGTACAACAGCTTATGACAAAGACAGGTGTGCAGAAATATTGCCTCCATTCGCATTTAAAAACTGGAAAGATGAGTCAAATATGACTACAACCATCACCCCCCCCCCCCAATGGAGAATCAATGGAACTCCTAGGTTTCTATGGTCTGAAGTATGAGAATTCCAAATTTCAAGAGTTTTTTAGTCCTATTGGACCAGTTAAACAACTATCGCATGTCCTGAGTTCATGTCACATTTTTCCAAAGCATTACAGTACTTAACTTGTGACTACAAAATATTTAGAAATAAATGGTAGACTACTTTAACTTGAACACACCTCTAGTTCTTTTTAGGATAGATGACATTCCCAGATCTCACATATTAGCTCCCCAGCTATTCAGTCAAAACTGAATAGTCAGAGTTACATGACAATGAGATGGGGAACCGATAAATTTAAGAAATAAATAAAATATTAAATAAATTCTTAATCATCAAACTGAATGAGATTTTGGTAATTTTGTCACAAAATGTATGTTACTGGAAATAAATTGTTCACCAGGATAATTGTGTAAATTTAACTTTAGAAATTGTAATTGGACCACAAGTATCATTTTTGTGAGAAACACCTGAGTGCCATACTGCCACTCCCTGTTCTGAACTATAAATGGATAAGAATATACAACTATTCTCATTTGAAAGTTGCTGATATGGAGAAACACTGGTCTAAAAGTTTTGACAATACCACTACTTTATCTATATGGTAAATGTGCATGTCTTATTTATTGGACTAGCAACATAACCAAGTCCTAACCCCTATATTTGACAGTACTGAAAATAAACTTACATCAAAGAAACTCTGAGTCTGGAAAAAGAAAATCCCCCACTCCAAACAGTGAGAAAAAGTAGAAAGCCAGATAAGGAGAATCAGAGACTAATCTGAAATAAACATAATGCCACAGGTCATAATTCTACATAATTTTGTTTTAAAACAGTGATTTGTGATCTTCTGAAAATCTTTAACTTTTATAAAGATTATACAATTATAAAATGTATAAGATAATGTTTTACATTATAAAATTGAAAGATTTTCATAATGCATATGTGTATGTATGTATGTGTGTGTGTGTGTGTATATATATATATATATATATATATATATATATATATCAACAAATTCTGATAAACTTTTTCCTAAAAAAATGAGTATCAAGCAAAGACAGGATTTACTGTAGAGATATATTTATGCACATTTTGTGTACTTTTCCAGTTAAGAAAATGAGATCAATGTTTTTTTTTCCCCACAATTAATTCCATATGTTAAAACTACAATTATAACTATAACCGATGCTTTGTTCATGAGATAATAGAAAGCAGATGCCAGGAAAGATACATAAAAATTCAGAATTTCATTAGTTTCTGCAAACATGGCAAAACTTCCTAAATCTCTATACTTAGTTACTGTTATTTATTTAGTACAATAGGCTGCTTTAACTACAAATACTCTAAATATGGTATATTTTGAATTGATGGGATTTTTAAAAAAACAAAAACAAAATATAGTAATATATAAAAAAAGCAAATAACCATAATAGTCTTCACCCAGATCACAGTGAAAATATTCTTTCCCACAATAAAATCATACTGCAGAGTGAGAAACTACCTTATGTCAATCCCTAGGAAATGGCACACTTATCAACTATTCTGGGAGAACTGCCAAGACACAGCAACAGGTTTTCCAGAGAGAAAGGACAAAAAGCTCCTTTAAATAAACAGACCTGGAATTCTCCAGTTTCCATTAATATTTGCAAGTTTAAATTACATTTATTGCATGCTTTCCTAAAACTAACTAAACAGAATATTGGACATTAATGGACAAAGTGTTTTTAATTCTACCTGTGAAAATTGTATCAAGTGAAAATTAAGCTATACCTTGAAAGGAGATTCTGGAATTTTGTAGTTTATAAAATAAAAAGGCCTTGTTCCTGCCAACCAATGTTTTCATAAGTATGTACACACAGAACCCCTTTAATTATTTAAACACTGAATATCTAATTGAATTTGAAAAGTGGTGGATGGGCTATAGTCCTCATCTATGAAAATATTTATTCTCATGATGCTTGTGTTGTGAGTGTCTCATAGGTGCCCCATGTACAGGCTGCTATTCAATTAGTTTGCAAGATTATTAGTGATTTAAAGATAATTACATAAAGGGAAACTAAAATGATAATTATTTCAATCATAGTTCATCCATAATTCAAAAGTTTTTGTTTCCAATTATCACCAAACTAAAAACAACTGGATTGATTGATTGATTGATTGATTGATTATAAATAAATAAGATGTTTTGCTTCTTATCCATGAAGCAAGCTTCTTCATCTCTGACTGGATGGTGGGGAATGGAAGGATTTTTACTGGAGATAGATGATGTCCACATTTTGAACAGAGGGGACTGCTGGTTTAAAAGAGGGGTCAAAGAGTCCATCTATGTCAAAAGAGCCTTGGATAGTACAGTGGTCTAAAGCCCTGTTATTAACATCAGCTGCCTGCAATTATTGCAGGTTCGAATCTTACCAAGGCTCAAGGTTGACTCAGCCTTCCATCCTTTCTAAGGTAGGTAAATTGAGGACCCAGTTTGTGGGGGCAATAAGCTGACTTTGTATAAATATACAAAAGTATGAAGGCTATTGCTTAGCGCATTGTAAGCCGCCCTGAGTCTCCGGAGAAGGGCGGCATATAAATCAAATTAAAAAAAAAAAAACTGAACAGCCCTCTCTCAACAGATGGGGAGGGATACAACATCATCTACCTCCAGTCTACAACACAGACCTTTCAGCAGTTCCAAGAAGGCTCCATACCCATTTGCACTACTCAGGTGACCCTGATGACAGATAAATCTCCAACTCGCCTCAATGACTCTCTAAAAAGAATGCAAATGACCAGTAGTCTGCAAGGAGTATAAATCCTTCCATTCTCCACCATCCAATCAGAGCTGAAAAAACTTCTTGGATGAGAAGTAAAACATCTTCAAAAAAAAAAACACACAGGAAAGTTCAGTTGCCTCTTTAAAAAGCACCTTTGGGACAACCATGACCTGATGACTGAGAATCTCCGTAAATAGTAATGAACAATACATTCATTTTAGCTTCTCTCTTGCGTTTTTGAGACAAAAATGCAACAGTGCTAGAACTGGAAATATAATTATGAAAAAAATATATTTAAGGTATTTATATTACCACCCGATTTCTAGAATTTCTAGGCAATGTATAGCAAAACTGAATACAATAAAAAAAAAATTAAAAAAGAACATGGAAGCTAAAGCAAAACAGTGTAACAGGAAACTCTAGATTCCAAAAGCATTTGAATAGAAGGTTGGCAAGCTGAAGAAAATAGCAGCAGTTAGCAGGTAGACTTATACAAATAATCCTCAGTTAAAACCATTCATTCATTTAGTGACCATTCAAACGTGCGACGCCACTGAATAGTGACATATTACTGATCTTTGCAAATACAACAGTCACACAGTCTCTGCAGTTACATGACCACAATTCAGGTACTTGTTCTGTGTTCCTAACTAAAGTTGTCTTTTTCTCAAAAAGTAGAAAACAAAAGATTCCTGTTAATATTTATCCATTTTTGCCTTGGATGACAAAGATGTGGGAGTTTATCAAAGCTAAATCTTGTACCACTGTTATAATGATCCAAAGCTGACTCTCCCACATAAGCAAATGAGAGTCAGCAGTTAACAAGACTTTTATGTGACATCCAAAAATCTATTTATGTCTCTTCATCCTAGATTGAAATTAGACTTTGTACATCAATAATATAAATGAAGAGGGAAGTTATGCCTTTTATAATAAGGATGCAACAATATATTTTCTCTGTTCACATTTTTAAAATCTGCAGATTGACTGTAAAAATTAGGAGAAAAGCAGCAACTAGAAATATTTTGCTACAGTTTTCTACTCTGCAATCTCTGCTTGTGAACATGCAGCCAGGCTTGTGCTATAGTAACTTGAAACTCCTCTATTGTTACTCGGCTTCAAGTAGTAACAAGTCACAGCAGTGTCATCATACACTTGGATGCTAATCATCATCAAGGGGTTTGCAATATATTCACTCATAGCTATCTTGCTATCACCACTGGAGTATTTTCCTGAATTTACCAAAAGCAATTTACTATGCCTCTTTGGGACAAAATTGTTGATAGTATTCATGAGAAACACAATAATTATCCTATAAGAGCACATTTTCCTGGATTTCAAAAGCATCTAAATTCTCTTAAGATATTCAAATTTTTGGAAGCATGGAGTGTCGTCAGGATATATTAAGGCTCTGTCCATTTCACTCACAACCTCTGCCTGTTTGACACAAATGGAAATTTAACTCTTTGTCTGAATGTGGGGTCAGGATTCTCAGACTGCAGGTTGGCAACAGCAACTGTGGCTGAGACTGGGCTGGCGTATTGTGGCATCCTAGGGCACAGGTGTAGGCTTGCCAAAGGGCAAAAATGGAGGGAGATAGGGGCAGTGTGGGATTTGGACTCAATCCTTTACTTTACTAAGGCTCAGGGCTGGAAAGCACCAGGGCTGGAATGGCTTGATTAAAGTGGGTACTTACTTGATAACTCACAAATCTAGTTTAAAATGGCAATAAGAACTGCTGAAATTGTAGTTGTTAAATGATGCAGTCATGTAACATCTTGTTTTATCATAGCATTGGCTTAGAGATGGAAGTTCCAATCCAAACTGTGGTTGTAATTCGAGGACTACCTGCATTTTGGGTTTTCCCGCATTCTTCTATTTACTGATGCGTTAGTTTCAATAGACAGAAAAGAAAAAAGAAAAATACATACACAGAATAAAATGAAATGTTGGGGAGAGCTTGATTCTTTTGTCTGAGACTTAAGATGCTATATTTCATTTTCCACATATTTATCTCATGCTATACAGGGGTGGGTTCTACTTACCTTTACTACCGGTTCACAACAGGGCCGTGCACACTTCTGCGCATGCGCAGAAGCTTTCTGATGATGTCGGGGTCAGTGGGCGGAGCCTGTCACCAGTTTTACTACCAGTTCTTGTGAACTGGTCCAAACTGGGGGCAACCCACCACTGATGCTATACCACTCTCATTTAAGAATGCTCACATAACACAGAGACACATCTAGGTAATTCCAAATATTTGGAATTATGAATGAGCATTACAATCACCTTCACCAAATGCTGTAACAACACTTGCATCACTGTAGTTACAGTATATGTAGCAACATATTCAATGATCACTGAAATAGTAACTGTGGGAATATTATATAAATACTGTTGGGGCAAAATTTACAGAATCCAAAATACTATGTTATTTGTGTGGCAACTATGAAATGGAATTATGGGTGGTTAGTTTTCATGCTTCCCAGAATAATGTCACATTGTATGCTTTTTCTGGCCCCTTTTCATCAGATATTAATAATTTCCCTATCTACAACTTGCATACAATGCTAGATTTCCTGTATCTACTTCCCAAAAAGAAAAACATAAACAAAACTGAACAAAACCCGGGGAGATTTAGTGTCTTTCATGCCCCACAAAATATTCTCTTCTTGATTTATGGTTGAAGCAAAAAGTACTGGACCAATACAGTTTTTAATACAGTTATACACATAAATACACTCACACAAGTAAATATTGTTTTTCTTGGATGTACATTTGCCCACTCAGCCTTTCCTTTGTAATTATAACATAATCTACCAGTAATAATAACAATATTGTCTTCAAACTGCAGCACTCTCTCAAACAGTTAACATTTCCTTGGGGCTGTAATCAATGTCTGGGTTCAATATTACATTAAATATATGATGAATCTGGAATCTTTTAGCACAGATATTGTGGTTTTAAAACTATGGTTCATGAATTAGCACGAAGTGTGAATTTAGCTACAGTAAAGCACTATGAAGCAGTACATAAGTCCAAGTGCAATTGCTATTGCAGCTTATTGAATAAAATCATGAAACAAATGATGGTCACGTGTGATCTATGTGAATTCAATTATGGACCACACTTCTAATTATACATGCATAGGGTTGGAGTTTAGCAATCAAACTATAAGATGAAATCCATGAAGCACATAAATTCCAATCTTTAAATTTTACCCAGGAACTAAATATGCCTGACATTCCAAGTTCACTGACAAGTTTGTCATGAGATAGGAAATCTAGCCTGGATTGTTTTTGTGCATTTTTTATTCACCCCAAAGCACCAATTGCTCAATTAGGCTTTTTCCAGCTGGTATGTCAAATGCACTTATACATCTATGCTGAGCAAATATTATTGTTCCAGACATGTAATGGCATCATCTACCAGATTCTTTACCAATACTTTGAAGATCTGATGAAAAGCACTATAAAATGTGTTCATTTTGAGGACTATGCATACAATAGTCAAGCAGTGAAGAGCAAATATAAACAGAATCATTATCTTCTTCTTAATCAAATTTTACAACCAATTGTTCCAACTAATAATTCCCAAGCTTCCATTAGGATTCTTATCATACCTACGAGAATTTGCTGTATCAGAAATGTAGCTGGATATATAGCAGAATAACAGAGTTGGAAGGGAGCTTGGAGGTCTTCTAGTACAGCCCCCTGCTCAAGCAGGAGACCATATACCAGGATTGTCAAACTCGTGGCCCCTGGGATCACGTGCTGGCCAAGCCCACACCCAGTTTAGCAAAGAGGGAAAAAAGTTCTGATATGTCACATGATGCCGCTGTGACAACGCAAGTTTGACACCTCTGCCCTATACCATTCAGACAAATGCCTGTTCAATCTTTTCTTTAAAATCTCCAATAATAGAGCACCCACAACTTCTGGAGACAAGCCATTCCACTCGTTAATTGTTCTCACTATCAGGAAATTCCTCCTTAGTTCTAGGTTGCTTCTCTCCATTGCTTCTTGTCCTGCCTTATGTTATTATATTATCCATTATTTAGGGCAGGATTTTCCAAAGTAGTCAATATTAACCCGCAAAGGTTGATGGGACTATCCATTATTGTTATTATGGTTCGCTGCAGTCAATCAGATGTTCAGATTGGATTTGACATTTTTGTCCACCTACTGAGTCCTTCCCAAAGACCTGGGATGAGAGGAGATGTGGATGTTTGATGATATTAAAGATAATGTTGAACATGTAAGATGTTCTAAGTAAAGCTGGAAATAAGTTATGTAAAGGGGGTTGGGACTCTGTCTGCACCATATATTTAGAACTGAACAGAATGGAACCAAATTTGGTGTGGAGAAAAAAATCAGCAAAACATTGGGCTTTGAAAAAAGACAAAATAATCCTGAAAAATTTCCCTATAGGAGACACAACTGGACTGTCACTCAGAAAAATGGTCCCTGCATCATTCTAAGCTTTCCCCGTTCTTCCCTCCAGGCCATGTGACCCAGTGAAGTTTCTTTGTAGTGCACCCAGCGCTTTTAAGTATATACATACACAGAAATGCATATGGGCATAACACAAAGTGATAACTGAAAAACCCATACACAGATACATTATTTTGTTACACACACAGCTAACAAGGCCAAAGCCGGTAAAAATGTCTGAAAGAAACAATGTTCTGCATACTTTTCCTACCTTTCTTTTTTTAAAATCCTGCTGTAGCTTTATTATGGTTTTCTCATCTTATATAGCAGGAAACCATATGATTAGATTTTGGTGATCATGGTTGAAGTGGGTTTTACACCTCAAAAAAAATAAAAACAATCCGAAATCACTCAAAAGGAATGAAAGAAACTGGGAAGTCTTGAATCTAAGACTTTGCTCTCTTGTCCTGTCCAATGTCAGAAGATTCTCTTAAGAGTTTTTAAAGTCAGGCCTTTCTGAATTGTCCCCACGGGGTGTGCAAGGACTTCCCACTACACAATCAGAATTTTCCTTCTATCCTTGGAGGGCAAATAATCAATTTATTTTATTTGTCAATGCAGGTACCATCTATCTCTTGTGTCTGAATGACTCTGGGCAGTATACAGTTAAAAACCAACCAACCCTGCATGTTGAAATTAAATTGATTACCATTTTGTAACATACAGTGTCACATAGTTTCTGCTTTCACTTGGGATGAAATATAATTTAAAATTAGAAGTCTACAGCTGCTTTTTCTGTGTTTGCAGATCCATTCTTGCTAGCCAATAAAAAGTTTCAGGAAGTGTGTTCTAAATTTATATAATTGTATATTATAAAAATGGCTTGCGACAATGCTCTGCTAGCTACCTTCAATATAACAAAAGCATTGATTCCACTTTAACAAGAAGCTAAATAAATCTATTTTTTAATTAAAAACTGTACACTTACAACCATTTGTTTAATGACTTTGAACTTACAACATCACTGAAATGACAATTTTTCACCCTTATGATTGTTGCAACATCCCCATACTGTCCTGGGAACCATAGTATTGCATCTTTACATGACTACTTTAGAAGCATGATGTAAAACACAGTGACTTATTTCAAAACACATCTATTTCATTTTTTTTCCTGATTGCACCTAACCATAATACAAATATACCCTGATGATTTTTTTCTTTCCTGCCCCAATGACTTTGCCGTCAGCCCATGAGTAAGACAGTCCAACATCATCCTTAATCATACCCGCATTAAATCAGTGCTTTCTTCCCCAATTTCAACATTATCTTCAAGTTTTTTAAAACGTTAGGCTTTGCAACTCTTTATTTTAAAAGAAGATTGATGAAAGCAGCAGGGGTCAAATAATCCAAATACTGTAGTATGGCAGATATGTAAATAAAGCTTCACTCCTTTTTCTATATATTACACATGCATTTTTTACATTCATCACATGTACAAAATACGCAGTTTCAATCTTGTGATGGCAACTGCCATCTTGACTTTTCCGATATACCCCACTCGTGATTTGAAACAGAAAAGGGAGGTGTCATGACCTATTTATTTACTTATATAATTTTATATAAATCACTTAATTACTTACATTACTTAATTCTAACACAAGTAACATTTTAAATATCCATGTAAAATTTCACATCTGAATCCTGAAAACCTAGGTCCGTGATGGCGAACCTATGGCACGGGTGCCACAGGTGGCACGTGGAGCCATATTGGTGGGCACGCGAGCTCAGCTCTGGCACACATGCATCCTCTTCCCTTGGGACGGAGGAATAAATTAGACAGCATCGTCCTGGTTTGAAAGGGGGAGCGGGGAAATCACCTTTCTTTGGCAGCATCTGTTCCAACAGCTGGAGTGGGAGGGTCCTTTAAACAATGGCCAACTAATTTTCGGGCCTTCTGGGCCCACTGAAAGTCGGCAAACAGGCCATTTCCGGCCTCCGGAGGACCTCCAGGGAGGGTGCGGAAGGCCATTTTCGCCCTCCCCAGGCTCCTAGAAAGGCTCTGGAGCCTGGGGAGGGCAAAAAACGGGCCTACCGGGCCCGCTGTGCCATAATGTGCCAAAAGTGACGCGTGGGGGGGTGTCACGCGCACATGCGCGGGGGAGGGGCGCATAGAATTATGGGTGTGGGCACGCACACACACAAACCCCCCCTGCACTCCCCCCACTTTTGGTACGCGATGGCAAAAAGGTTAGCCATCACTGACCTAGGTGTTCCATTACTTCCACTTTGTTTGTACCATGAATAAATGTTATTTAGAAAGAATGTTGGAATACCTGAAAGGCCAGGTTAAGGACAGATCATGAGTTGGAAATATATCTATGTCGACACCAGGAGTCAAAAACAACTCAATGGCACATAATCAATTCAGAAATAAGTCCTACTCAAAGAATTGGATTTGTTAAGGCACAACTATCCTTACATAAGGATCCTTAACAAAGGCAGCATTAGCAATGCCCTAAACAAGATAAAAACAAACTTAGATGTGGTAATTGATAGATAATCTTAAAAGCTTTATTCAAAAAAACAAGACCTCATTCTGAATACCATTAAACAAAGAGAAGTTACATTACTGTAATTGCTTAAATCAACTTATTTATTCAACCATCCACAATCAAAACTTTCCTAGTAGGTATTAAGTTCACATACAAAGCAATCTGGAAAGAGAAATGGTAGAAGCATTCAAAATTGCTCAGGGGAAAGCTTGCGGAAGTTTCTATTCCTGGAAAATAAATTTATGGGGGAGCAACACAGGAAGGATTTCCGACAATAAAGCCCTCAGGGTAGCATTTGAAAGTGGCATCCGCTGAAACCCATCTGAAGGCAAAAATATTTTAATGTAGGGATGATTACCTTTAGAATTAAGCACAACAATGGCTCTTAAATATAAGAAGAGGGCACCACAAGACCTTTAAGCTCAGTGTTTAAATTTATTTCACTGAGGCTGATATCCCCTATGAGATGTGAAAACAAGAAAGGAAACAGTATGCAAGGAATGCTTTACCAGGAAAGAAAGCATTTTCATCCTAGGTAGAGCCACACATTATGATTGTCAAAAGGGAGGGTGAGCTTCAAATATAGCAACAGCCAAATTCGGACTCACTGACACAAAAACAACAATCTCCAGCACTCAAATTATAACTTTGTTCAGCCACCTGAACAAAGACAGTTCTTACTGTGACACAAGTATCTTTCAACAACCACAGCCAAATTTTAAAACTTAAGTACAAGCAACGCCATTCAAGCGCCAGAAGTTAAAACGACAGTGACGAACCTCCAACTTCTAAAGTGTATAAAAAAGAAACCCACTGAAGCAAACAGTAAAAGTTACCAGTCTCTCACGTAGTTAAGGAAAACGGCTGTCGAGGCCAGATTTTGCAATATACGAAGTCACTTTCTGCCCTTCCCCATACCAACTCAGCAACGATACTTTTTAAAGTCGTGGACAACTCCCTAAAACCAAGAGTTCGAACGATAATTTGTCCGATGAGGCTTTGTACTCTGCTCACGCTCCGGGGGGGGGGGGGGGCGGTTTCCTAAAGCCCATTACATCTCAGCGATGTACTCTTTTATCACCTTGATTTGCCCGATTAAAGGCCTGCTTCCTCGAGAAAACCCACCTCGCTTGTCTCGGGTGCCGTATTTCTTAGCCAGGGCCAATTCCTTGGCGACCCTGGCTTCCAAGTATTCCTGCTTCTTGGTCAGCATTTCTTCCGTCTCCCGCAGCCGCGCTAAAGCCTCCTGCGGAGTAGGGCCCCCTTTCCCCTTCCCCTTGGAGTAGCCGGACCCGCCGCCGCCGCCCTTGAAAAACTTCTGGATCTTGCTCATCTTCGGTCCGCCGAATCGCCACCGTCTTAATGGAAGGCGGCCTGAATACTCTCTCTCCTTCAGGGTTTTTTTTTTAGTTTAGTTTTGTTTTCCCCGAGAACCAAAGAGCGACGGCCAACTCTATCCGCATTCCCTAATCTGGTCCGGACGCGCAAGCGGAGAAACGCCTAAAAGGAAGGAAGCTGGCGCTGCTTCCAAAGACCGACGGCAGAGCCACGTGACCCACGCGCACCTGTGACAGGTGCTGCAAGCGGGGATGTGTCTCTCACCCTTTCTCCAGTGGCATCCGCGACCGCGGAAATCCTTACTCGGGAAGGAAGCCGCGCGCCCAGTAAAAAAGGAGAAATGGGTGACTTTGTAAAGTGAAAACATTTGGACTTGCTCCCCCCACTGGAACATGCCGTCCCCGAGCTGTAACCAAACTCCCGTTCCTGAAGATTGGGTAACTAATAATGTATTTTCGGCCTAGGTACAGGAGCGTGTTATTCCAGAGTTAAGCAATACTTAGAGAGTTTGTATGGAGAGTTTGTTGTAGTGTATATTAGAGGTGGTGACCCTTGAGAGCTGTACGCAACAAAATTTCATTTTAATGTATGTCGATTAGTGTACATTCAAAGTGGCAATAAAGTTATTCTAAATCTAAGCCTTTGCTGTCATTCACAGAAATTACAGTCCTGTTTCAAACTCCATTACTGTTGCATTTTTACTGTGAAACATTGAACATGGGGTAAAAGTCCAACCCACATTGTTAACTTGCCATTGGGATAAAAGAGGGTAAAGCATTAACGTCAGTCTTCAGTGAAATACTAACTGAAAAGTTAAAGATTTATGATGGGTATAATTTTTTTCACCAGTTGTCAGTAGACTGGTAATATAGTCTCGGAAGATTCCACACAGGTAGCCATGTTGAATCGCTTGTGCAAAAAGTACAACACACTTTAACGTTGTCTAATACATAGCAAAGTCCATGAAAGACTCTTTGAATTAATGTGTTTTCAAATGCAAGAAAATTTATAACATTTTATAAGAACTGTAGCAGTGGAAGATGTTTTAAGAATTCAAACTGAATCATCCCAGACAGATGGCTGTCCAGCTTCTGTTTGAATACATGCACAAAAGGGAACTCACAATCACCAAGGGTATTTTTCTGATCTCACAATTACCAAGTTATTTTTGTCTCTCTAATACTCAACTAGAATGTTCCTATAAGTTTAATCTATTATTCCGTATTATATGTTTTACAATAATGAAAAACAGCTTCTGATGTTCTGTGCATACTTTGGAAAAATGTGCGCTATAGTTTTCATTAGATATTACCTCTCCTGGACGTTAAAACAGAGGAATGTATTTCAATGACATTACACTGCTTTAAAGTGCCACTTTAAGGAGTTGGGTCATAATGCAGTTCTTCAAAGCAGCAACATATGTTTAGGCTCCTTTAATGCAAAATAGAGAACCGAACAAGAAAAATGAACATTTTTTTCTAAATTATTTTCAAAGACTACATGGTTCTAAAATGTATCCAGTTTTATATCACTTTCTAATCCACTGATCGTCTACTTTTGCCCCTTTACACTTATTTCAGTAACTTCTGTAATAAGGTATATATAGAATGGGAAGGCGAAAACTCTCCAGAAAGAAACACAAAATCAGTTCGCTGTTGTTGCAGGGATAATTACATGGATTATTCAGGAGTCACCGCACAAGCTCCACCCCTCTGTTGACGCCAGGGACGATCCCGCCTCCTCTTAGGTTTCAAGCAATGGGGAGGCGGGTGGAATAAAATCCTCAAGTATCCCCGGAAGAAGGTGGCGGCGCGCACATGCGCTGTGGGAAACATGGCGGAATTGGAAATCGGGCAGCATTGCGGGGTTGACGATTGTAAACAGCTCGGTAAGAGCGTTTTGTTGGGAAGTTCAGGTTAGGAGACTCTGTAGAGGAAAAGAGTGATCGACTAGGGAGTAGCTTGGGGAGGGAGTCGGACCCACATAAGTATTTTGAGGGCTTGCAACTTTTACCGCGAAACATTTGTGCCTCTGAATTGGCTAGTTGTCACCGTGGGAATTTCAGCGTCAAACGATTCCTACACTTGGCTTGTGCTTCTGCTTTTCCCACGGGAGCTATTCGAATGCAAACCTGGGTGCAGGGCTGCAGGCAAAAGACGAGGGGGAATGCCGGGGGTTCTTTCTATGAATCTGCCTGCTTGCCTGCCTACCTACCTGTCTGCTGGTTAGATGTAGCTGAATGGCGTTTGTGGTTATGAATGTAGTGAAAAGCAAATTTCTTTAAAAAAAAAACTTACAGGAGCGACCACACGTTTTATGACCTGATCTCTTTTATACTTAATGTTTTAAAAAGTCCTTAAGAACGAAGAATTAAGGTACAAAGTGAAATCTGCCTATCTTTAGTAGTCCCAAAGGAGGCCTTTTTAGCAGAGATGTGCTCACCAGTCTACCATTACAATTTCACTTTGCTTCCATCTCTAGCTTAATTTAGGAGATATGAAAAATCCATTTTTTCTACCTATTGCTAACTATAACTCTGATCTATTGAAAATCGGCCCAGTCATCCACGAACAAAGCACTTGTAGGCCAGAGGTTTTATGAAAATTGGAGAAAGAGAGTTTTATTCACACTTATATATTTGACATTGTAATCCTGCCTTTCTGCAAAATGTTCCAAACTTAGTATACATTTGTCATAATGTATTGTTCTTTAGTTTTATTTGTTAGTGTTAGTATTTGTTTAGTGTTATTTTGTTTCAATATGCACTTTTACATTATTGAAAATTCTCTTGGTGTCTTATTAGATGCATAACTTGCATGTTCTTCAAGAAAGTTATACAACGCTCCCCACAACAACTACAACTAAATTCCCTGTGAAAATTTAACAATAGGGACTATACAGCTATTGAAAAATTATATTCCTGTAACTGTAAAAAGATAAAATTAGGAAACATAAAGTCAGAGAAATTGTTTTCTTACCATGACTCTTATTAAACCATGCAAGATGGAAACACTTTCATTTTTTTGTTATTTGAAAGTTCTAAAGACAAAAACACAATCTATTGCAGTTAAATTAATAAATTGTATTTCTATAAGGATAGTATACATGTCACTGTACTGTATTCTATGACATTTTTTTCAATTTTATTACTGGAATTTTTTCAACCTGATTTACAAATGCCGGTATACTGCTCAGAATTTATGACTGCAACCTCTTTAAATCCAACAAATTAAAAACAACGTGCTTAAGAATACCTAGTTAATTCTGCAGTTTGACCTCAAGTTTATTCCATTTAGCATACAAATTGGCCAGTAATGTGTTCATACAGAATAGATCTTCCAACTTGCCTTTTATCAGTATGACAATTATACCTATCAAAGTATGAATATAATTACAATATTTCTTTTATATTAGATTTCCTCCCTTTTGTCTGTGATGGCTGCTCAGGAGTTTTCTGGTAATTATATTATTAATTATTAAGGTATAGTCTATCAATATAGACTATTTTTAGAGATTTGGGACAGGATTATAAAGAAGGATAGAGAAAATAATATGGAAATGAGGAAGAAAAGAATACATTTTAAGTAGTAAATATTACATGGTACTGTAATTAAAATTCATTTTAAGTTGAGGTTAAGACTAAGTCACTCTTTTTCATAAAATCCTATATTACACATATTGATGACTTTTTTGTTTCTGTAAAACTTTTTTTAAGCATTCAACACAGAAGTCTGTCTGCTCATGGCTGTTCTGAGGTAAGCTAATATTTCATAATTAATTTGTTGCAAGTTACATTTATCAACATTTTACCTAATAAGAGAAATTCATATTCTTTACATTTGTTTGGAATATTTTTGCAAGCAGAACTTTCTTATCCAGGTTGTCTTATTGCCAAATTTTGCCTGCAAAAAATGCTTTCTTTTGGATTATATAGTTTAGAAGGGCTGACCAAGTGAGGACCTTATTGTGAATTAAACTGATTGTGAACACAGTCTGTTTGCAATGAAAGAAAAAAAATATTTTGTTTCATTGCAGCAATTGAAAACAGTTTTCAGCTAAGCTTCAAAATATGGAGTGGGACAGTGGGTTAGAGTGCAGTACTATAGGCTACTTCTGCTGGCTGCCGGCTGCCTGAATTTTGGCAATTCAAATCTCACCAGACTCAAGGTTGACTCAGCCTTCCATCCTTCCAAGGTGGGTAAAATGAGGATCCAAATTGTTGAGGGAAATATACTGGCTCTGTAAACCGCTTAGAGAGGGCTGTAAAGCACTGTAAAGTGGTATATAAGTCTAATTGCTATTGCTATTTTTCTGATGTTCTGTCGCTAATCCTATCTTTGGGAAAGAACAAATAGGTTGGAGGTTGACTATTAGCTGGCTTCTTTTATTATTAATTATACTTTCCTGATGATCAGTTGAGGGAGTTCTAGCTAGCAATTTGGATAGATAGAGCACCATAGGGAGACCAACTGCCAGAGTCAGGAACTGCTCCAAAAAGTAAGAGGGTAAAACCAAAGGCTTCAAGTAAATAGCAGTAACATAGCAGGCTTATCTATCAATCCATAGTGATTTACAGCACTATGTTTTACAGTGGTTTACAGAATCAGCATATTGTCCCCAACAGTCTTAAGTCCTCATTTTACCGACCTTGGAAGGATGGAAGGATGAGTCAATCTCAAGCCCTGTCAGGATCAAACTTCAGGCTGTGGCAGAGTGTGCTTGCAGTACTGCATTCTAACCACTGTGCCACCAGGATTTTCAAAAGATGGTTTGCAAGAGATCTGTTTTTGCTGTGTAGTCTAGTTATGGTTTGTGTCTACCTTGCAAAGAGCTGTTAAATTGTACTCCAGGTTTGTAGGACAGTATGCAATTTATTTTGTTGGCTCTTATATATCCAACAGTTCACAGGGAGAGGCGGAGCACCTAAGCAAACTGATTAACTGTTATAGTTTGGCATTATACCTAAATTTGAACTAGCTAATTCCTCTCAAGTTGTCACCACCAGGTAGTTTAAATAGTGTACATTTAGCTTAAACTATGAACTTTAATAATTTCAATATATAATTAGATTTTTGAAATAAGATTTTTTTAATTCCCCTAGGCAAATCTAAAAAACAAAAATATGAAATTGGATTATCACAAATCATTTCCATGCATGTATAAAGATTGTGATGGAAGAGAACTTGTACCTGTCTTATGTGCTTATTGTGAAAAACAATTTTGCTTAAGGTGAGCAAAGGCAATGATCTAACAAATTTTATCCTATTGTTTTGTAAAATACCTAGTGATTATTTGGCAATCTATTATTTCCAGGCACCGTCACCAGTCAGACCATGAGTGTGAGAAACTGGAAATCCCTCAGGCTCGTATGGGTGTCACTCGGCAACTGATTAAAGATATTGTAGGTAAGTGCAGAAGGATTTTTTAAAAATATTGTTTCCTCTAATAGAGTGTTCAGAACTCCATGTTAGAATAGAGCACATATCCAGTGATCCATGCCCTTAAGCTGAATAAATCCTGCTTTGAAAGAATTGCAGAGATTAAGCTGCACCCTCTAAGCTCGGTTGATTATAATGAGAATTTGAAGTCTTTCTTCTGAACTGAATGGCATACGGTAGCAAAGCAGTACTCCATACTTCATACTCCAGTATTTACTTTTTTTCAACGTATACTCAGAATTATAATCCCCATGTAGTATTTACAATATGAATAAGGATATTCATTGACATTGACAATGAATATGACATTGGAGGCTGAAATTTGTTCTGCAGCATGGCAATTTCCCACTTACTTAAAAAATTTTAAAAATGAAAAGAAGCACATGAATTGTTGAGCCTGGCATGCAGCAAGACAGATCATCTCTGGGGATTTGAGTGTCCATGAACATCATGCTCCCTATCTTTGCTACATATTAAAATCTGGAAGAATAGATCATAGTATAACTCAAAGCCTTTTTTCAATAACAATATTGCTGTTCCACAGTGTTTTATATTAAAATAATTACACGGTACTGTAGAAGCTTCTTTTCTCATACTAAGGAATTCCTAAGCATCTCTTCCTTTGGATTTCATTGCTGTCACTTCTCAGTCACACATGTTGAATATTGGGAACTGTCAGGATTTGAAGATCAGGGACTGCATCTTAAACACACAAGTGGGGAGAGGCAGCAGTTTCTTCCAAGATAACTGCGCTCAGCATTTAGAAAAAAAGAGGGATAGGTAATTTAACCCAGTGAGTGTCTGTATATTTTTAGATTCTAAAAAAGAAGCCACTGCAATTAAAAAATGCAGAGGAGCCAAGAACCCCGAAACAGCTGCGAAAGTGGCCCTGATGAAACTAAAAATGCACGCATGTGGGGAGAAGTCTGTACCGCAGGTAAATCATGCTCATGGATTAGACAAATACATTTCAGAATAACTGCAGTATTTATTTTCTAACCTTTTTTTTCTAATCCCACAAACTTGTTTCAAGGGGGGGTAAGGGGCACTGTTGCTTATATGTAAGATGTAGATTTGCTGAAGTGAAGGAGGAAGGTGGATTTTTTTCTCACCTCATCTGGGGTGAGAAATTTATGCATTGGTGGAGAAATGCAAAAGTTTCTTTTAAAACAATAAAGTAAATGGAATGTGCAACTAGGAACTATTTTAACACTGCACCTTGGGGTTTTTTTTCTCTTATAGACAGACAGAATCTATTTCCAAGTATTTTTACCCAAAGGAAGCAAGAATAAAAGTATACCCATGTACTTTTGCAGCAAATGGAGCATTGGCAAAGCGATAGATTCTGCAGCCCACTTAGCAAGCCTTAAAAATGACAACAACAAAACCACAGCCAAGGTAAATCCATGGAAGCAATATTGTGGGAATTCCAAATATTTGGATTTAAGTGATTAACTTCCTCCCCTCCCAATTTTCAGAAATTAAGACTTTGCCACACAGCATCTGGAGAAGCCCTGCCTTTGGATCACACAGTAGAATCGTGGATAAACACTAAAGAATCGCCGCTATATAATGGGGGAAATGTGATCCTGGAATATCTTGATGACGTTGAATTTTTAGCAGATGCAGATTCTTATCTATAGTAATTATGGAAAATACTGCTTTTGTATTTATTGTATCAGATTGAACATGAGAAGACTTTTTGTTTTACTAGCTCTATGGTACAAGAGTGAATTTTCCTAAGAAATGGGAATTCAGTTTAAAAAGAAATCTGTATTTATGTTGTTTTCTCAAATGGGCAAATACATTTGTCATACATCTCATCCCATGTACCGAAAATTGAGTTCAGACTGACAGATACTCAATTGAAAAGTCTTACCTGTGGTGCTTAATACATGTGGGTTATTATAAACTTAGTATTCAAGTACAGCAGGTGATTGTGTTATTTCTCTGCTGTTTTCTGAACCAATTAAAATAAATAAAGTTGAAATAAAATCCCAAAATAGGGTGGGTTTATTAAACGTAGTGGAAGAATATTCTATTTTATTTCACAAAATTTTGCCTATTTACTGTCTCTTGCTACAAATGGTCCTGAAAGAGATTTTAGGCGCCACTCAGTGTGAAAGATGGTCCACTATATAAATAAGTTTAAATATTTTTTATCAAATAATGATAGGGACTAAATATCTCCAGCAAGAATGGAAATACCGTACATGATAGTTTTGGTTAAAAAGATTACTTCAATAAGTATTGCTCATTCTACTCCTGTGATCCAGCTAATGGAGAGTGACTCACATATACAATCAGTCAGTCATAGATGCTTTTTTGGAATTTTAATATTTATTTTGAAAACCATTTTGTATTTACAGTTCACTTGGATATTTAATTTTGATGTTAGCTGGATTTGGGATCAATTAAATGGTTCAAATGTCAATAGAACATTATGACTGTGTCTTACTATTGTATCAACTATTAACAATTTAATCTTTTTCAACCCTGAGTTTTATTTGTCAAAAATATTTGAAGTAATGTAATGAATATTTTCAGAGAAGTGCACTATTGGAAAAAGTGACACTATTACAGTCAATTTGCAATTCTATCAGCTACGGAAGCAGAAATATTTGTGTTCCAAGCTGTGTGTGGTCATACAAAAACCTGGAACAACCAATCCATTTTTTTCTTATAATTTATAATGCGTATTTTATAAATTATATACCATGTTACAATATTCCAATATATTTTCTCTTTATGAAAAAGGGGATTTGGAATTTGGTTTGGTGATAGGTGATATTGTAGATTAGCCATACAGTACATTTGGCTAATCTAGTACACAATATAAACATTTCAATGTTTCTCAAAGAAGGAAAACCAATGAATCACAATACTGAGTGTTGGACATATATCTGCATGGTCAAAATATCTTTTAAACGTTAAAATACTAATTGGACTGAAGGGGTTTTTAAGGGGAGTTTTAATGGTTTTTAACATCTAATATTGATTTGTCTATTTTATTGCTGTGAGCCGCCCTGAGTCCTTTTCAGAGAGAGGGCGGCAGATAAGATAGATAGATGGATGGATAGATAGATAAATTGCTCATACATTGATAAGAAAGGTTAACTACTTTTGGGTTTTATATTTATGAAAGTAATAGAAGACTGGGGAAGGAAATCATGGCAAGTAGGTCCAGCAGCTCCTTTTTTAGGGCGAGGCAATGCCCAATGCTATTTTTTCGTAACATCTTAAATGAAATATTTTTTACAATCAAAGAATGCCGTTCTCTCCTTCTGACCGCCATTTATCTCCATTCCTTAATACACTCAGCGATCCACTCCAATTTCGGAACCGCATGAAGCAATTAAAGGCTGTATCAAAACTGCTTTCATTTTTCCCTTCGTATTTGCAAGCAAAGTACAAATGATCTACTCGCCTATTTGGTATGCCCGATTCAGGCTGATATGCACGTGCGAATTCGAAAGATGCCCGAATTTTGTTCAGCTACGCTGAGCCCTCGGTTAAATACGCGTAGTAAGAAAGGTTCATTTTGCCGGGAAAGCGCCATGGCATTTAGCCGCGCCCCCAGATCATCCGAACTCTCGGCAACCAATGAAAGCACGATTCTTCGCACGAGCCGCGCTTCGCTCTTTCAGGCTCGCGCTGCGTGGAACGATCAGACACATTTGCAATGGCAGCGCAGGAGCAGTGGGGACGGCGTAAGTCCTTGTAGCGCCTGCGCAGTGGGTTCCGCTGAGGCGGTGCCTAGTCAACCGGCTTTGCCAGTACCCGGTAGCTGCTGCAAAAAAAATTGGCCTCCTAACGGTAAGTCCCGGGTTGGCGAGATTGCCTGTTCTAAGCGGTGATCTGATTTAATTCTAGGGTTTCTTTGTTCTTTCTCCCAACTGTTTCTATTGCTTTGCCACAGCAGCTCGTAGGGTTCAGAGAGTCGACTGCGCTCCAACACGTTGACAACTCCCTTATCACGGTGTCATGTATGTTAAGGTCGAGCCTTGGGTCATAGAAAATCCGACGCTGGATTTAATGGAAGCAGGAAAATGTCGGGGTTTTTTTCCGGACAGATCCATTACATTTGCAAGGCCGGTACTTTCAAAAAGCATAATTGCAGCCTTGTTTTGCATTGTGCATTGTGTATCCACACAAAACAGGAAGTGACAATCCTACCCCCCTTTTTTTAAATTCTCAAAAGCTACAAACGTCCTTGTTGGATGCTGGAAACTGAATTAGCATAGATGCCCCACCATTCCTTTTATAAATGTCCCCTAAAAGCCTGTCTACATTTATTTGGAAATAGGCACCAAGAAAAGACTGTTTTGATCTGCCACATCTACTTTGAAGAAAATGTACACTAGGCTAAATCAGGCAGGCAGTAAATGGCATTCAAGGGCACAAAGGACCCTCCTCAGCCAGGAATTATCTCTCCAAAACCACTTCCTCTTCTGTAAAGGAAGATCAAACAGTATTGAAAGAAGAGAATCATTGCTCCAGTTCCATCCTCTTGCTGACCTTATGTGGGCAGTGAGATGTGGAAGATTCCCAGGGGAAAGGGAAGACCTAAATGATCAGACATGTTAGTACTTGGATGAGAGACCACCAGGAGATCCCAAGGGTTTATGCCAAAATGGGAAATGCAGAAAATGTAATTCTGAAAAAGGAAATGGCAAGCTATTTTATATTGTTGCCTAGAAAACAGTAAAGAAGCCTATGCCCTTTGACAGCCTTGCCACCCCCATCCTGTTGCACTATGCCATCCCCTCATTTCCTGGTGGCTTTCCTCTGTATGGAACAGCAGGATGGATGAGGAAAAGCAGACATATCTCAGAGCCACTAGTATGTGGGGAAGCTAGAAAAGGAGGATAAAAGGCAGAAAGAGATCATGAAAACCTGTCTGCAAACTTGGCTGGAGGAGGAATATGCCTCCTGACACAGTGGGAATCATCTCTGCTGGAAGATAGGAAAAAAAGTGCTCCAGTGAAGCTAAGGTGAAAAAGCTCTGTTTTCCCAGAGATGCTCTTTTGCCATTTGGTGTTTTCTAATTATAATTAAGGAGGAAGTAGGCAGCTACTCCCTTGCAATACTGGATAGAAGCTAAACTATATACAAAAGTATGAAGGCTATTGCTTAACGCATTGTAAGCCACCCTGAGTCTCCGGAGAAGGGCGGCATATAAATCAAAATAAAATAAAAAATAAAAATAAAATAAAAACCAGCCTGAAGCAGAAAGAGATGGCCTTTTCTGATGCACATAGGGAGTCTAATGAGTGCTAGGAAGAGGTTAGATCAGTGATTCCCTATGACCACTATCAAGGTTCAACTGCTGGCAAAGGATAAGGATGAGTCTGCAAAGATAAAGTAATAAGGAGCCTTCAGATAAGCAGATTAGATCTAAGAGTGTCAGAATTTTGTTCTGGATTTAACAGAGGCACACCAATGTTAATCTTTATTTGTATATCATCTATAGTATGTGAGTATAAAATCTGAACAAGGGAAATCCAGAGTATGAAGTTAATCAGAAGACAAAGATTCTGGAAAGTTTTTTTTTCTCAGCATCAGTACTGTACAGTATTTTACAAGTTAAAACTAACTAAAATATTATATTCTAGGTAGATCAAGATGGCTGATCCTTGGGAAGAATGCATGAACTATGCAATTGCTTTAGCAAGAAAAGCTGGAGAGGTATGAATAATTTACTTTCTATTGGGATTAGAGAAACATTTTAAAATATCATTCTCAAAAATGGTTTAAATGTTCAAGTACTGATTTTAAATTTAGCCTTCACAGCTTGGAAATTGTGGCTAGTGACCAATAATGAATAACTGTATTAACATATTTCAGTACTGCTGTAAAAACTACAAAAATAATGAATTGAGGAACACTTGTGTCAGCTAGGCCCTAAGCTGCCATCTCTGCTTAAAAATATTAACTTTTCTGAGAAGTTGTACGTGTTCAAGAACCTCACTTGTATTTCTGTCTATTATCTAAGCCCGTGATGGCGAACCTATGGCACGCATGCCACCTATGGCACGCAGAGCTATATTAGTGGGCACGCCAGCTCAGCTCTAGGGCGCATGCGCCCACCGGCCAGCTGATTTTCGGGCCTTCTGGGCCCACCAGAAGTAGGGAAACAGGCTGTTTCCTGCCTCTGGAGGGACTGGGGGGTGTGGGGAAGGCCCGCTTTTCTTTCATACCTGACTCCAGATCCTGTCTATTTATCTGGGAACGGTGAAAACAGCCTTTCCCACTCCCTTGGAGGCCCTACGGAGGCTGAAAGGGCCCATTTCCTGACTCCCAGTGGAACAGGAAGTAACGTTTTTTGCTGTCCCTGGCCTCCAAAGACTCCTAGAGAGGCTCCTAGAGATTCCTAGAGAGGCTCCTAGAGACTCCTAGAGAGGTTCTGGAGGCTGGGGACAGCAAAAAAGTCACTTCCTGTCCCACCGGGAGTCAGGAAATGGGCCTTTTCAGCCTCCGTAGGGCTTCCAAGTGAGTGGGAAAGGCTTTTTTCGCCCTTCCCAGATAAATAGACAGGATCTGGAGCCAGGTAAGAAAGAAAAACGGGCCTACCAGGCCATCATGTGCCAGGAGCGGGGGGGGGGGTTGCGCGTGCATGCGTGTGGGCATGTGCGCGCATGACCCCCCGCCCCCCCTCCTGGCACGCGATGGCAAAAAGGTTAGCCATCCTGATCTAAGCAATACAAAGAAATGAGGGTTTTACAGAGCAAACATGAAATCACATATACTTTAAAATATGAAAATAAATATAAGATTTAGAAACCCTAAATCATGGTCAACTTATAAAAACAATTAACCAATTTGTTTATAAAATTGTATACTTCCTATGGTGCCCTCATTTGTATTAGTTATGCACGGGCACTTGAACACAATATGAAAGGGTTCTTCCATTTTCTACATTTTTATTCATTACAAATGTTTGTACCTTGTAAAATAAGAATTGAATCAGAGTCTTTCAGTATAATTTTTCTTGCTGTTTCTATGCCTTGCCCCAACAGACAAGACTTACTTAAGTCTTACTGATAATTAAGAATGTTATTTATCATGTCCTGTTTTCAAAATAATCATAGAAAGATTTTTCTGCACAGGTAATCCGGGAGGCATTGAAAGAGGAAGTAACTGTCATGATTAAAAGTTCTCCAGCAGATCTAGTCACAGTTACTGATCAAAAAGTGGAAAATATGATTATATCTTCTATAAAAGAAAAATATCCATCACACAGGTACAGCGTGTTTTATGATGTTAACTGCAAAAGAGAATGCTTCTAAAATACAGGTCTGATCTCAGCAAAGGTACCCATGAATATGATCTTGGACTTGTCAATTAACTCATTAAATGTTGTAATAAAGTGAAGTGGCTGCGCAAAAGGCAAACGCAATTTAGGCCATGTTAATAGAAGCAATAATAGAATAAATAGATTCCAAATCAGGGAAAGATGTAATTCCACTATGTGCTACATTGGTCCAAGTCCATGTTGAAACCTTGAGATTCCATTTAAGAAAGATTCACAGAAAATCTTGCAAGGGGCAGCAATAATAACTGAGTGGCTATAAATCAAGTGTTACAAGGGAAGAATAAGGAAACTGGTAGTCTTTGACTTACAACTGGTCGCTTAGCAAAGTTATGACAGACTCCCGCCCCCAAACCTACTTAAGACCCTGTTTTGACGTTATGACCACTGCACTGCCCCCATGGTAATTCACCCTGGTAACCAATCTCAGGGATGTTCCAATGCCCCCACCTATCTCTCCCCATCCCACCTCCCATAGGCCTTGGACTGCTTTCCCTCCAAGTGAGTTCCTATAGGGCCTTGGGCCTGCTTCCCACCCGCCATTACCCATCAATACTTACCTTTTGATGATCTCTAGAGCTCCATACCTCACATTGGGGAAGGAGGGCAGGTTACTCCATGGCTCAGCATCCCTGGATCCATGCAACTGCATCCCAGAAGCGGCTGCCATTTTCTGAACAGCCTCAAGGAATTGTGATTGCTCCAAAATGGCATCTTCTTCAGGGATGTTCATTGATTAGCAATGGAAATTCTAGTCCCAGTTGCTATCGTAACTCAAAGACTGCCTATATTGTTTCCCAATTACATTGACCAGGAATTACAGTATTGACTATTGTGATCTTAACATATCTGGTGATATTAGAGTGAGAAAAGCTGCACCAGACTATATACCGTATATACTCGAATATAAGCCGAGTTTTTCAGCCCGTTTTTCAGGCTGAAAAACGCCCTCTCGGCTTATATTCGGGTCACGAAAAAAATGACTTTTTCCCTGCAACTGGCTCCCAACTGCTAGGGTCATGAGGGGGGTGCCTAGCAAGACTCTCTGCAGCCCCCTGGAAGCAAAAACGGGCTGGGGGGGGGGGGCTTAAAGGGAGAAAGAAACAAAGAAATCCTCATGTTTAGGGAGATCCCATGTGCACTGACCTTGAGTTGAGAGCTGATTGTAATTGGCTGCTAGCTAGCCTTCTTATAATTGGCTACTAGCTAGTGGGTTCTCCCAGCTTGGCTGTCTCAGGAATTCTGGGAGTTGAAGTCCACAGGTTGTAAAAGGGCCACATTTGTCCAGCCCTGGTATCTCTTAACAGAGGCTTCAACTTGCCTGAAATTAGATTAAGCCAGTGACTGGGCGGGCGTGGCTAGCTGGTCATGTGATATATGTGTATAGGGACTACTCAGAGGGCTGAAAAAGTCATTTCTGACAGGTCCTCACACTTATGACTGGTCCTCACACTTATGACCATCCTCACATTATGCCCGTGCAGCATTCTTAAAACCATGTCACTCATTTCACAACTGCTTCTCTTTACCATGGTGATAAGATAGGGCAAAAACGTAAAATGTGAGGACAGTCGTAAGTTCGAGGACTGGTCACAAGTGCTTGGACCAGTCAAAAATAACTTTTTCAGCCCTCTGAGTAGTCCATATGCACAAAACGACTACCCAGAGGGCTGAAAAAAGTGATTTCTGACAGGTCCTCGCACTTTTGACCAGTCTTTTTTTATTTTGAAATTTACCAGTAGCCGCTGCATTTCCCACCCCCGGCTTATACTCGAGTCAATGAGTTTTCCCAGTTTTGGGGGGTAAAATTGGAGGGGTCGGCTTATATTCGGATCGGCTTATACTCGAGTATATACGGTACTTCTAAGTACAGAAGTATTAACTACATAGACCAATTACTCAGTTGTTCAGGAATTAACTTCATAACTATTCAATTTTGTAATGATTAAGACTGATGGTCTTTAAAAAAATTAAAACGACCTTAAAAGTAGTTTACTAGAAGAGTTACGGCTTTTAAAGATGTAGTGTTGCTTTATGATACATGTATATTAAACATGAATTTACAATCTGTTGTCTGTCTTTGTATATTGTTGTTCATTCTAGCTTTATCGGAGAAGAATCTGTTGCAGCTGGTGCAGGAAGTATTTTGACAGATAATCCCACATGGATTATTGACCCAATAGATGGAACAACTAATTTTGTGCATAGGTACTTTTTTCAGCTATTACTACATATTACTTAGAGGATGATCTTTGTTTCTGTTCTGGTATGAAAATGTTAAAACATGTTTTTTCAGTATTTTTTTTAGGGGTGTCTAGAATAATTTTATCCAAATTTTACTTTTCTAATTTATAGTTGTTGCTTCTGTCGTCATCTTACAAAGGCAATATATTTCTCTTTTTGATCTTCAAGGTTCCCCTTTGTAGCCGTTTCAATTGGCTTTGTAGTAAAGAAACAGGTAACCGATTTTTCATTTTACTTTTAACTTCTAATATTTCTAATAGGAAAAAATGTTTTCATTGCAACCTCTTTCTATAATGTAAAGTTGGACTGTTAAAGATCTATAGGTGTTGCATTTCTCTTATAACAGATGGAATTTGGAATTGTGTATAGCTGTGTAGAAGACAAGATGTATACTGGTCGAAAAGGAAAAGGAGCCTTTTGCAATGGACAAAAACTCCAAGTATCAAAACAGCGAGGTAAAGCTTTGGCATCTCTGGTTTCTGTGCGATAGGGTGGGAATTCATTTCACAGAGCTCCATAAACTTCAGGAAACAGAGGACTGTGTTAGCCTATTTCACACCAATTATGCAATGATTACTGTATCCTGTTTAACAGGTCTCCACCTTTTTAGTCTGGAATTCCTTTGCCCTGTTATTCTTTGAGGGTTTTTTCCTTCTTAGTTCCTTTGCCAAGGAACTTCTTTTCATACTTAAGGCTTGGAAGCAGTCACTGTCTCTCTCAGCCCAACTCACTTCACAAGGTGGTTGTTGTGAGGAAAATAGAGGAAAGGTGTGTTGGATATGTTCGCTGCCTTGAGTTATGTGTAAAATAATAAAGGCGGGATACAAATAAATAGCCGAGGTGGCACAGTGGTTAGAGTGCTGTACTGCAGCTACTTCAGCTGACTGCTAGTTCAGCAGATCAAACCTCACCGGCTCAGCAGATCAGCAGATCAAATCTGCTAGGCTCAAGGTTGACTCAGCCTTCCATCCTTCCGAGGTGGGTAAAATGAGGACCCAGATTGTTGGGGGCAATATGCTATTTAGTATACTGTCGATTGTTGTAAGCCGCCCAGAGTCCTCGGAGAGTGGGCAGCATAGAAATATGAAAAATAAAATAAAATAAAATAAAATAAAATAAAATAAAATAAAATAAAATAAAATAAAATAAAATAAAATAAAATAAAATAAATACAATAAAAATAAAGCCTTTGCTTGTTTACACTTCTGCATCCCCTTGTGGCTCCCCTGCAGTTGAGAAAGGTTCTTTCCACTTTTTCACCTTTTCTCATTCTATAGGAGAAGATCTCTCCTTTGAGGTGTGTTTGCTTTTTACTGGCCTTGCTATATCTCGACCTTTTCCATTGGCTTTCACTTTTCAAATTTCTTTTCATTCTAAAATTGTAAGATCACCATAGCCATTTCTGTTCTTGGCTTTCTTCCTAAAATCTTCTTTTTCTTCCAATAATTAGTTTGGTGTAATGGTAAAGGTGGAAACCACAAGGCTTCTGCCCTAGGTACAAAAGCTGGCGGGGTGACTTTGGGTCAACCCTTCTCTCAGCCTTCGCAAGGTGGTTGTTGTGAGGAAAATAGAAGGTGGAAGGTGTATTAGGTATGTTCACTGCCTTGAGTTATATGCATATAAAAGAGCAAGATAAAAATATAATAATGTCATCCAGAAATCCGCACAAGCTTCTTTTGTTCTTATATTACACTGAGAAATTGCCTTGAGGGATGTAAATACCTAAATGTACTTCCATAATTTACATTGCAAATCGTTTGAGAACAGAGATGAGCTCATCTGATGGCAGTCAGCCAGAGAAGTTTATGAAGAGTGAAATGTTTCTATTTGATCTATAACTGCCCCACTTAGTGCAAAAAGATTGATCAAATGCCCTTGGAAATGGACCTTACTCTGTATGTGTTCTCTTAGCACAGGGGCGTAAAATTCAAGGCCCGTGTGCTGAATCCGGCCCGTGATGTGGTCAGATCTGGCCCACAGGGCCATCCTGGAAAATGTAAGGGGCTGGGCCCCGTCGCTTCAGCCCAGTCTACCCTCATCACTTCAGCCCAGTCTACCCAATGTGACTAGGAAACATCGGGCCAGCGTGGCTTCGGCCCGGTGTACCCAATGCAAAGAGGAAACATCAAGCCAGCGTAGCTTCAGCCCAGTCTATCCAATGCAAAGAGCAAACATTCCAGCAGTTTGGGAAGTGGTATCAAGCTGGCCATGCCCACCCAGTTGGCCACGCCCATCCAGGCCCCCAAGGTCAACCACAGCCCTGAAGCAGCCCTCGGTGAAATTGAGTTTGAACCCCTATCTTAGCACATAGTTAATATTGTTTCTGTGCTAACTGGCAATAGGTGTCTATTCAAGCAATCTGCTTGATATCTTCATGCTATTTCAGACAATTTGTCTGCCTTTTTTTAAAAAAAAATGAAGCATTGCCAAGACGTTCTGTGCCTGTTTGCCATTGAATTAAAGTTTTCATTAAAAGAAAGTGAATTTGTGGGAAACAATACAAAGGATATCAGACTTGGACAGTCAACAGGAGAATCAACTTGGAGAGTACCATATATCTGAATAAAATGCAACCTTACTGTTCATGTAATATCTGCAGGGTACCCAGATTCAATTGTCAGGGCTAGAGGATTGCTCAGAGCTTTGTGGGACATACCGTATTATTAGGAGTATAAGATGCACCAAGATTTTGAAGAGGTAAGTACGAAAAAAAAGTTTTTTGCCCTCCCCGGCCCCCAGGAGCACTCTGCAGGCCTCCCAAACCCTCTGCGCGCCCCATTTTTCGCAAAAACAAGCCGATTTTTTTGCAAAAATGGGACGAGCGGGGCGGGGTTCAGGAAATGGCTATATTTGGTATATAAGATGCACCAACATTTCCACCCTCTTTTAGGAGGGAAAAAAGTGCATCTTATACTCCAAAAAATACAGTAATTACTTGTATTCTTTAACAAAGATTTACACAATTTAGTTTATTTTCTTCTTCATATTCAGGTCATACATGTCTGAGTAAGCGTTAAGGGGAAGACACTGCCTTTTTCCTCGCCCTTCTAGGCATTAGATACAAAATAAGTAATGTGCTTTAAACAATATTTTATATTAAAATTATTGATTTTGCCTTTTTTAACAGCACTGGTCAAATGTAAATTAATGGATGCAATTTTGTTTTATTTTGCAGACATTACAAAAGCACTCTTAGTATCAGAATTGGGGTCTGACCGTGATCCAGAAGTTATAAAAACAGTTCTTTCTAATATGCAAAAGCTCCTTAGCATTCCTATTCATGGGTACGGTATCTTTTTTATTTTGATTTATTTGTAATGAAACATCACTACAATGCAGATATTTCCAAGAAGATGAGAATGTCCCCATTATTCTCTCAGTCCACGCAAAGATCCAAATTAGGACCTCTGTTTCAATACATTGTCTCAGATGATATAAGCAGAAAGCAGGTTCTGTATAGTAAAGTAAAGTAAAAAGAACGTTGATTGTAAGCCTCACCCTACTTTTTATGACCAAGGAACTATGTGACTTTGTACGCTAAGTATGAGTGGCAGTGCCAGAGGAAAAAAAAAGAATTTAGGCTAGGAGTGAAGAAGAATAGAGGTTAATCATTTGTGCAGAGGTGTGCCTGTGGCAATGCAAAAGTTTATTTGCCAATTTTGAGATTTGTGGGCCAAATGTCACTGATTTCCAAATGCACTGACAGATTACCATTTAATGCATTATCTTCATTAAATAATCTGTACACAACCATAAAAATATATAATATACAAAGTGTCAGAAGGTGATTGGTGAAGGCAAGAGAGTTTTTTGTCATTGCACCTCATACAACGAAATTAAATGCCATCTTCAATGTACATAATTATAAAAATAAAACACAAACACATCCTTCACATTCTATACAACTGAATGTCTATTCAATGTAATTGAATTTTATACAATAGTATAAAAGGGAAAGTGTTAATGTAAACATTTCTAAGGCGTTGGAAAGGAAGATAGCTTCAGTTCAACAGGAACAAACTGTTTAAAAATAATTTAAACTTGACCTATCTAACCTGGTGTGTGTTTAAATTTTCAACCTCAGCTGCCTTGAGTTACCTTGATAAGCAGCCTATAAATTTTATAAATAAATAAATTGTTGAATGCCATCAGTTCAGAGGTAGTAGCTAGAAACAAGGACCCAAGTCCACTGAATAATGGAAAGAGATATTTGGATGTTGCACTTGATTTTCAACACCCAGAAGAGTTTGTTTCTTACCTCTCTATGATGTATGTTGCTGATTTCCAAATGCGCTGACAACCATTTAATGCATTATCTTTATTAAAAGAATCTGTACACAGTAATAAAAATATATAATGTGCAAAGTCACAATTCTAGCTGATTGAAAAAGGCACATATTGAATAATTAAGATAGGTTGATGTAGTAGTATGCTATTATGAAGACTAATATCCTGATATTGGCTACATTCAGATTCAGGTACAGGCACTTTATTCTGCTAAGTTCCACTCGGCTCCCCAATTCAGAGTTTGTTCCTGTGCTTCAGCAGCCCAAATGATTAGTCATTAACTTCAATGCCCAAATAATAGGTTGTAGTAATTCTGTTACCTGTTTTAGGATTAGAGCAGTAGGGACAGCAGCTATTAATATGTGCCTGGTGGCCACAGGAGGAGCAGATGCCTATTATGAGATGGGAATTCACTGCTGGGACATGGCAGGAGCTGGAATTATCATTCTTGAAGCAGGGGGAGTGCTGCTCGACATCTCAGGTAAAATATGTTGGCAACAAAATAAAGCCAGTTTTGTACAGTTAACAGTTCGTGACCAAGACTGTTAAAGGACTTGAGCAGTTAAGTATTTTCCACTCAGGGATACAAACCTGAGAATTCCCTTGTAGAGAGGGTGAGAATAACAAAACGTTCAGGATACACATCATCATGGAAATGTTGCAACTTCCATATTTGTGTCAAATATCAGGAACTAGGTACATCACAACAGCATTTGCATGATGACATCACAAGGGTTTGATGCAATGCTGTTAATTTCTACTATGTTGTACCCTGCTCGGAATCATAAAATAAGAATTATCCTGATTTATGTTTTTCCTTTGTAACATGCAAACTGTCTCTCAGTTCAAAATACTAAATGACCCACCACTGCTTTGATAAGGGTTAAAGCAAAATGGGAATTAAGAAATTGTATGCACAGTAATACATCTTCCACAACAAGGAAGATCTTTCTAGAAGCTATGCCACGTCAATATGGCTACTGTGTGATTGACATGTAAGACTTTCCACTTTTAATTTGTAAAGCTAGTTCTTCCACTAGGATTCAGTGCCTACGTAGAAACTTGATGTTGCTTACATTTCATTCAAGGCTGAAAATGTGTTTGATCATCATTTATTCTGTGCTGCGGGATTTGAAAACTCTACATCAGGTTGTTCCTTGTCTTGATTAATTGGACTAGTCCGGAGAATCATTATGGTATAGTAGAAAGTGTTGGACTACGATTAGCGAGTCCGATTGAACATTTGGAGAGCCAAATTAATCAACTGTCAGCCATGGAAGCTCACGGCGTTATTGTGGGCCAGGATAATTGTTGGGGAAAAGACATGAGTTCTGCTTTGAATCTGAATATAATTTGAACCAACAGACAAATGTATCATATTTTTCAGACTATAAGACACACCTGACTATAAGACTCACCTAAATTTAGAAGAGGGAAAACAACAAAAAAAAGTTTTTGGCCTCCCTTTTTTTCGGGCCTTTTTTCAGCCTGTTTTTGAGGCTTTTTTTCATCCCGTTTTCTAGGCTTTTTTTCAGCCCATTTTCAGGGCTTTTTTGGCCTGTTTTTGAGGCTTTTTTGGCCCACTTTCTAGGATTTTTTCAGCCCGTTTTTTTGGAGGGGAGGCCAAAAAAGCCCCCAAAACGGGCTGAAAAAAGCCTTGAAAACAGACTGAAAAAAGCCTCAAAAACAGGCTGGAAAAAGCCTCAAAAACGGGCTGGAAAAAGCTTCGAAAATGGGCCCAAAAACAGGGCGTGCGGAGGCAAAAAAATGGCTGGTGTTGGGTGGTGCTTCGGAAATATTTGGTCTATAAGATGCACAGACATTTTCACACCCTTTTGGGAGACAGAAAAGTGCGTCTTATAGTCTGAAAAATACAGTAGTTTAAGAAAAATAAATTTTAATTCCTGAAGCAATATTCAGTTTGCATCTCTGCTGACTTAGGTCACTTTATCAATGAATTTGTAGAAATAAGTCAGATATATAGACTTGTGTGTTCAATAGATGTATGTGTTTGGTTTTCTAGGAGGACCATTTGATTTGATGTCAAGAAGGATCATTGCTGCAAATTGTCAAGCAATAGCAGAACGGATAGCAAAAGAGATTCAGATCATTCCTTTGAAAAGGGATGATGCAGTGAATTAAATATCCAATCACATGGCCTCTATTTCATAAAGAACTTCTTTGATGCTCATCCACTGTTCCTGAGTAAATATAGGCTCAGTTATCCATCTTGATATGTCAAAACCTGCTGCTGAAATCCTTCCCCCCTCCAATGTTTTAAACATTTCTTTTATTATTTATCGTGTGTGCGGCACATTTTTAAATGTCATGCTTTCTTGTCTCTGACAAGAAAATAAATGGGATACGGTGCAAAAGAGGATGGAGTAATTCATCTATATAATTAATAGTTCAGAACACGTTTGACTGCCCATACAGTTCCGTGTGACCTTTTTTTCCTTTGTATATTATAAGGGGAAAGAATAAAATCCCTAGCAAAATTCTTTTTCCTCTTTCCCCTTGCAGTTGCCATGATCATACTGTTCTTTCTTCACCAACTTGATTTCCTTGCTTAGTAATGGATGTACTGTTTTAAATATATGTGAAACAACGTGCTGGAAAAATTCATTGCTTGAAAAATCTTTCCCACTGATGCTTCCTATTTATAAGGGAAAGAATGCCTTCTGTTAACTTTCACATATTTTATTCATAGTTTATATAAGTGTTTCCATAAACTGCAATACTAATTATTGAGTTTTGTATGGAGTATATAGCAAACACAACAGCAGAACAGAAGGTATGACCAAACTAAAACTAAAAATCTTACTGTGGATTTGAGTAGAATAATACAACCGCATTTTGTATCAGATTAAGCCACCATAAGTGTATTTTGGTCTCTTAGAATGGCAACAATCAAATAAGTGTTTTTATTAATATTGAACTTTTATTGAATTAGGCATTTTTGTTTTATTTGGGTATGTGAACATACATGTGATTTAATCATTTATTTCCAGTAAACTGGATGATTTGAAGACGATATTTAATCTAGAGTTGGATTCATTCTTAGAAATACTAGATAAGTAAGTATTTCAGGTGCAGCAGATTGCCTTGCAATATGCTTAAAATGGGTAATTCAATATGTTTTATAAGCCTGCATATATCAGTGACATAATATGGGCCTTGACCCACAAAATGTGGGTGATAAATGTGAGCTATTGATTTGTCTTTAAGGTCCCACAAGATGTTGCATTTTCTAATAAGCTAACAAGCTAGTTCTTTCAGGGATTACTCTGTAAGAGTGTTCGAAGTACAGTTGAGTGTTTTACTGTAAATCACTTGATAAGTGCTATATCCATTAGTAGGGAAAACTTATAATTGAAGATGTGAAGAAGCTTTACAAAGCTTTATGACATCTAAAAGGTTGGAATCATATATTAATACTTGTGATGTGCAGAACTCAAATCTAACCATAACTTTGACACAAAGATTTGCATGACAGAATAATTCTGGTATACTAATGACATATTCCCAAATTGATGATAAATCATAAATGTAAGTTTTCAACCTATTTTATTCCAGGAGTTAGCAATGGAATGTGAACAGGCATCAACCATCCAGATGTCCCGATGTCCCTGAAATGAAGTAAAAATGTTTTTAAAATCCAATTAGCCCAAACAGTTTACAACTGTTTTCAATTGTTGGGGATGCCTTTCTTACAAGTTCATACAATGCTATCTAGCCCTGAAAAAGGTTCCTGATTTTTTTCAATGAGTATTTTTTATATTCTTGTGTTTCAGATTAAAAACCTTATTATGTTAGTACTCTCGCATTAGCTATACCTATGCAAGCTCTGACATATTGGAAGAATGACTTGTTCCAAAGTAGTGATAAGTATACATATAATTTTCACTGATAAGTGTTTTCCCCCAGCTCATTTCCTTTCAAATTGTTTGAGTTTAGCCTCATGTAGAAATAAAATGTTCTTAGCCTAATCCTCATTTCCTGTTGATTTTACTTGCGTATCAATCTCTGGCTTAACTCTGGAATCCACTTTTGTGATTGTCATGTGGAAACAAGATTTGGTAAAGAACAAGCCAAATAGGAATACCTGGACTTCTGCAAAATATCTGAGCTCAGAATACTACAATAAATTGATTTATATTGTAAAATGTAAATTGTTTTAAAATGTGAGGTCATAATATGTTTTAAATAAATATCAGTTTTGTCAGTTACAAATTTATTTATTTATTTATTTATTTAGCTTATATGCTGCCCTCTCCCCGGGAAGGACTCAGGGCGGCTCACAGCAATAAAAACAGATAAAATCAATATTAAATGTTAAAAACCATTAAAACTCCCCTTAAAAACCCCTTCAGTCCAATCTGGTCTGGCGAAATAGCCATGTCTTAAGGTCATGGTGGAAAGAGCACAGGTCAGGGGCCACCTGGAGCTCCAGGGGGAGTTGATTCCATATGGTAGGTGCGCCCACAGAGAAAGCCCGTTCCCTAGGAGCTTTAAATTATCTCTTTAAATGTTTTTTCTCCTTCCTATTCTTTTCAGAAATCTACAAGCTGCAGCTTCTATCTAGCAATTTATCAATCTTTTTAAAAAATCATTACAATAGTTTTTTTAAACTATTCCTGAAACTCTTCCATCTTGTCCCATCTTCTAAATATAATGGCTGGAAACAGCACTACCATTATACAATTTACACTGTTGCCTTTTTTTTAAAAAAAGTATTAAGTTTACAGACAATGCAAAAAAAAATATTACAAAATGAGAAAGGAAAAAAGGAAGAAATTGATAGCTCTCCGTATTTCATTTCAAAAATACATTTTCTTTGATTTATTAAATTGGTTCCCCAAAATGCATGAAACTGAACCAGCTACTCCTACTTAAATCTGCCAGTAGAGGGACTCATTTCACTCATTTCAAATACTTCTCTTTGCTTTCCTGATGAATACAGTTGTCCTATTTATAATACACTGAAGTACATCATCTGCTTTTCAGTTTGCTATTCTTCTCAACTGACAATGATGGCTTCTGTCTTGCCTAGCCATTTTATGATTTTGGATAGACTAAACTGAAATATCTGCCACTTCTGGTTGATTGTGAGATGTGGGGGGCTGTAACTAGCAGAACAATTATAAAAGTAGATCGAGCAAGATCTTTTTTCCTAGTTTTACGAGATTGGATTTTTTTTCCCACTTAGAGGACTTACACAACAGTCTATATATTTCATGCCACAAAATTATGGAAAAATCATGCAATCAATTATGGGGCAATTAGAATTCTGGGGGGGGTCACAAACAGGTTTCCACTTTTGCAGTATAATACAACAGTGCTTTGGTCCCAAAAGTTTCCTAATCCTCAGACAGATTCTCAAATCCCACATACCATGTTGTGTAGTTTTATCAGACTGCTTAACTGAATTTCAAAATGGAGAATTTATTGTCAAGTTTTATTTTTAAAAAATATTAAAACGTGTGTGTTTGTGTGTGTGTGTGTGTGTGTGTGTGTCACACTATCTGATCTATTCAGTAAAGTTTTTGTGCAATCACTGATGCATGGCTTCTCATGATGATCTTTCCATGCTATTTCTACATTAGTATCACACCTGAATCAGCAGTGTAATGAAACTTCAAAGACTGACGTGATTCTAACTTATGGTAACAGAGCCTTAATTTTCAGTTTTAAAAAAACCCAACAGTTTTACTTTATTCTGTATTGGTTTGATTTTAACTTGCATAGTGGATCCCAATGCAGATATTAGCTTTAAGAAGAATATCAGACTCCGTTCAGCAACTATGATCATTGAGAAAATAGTAATCCTATGATAAATAACATTGTGATTTAAGATGTTGGACTTATTTCTCTTCAATCTTATTTCAGTATGGAATTCTTTCTGCATACAAGCACCATAATTAACATTGACATCACTTGAATAAGAAGCAGGAAAATGTAACCTGGGAAAGAATTGTCTTATACTCTTTTGTAGACCCTGGTAGAAATGACATCATTCAAGATGTATTCCTGGAAGAAGAGAAAAAGATGCTAGCAGGAATTTCATGTACTCAGAAATTCCTAATAAATGTACTATGTATAACATCCATTTAAATGTACTATGATTAACATCCATTTAAATCAATTTTTCATCTGCTTCCCATCATAAGTAATCCCAGAGTAGACCACAATAAAGCAAAAAATTTCCAAAACCTGAAACTAAACCTGACAGGAATTGAGCTGACCCTACAAAATGAGAAGCAGATACTGAGCCAGGTCTGCATTGCAGTGGGCATATTATTTGCAACGGTAATACCAAGAGCACTGCTACAAAATTAGGGATGTAGTTATTTATTTAAAATGTTTATATAATCGCCCATCTTATATCAAACTGAGGGTGGCTCCCAATCACCAATTAAAACAAAATTGATGGAAACAATATAGTACACATATCAATTAAAACTATTAATGTTAGAACCTGGCACCAAAGTTAAGCTTTCACATATAGACCCTTGCTAAATCTTCTCGTGTACTTTAGGGAAAAGCGAGGATTTCAGTGCTTTTTGTAAGGCTCTGAGGATAGAGGCCTGTTGAACTTCAAGGGAGAAAGTGTTCCATAGGGTATGGGCTACTACGGAAAAGTCATATTTCCTAAATCCCATAAAATGGCAATGTTTAAGGTAAGGGAATAGGAGCATGCCCATTCTATCTGATCTGGTAGGATGGGTAGATGTCCTTAGGAAAAGACGGTCCTGCAGATAACCAGTCCTTGTGCTGTGTAAGGCTTTAAAGGTAACAGCCAATACCCTGAATTGCATCCAGAAAGAAACTGGTACAGTGCAGCTTGTACAACAGAGGTGCTTTGTGGATAAACTTAGGGACACCCATCACTGCACATGCTGCCGTATTCTGGACAAAGCCTTGCTTAAGTAAGTAAAGTCTGGCTCCAATTGTGGTTGTAAGTCGAGGACTATCTGTAGTTTTTCTCCTCCAAACTAGCAAGTTATTCTCAAAAATTTTTAAGTAGAATAGATTACTTTAAATATAAGAGTGACTTTGAGGTTAGTTTGAAGAAAATGCTCCTTATCCCTCTTCCCCAGAGTTGTCATTTTTTAATTCTAAAAATAGTTGAGTCTAATTCATAAAATAAAAAAGAAGTAAAAAGGCATTAAAGGATTGAGTTCACACAAGCATAATTCACAGCTCATACTGCCTGAGTTCAGCATTGAACAACTTCTGCAGATACAGCTGAAGAAACCTTAAATCTCCTTGGTAGCTGTTAAGGTATTCTGAACATCCCACAATTCCCAACATACTAATGTGGATTTAATACAAAATACAAAATAATACTAAGATAATAACAGAAAATGAGAACAATTGAAATGTTATGTTGATAGTTGGGAATGCCATAGGAACAATGAGATACATGATGTTTACTCTAAAATCAGGTTTTTGTGGGGCTTTATGTAGAACTAAATAAATTAAAAGGCAGGGTAGATTGAAAAAAACTTACCAACACCATATTTCCGTCTACTATTTTTCTTTTGATAGTAGTGTGGTTGCCATTCCACTTCTGTATATGAATGAGGGTGTCATTATCCTTTGTTACAATGCTCTAAAAATACACAGGAGGTTATGGGGACGATAGTTTCTTTCTCCCACTTTGTTAATTGAATCCCCTCTTTCCTCCTCCATACATCCCATTATTCTTTGCTGACATTTATTTATGAATTGGTATCCCATCTTCATCATTTTTACAAATAACTCAAGGCAGCGAATATTTCCAACACACAACATTTCCTTCTTCCTCCTATTTTCTCTATAACAACAACCCCTTGGGTGAGTTGGGCTGAGAGAGAGTGACTGGTCCAAAGTCTCCCATCAGCCTTGCATGACTAAGGCAAAATTTGAACTCACAATCTTCTGCTTTCTAGTCTGGTACCTTAACCACTAGACCGACATTCTAATACCCTGTTTCCATGAAAATAAGACATCCCCTCGAAAATAAGCCCTCCCAAAAAATAAGCCCTCCCAAAAAATATTTAAATGCTTGTGCAGCTGGTCCCCGCCATTTCCTCTGGTTAGGGTTAGGGAGACAAAATTGGAAATCGGGTAAGATGGCAAGAGGAACCCCGTCTTTCTCCACGTGCCCCAAAATAATAAGACCTCCCTGAAAATAAGGCCAAGCGCTTATTTTAGGGTTCAAAAAAATATAAGACACGGTCTTATTTTCACGGAAACACGGTAATGATTCTGTTATATGGCAAGTTATTCTATCTCTTCTTCTTAAACATGAATAAAACCTAGAAATATTTACCTTGGCCAACCTGTTATCTATTGTTCTTTCCTCAAACTCTTGGTCCAGCTGGAAGGAGATCTCATTAACTGTAAAGATAGTTTCTGTTCTGATGATGATGACATCTTTATCCATAGTGATGATTACTTTGGGTTTGGCTAGAGAACCCAGTTGTCTTTGGGCAAAGCTTATTCCTGCAGAATGCAAAATATGAAATATCATCCAGTATTTTTAAGGCCTTCTTAGAAATAACTCAGGTTAGAAAACAGCAACTTTTGTTTTTATTAGCATTTCTTATTTCCTTGGTTTATATGCCACCTTTTTTCTAAGAAAGAATACCTATCTTATAGAAAAACAACAGATAAAGTAAAAATAAATACAAAAAAATATTTAAAAGATGAATTAAAACTTACTGAAAATAAAATGAAATGACACATTGCTCACTGGTGTAGTATAGTTTCTAATTTTTCATTAACATATTTTAGTGAACCATAAAATTCCACTTTATTTTCATCCTAGTAACAGGGTTAAATCTTCATATTTTCAAATCAGGTATGGGACGGCAGGTCTGCTTAAATAAAACTTTTTTTAAAAAAACCCGCAAGATGTTCTACTTCATACAGTGTGTAGAAGGAGGAATTTAGACAATCAAGATTTGGATTTTCGGATAATTTTATTTTGTTTAATGGATTTGATTAGTAATCTTCCAACGCAAGCCAAGATAAAATATCCAAGACACATTGTATTCTTCAGCCTGATAGGTGTCAAATATGTTGATCTACAATTCCTAACTAGTCCTGTAAGATCTAGTCAAAAATACTCCTGGAAAGTACTGAATTGGAAAAGGCAATGACCATTTCAATTAAGGATGATGGATACTGCAATCCAATTTATCAAGGAGCACCAGATTGGAAATTGCAATTTTAGGGAATCTTAGAAGTAATTATTATAGCTCTGTTTGGTTTCAAACATGCTCTGAAGAAATACTTTAGACCTCCTTACCTAAGTGCAAGCCTAACACCTCCCAGCCTACCAAGAGAGAACAAGTCAACCCTCTTTTTTAATGGCCAAAGGCTGCTATCATGCTTCTTCTTAGTCCTAATTTTTTTTGCAGTTTAAATATACCTCGTTCTTTTACTGTATCTCATAGTATTTGTTCCAAAGTTCAGAAACAGAAATATCTGATATTCCTTTGTAGGCAACACACTTTAAAAAGATAGTGATTAAAAAGTTGGCCTGACACTGGGAACACCCAAAATCGCAAGTTCACTGACTTTGGATCATTCTCACTCTTTTCAATCCAACATACTTCACATTTTTATAGAGAAAAATAGAAGTATGGTGCATTACATATTCTACTTTTTACTGTTGGATAAAAAGAAGGCTATAAATCTAAGAAACAAGTAAATCTGGTTATCTCTGAAAATTTAGATTTTTTCCTGCAGTGTGCTTGCTTACCCAGTTCTTTCATGTAGTCATCAAAGTTTTCACTCAAGATTAGTTTCCAGGTTCCCAAGAATTGCTCCACCATCATTTAATTATGATGTAGGGGAAAAAAACTGAGAATAGATCTGTGGATTAACATGACAGAATGTTAAAGAAGAATGGAACACTTTGGATAGATTTTCACAATGCCTGCTTCTTCATGGATTCATGTGAAGTTATGTTATTTGAATTTCTCCAAGGAACATCCCAGCGTTGCACTATAATGGACTAGAAGCAAGGAGAAATCAGTTAGAAACTAAGGCCAACACAGGACAGAAAACCCAACTCCATTACTAAGATGTGTAATAGTTCTTAGTTTACAATAGATAAATTACTGTATATTCATTATAATGTGGCTATGAGCCCTAACACTTCGTTGGTCAGTATTTCTAGCAAGAATCCTGGCTATCTATGTGGGCTTTTTGATACTGGTGAAACTGGCTAAGAGCGGAGTAAAAATATGTCATTTTTCATGCTAGCTTTCTCAGTAAACCAGGATGTCTGGGCAACTATCAAACTAAACAAAATGTTTAGAGTCTAGTTACTGTTTTTTCCCAAACTATTCATGGCAATGCTGATGATTATTTTAATGTTGGCTTCAAATATTTTCCTGCAACTGCAGTGCTTTATTTTACAGTTACTTTTTGTAGTTCTGCTTTCATTCACATTTAAATGTTTATTATTTCTTACTGCCTTGGAAACATTATTTGAGAGAACCCTTGAAGAATGAAATGAAATTAAAATAGTACCTACAGAAGTTATGTTATAACTTGTGACAGGACAAATAGAAGTTCATACTACACCACAGTTTGGTTTTATTCCAATTCGTTGAAAAATTTATAATAGTTTAATATTATGCACAAAGCAGGCTAATGCCTATTTTTAGCAGTAAGACTTTCCATTACTTTGGTAGGCTCAGGAAGTAAGTTCAACACAAACAGGATATTGCATTGCATTGGCGTCTTATCTGTTAAGTAATTTGAATCACCTAAGAGACTAGAATTTAAAGCAAACAGAGATTTCAATAGCCTTCATTTACTTTTAAGAGTTGCATCACAGACAGCAATTCAGAATGGCAGGATGTTCCCATCCCTCCATTTCAGGCAAAGCATTTTGCCTGGATTTCTAAATAATGCTTCTTTATCAGAAATGGAATGTGACTGTCCTAGGCCAAAAGAACAAAGGTATCCAAGAAAAGATAAAAAAAAAAAATCAAGATGGCAGCTGTAATCCAAGCCCTAACCCTTTTTGCACATACTGATGCATGTAAAGGAAAAGGGCTTCAATCATAGGTTTGTGGCTCCCATCTTGACTTTAACCGCACCCTGTTGCCATCCCTGCAAAAACAAAGAAGGAAGAATAAGAATATTGGCAGGTTAGTGGGTGGAAGCCAGTTCTGTGCACCAGAACAAAAAAATTTATATTTTTCTCCAATTTACCTTGCAAATCTCACAGTGCTCCCCTTTTGGATAGAGAGATCAAATTGAGGGCCTCTAGTGGGGTTGTGGTTTTTTTTAACTGTACTGTACATCCAAAAGAGGCCACAAGAACTTTGGATTTCCAGGATGTAATATATTAAAAATGTAAAACATTAAAAAATGTACACTATCCCATAGACCAAGAACAGACTAAATGCCTGTCAATAAAAGCTACCACTGCTCTTTCTTTAAGTCCTAAATTGTTCACCAAGATGGTATTTTGACCTTATTTTTAAAACTTTCTTCCTTCTTCCCACCCTGCCCCAAGATAATTGGTACGCTCCTTCAAGGCAGAGCAGACACATTCTTAGAGAACATGGCCATCAAATGTGAAAGTGCTCTATGTATTGTAAATGTTACTTTTGGGCCGGAGATGATGGTGGCCTAGAGGGCCTGCTTGTGACCGTCAAATGGTATCTGGTCAGAGGATACTGTACTGGTTCAAGGGGCCAGTAGTTTGGCCAGCCCAACTCTTATATTCTCCTGAAAGAAAGATTTCTGAATAGAAAACAAGAACATCTTAGCATCTGCTGTATGAAATAATCGAATGCAAATACACAGCAAAAGGGGAAGAAAGGGTAACACGTTTTTGTTATCCCTGCATGTCACTATGATTCAGGTAATCAATTAGCAAAATTGTTATGAAAGTTTAAGGAGTGTAATCAGACGTTTATGCTTGTCACCCAAACCAGCAGGGGGTGTCTTTGTATTTTCACAAAACGAAACAGCCAGGATTATACTTGACAAGTAGAACTAAGGTCAGAATACAGTGTGCAAAAAGGAAGCTAGAGTTCAATTTATAAAGCTGACCGGCTTGTCTGAAGACATAGCAAAGAAATGTGTGAGTTTCTTTAATGATATATCATGGTTGGCATGTGTTACAATTTTTTTAAAAAATGTCAAGCAAATGTAATGAGTATATAAATGAAACACTTCATGATTGCTAGCTCTTCAGGGAATTAACAGGTTTAAAACTCAAACAAAATGCAAGCTACTCCAAAAAGGTCTGCATACTGTAAACTGGGAGCACACTGTTTTGAAAAAAGAAATGCAGCAACATGGATCCATGAGAGGAAAAAAGACATATTATTGTGGCATTATTATTAGGAAAACCAAATTATTTTTTAAACTATGCAGATTTTAGGTTTTTCAGAACTGTTCATCAAATAATGTTCCTTTTAAAAATGTGGGAAGAAGCAGAAAGTCCAAAAATCAGGGCTAAGGCTTTACTTGCATAGTTTGCAATTTCAAATCAAATTTAAGATGCATAAATATCTTGATATTGCAAAATATCAAGTTATGGCATAGAAAAGTACCATTCTTGCAGGATATTTATTCTTACATCTTATAAATATGCTGTCAATAAAACCTTGAAATATTTAAATCACAAATGTATACCTATTTATTCAGTAAATTCTCAACAAGTGCTCATAATAACAAGCCATCGTAACTTAAGCCTGGGGCAAGTTACTAAATCCCCAACCTAAAAAAAAAAGCCTATAAAAAGGAATGTGGATGTGGAATGAAATCATAATATTAATTCAGTGAAGTCCAACGTGGATTTGTAATATAAAAGTACAGAAGTACCGAAAGTAAGATGTTTAGGATTGTGGAGTTTCTGAAATTCAGTCTGCAAGAGGTTCTTCAGAGCACACAGAAGAATGAATGTAACTTTTTTTCTGGAACTTTATAAAACTGCATTTTTTCCTTAGATCTTTGGTAGCTGCAGAAGACTGCTATGCAGTCCTTAGAAAAGATGCAGTTGTTTTGAAGAGCTGCAGACAGGGGCATATTTACACCCTTCATTAATTCTTCCAAGTTATTTCCAAACCTCTGCTCAGTTGTATTAATTATATGATGCAGTTTTAAAATGCGTAATGATTTCAGAGAAAACGGTTCAAATCTTTCCAACAATGCAGCTATCGTAACTATCAACTGGAAACTGCAGTCCTCCAGATTTGTAACACAACTCCCAATAGCCCCAGCCTGCCAGTATAACCAAATGGATTCTGGGACCCATCTTTCAGCAACAGGGCTAGGTACATTGAAATGCAGAAACTAAAACAAGTTTCTACTTTTTTGTGCTGGCTGCTTTGTCCTTAACAAAGCTCCCAACTCCTGAAAAGTACATTGTACTCAAGGGAAACCTGTCAGTATTCCGCCCTCCAATAAATAAGATATGAACAAAAGAGTGAATGAAGCAAGCTTTTATCCTATGTACACATTGTGTGTGTACAAAGGCGTTTTGGAATCAATCTTGACTCCTAGTGCCTGCCTAGACTAGAGTAGTCCCTGCAATTTTCTTGGCAAGATTTCAGAAGCGGTTTGCCACTGTCTCCTTCTTAGGGCTGAGGGAAAATGATTGCCCCAAGGTCACTCAGCTGGCTTTATGTCTAAAACAAGACTAAAATTCATAGTCTCCAGCTTTTTATCCAGATGCCATAACCATTACACCCACCTTGCTCTAATATGTCCACCTATACCTGATATGTTTTGGATTATTTGGCAGAAGTAAAAAAAAAGTTTTCATTTATACTTTGATCTATGCCTTTCTGCTAAAAAGCAGGGCGCTGGAAATCATAACAGCACAAGGTGCCCTGCATCTCCAATTTTCTCACTGCAGGCTTCTTGACATCATTCATCTGGTTCAGTGATTATGAGCCACAAATTGCTGATGACTGAGGCAGCAACAATCATGGGGCATTAATCTGGAAGAATGCATGGCAAGATGATTCATTCATTTAGGAGCTTCAAAGGAAATCTGCAACAATGTTGCCTTGCCTCCTAATTATTTTTAATTAAAAAGAGTGTCAGATACAAAACTGCTTTAGCATAAAATCATTGTAGCTAGGAAAATGGAAACACCTGAGTTGGTGTTAATGCGTCAAGCCCAAGTCAAAATGGTGGTATTTACTTTTGCCATATATTTCTGCTGTTTTACCAGCTTTTCTAAAATCAAGGTCATTCCTGTTAAAAACTTGTTCAAGACGTACAATGCTGCAGGATTCTTAATCTCAGATATTATGGAAACATGAGTCATTATTCCTATGGAAATAATGAACAGGATATGCAGCAGATAGGTTTCAAGAACTCTCTTCCTCTCTCTTATTTTGAGGTATTAACAGTAGTTAACTACAATTCATGTCGGTCAAATATGGATAAGCTCTGGTTTGTGGCAGGTAAAAATACAAAAATTTGAAACAACAAGCAAAACCTCTTCAACAAGCACAGATTCAATGATTTCACAGAAAAGTTAAATTAATAAACACTGAAGTTTGTTTTCTCATACAGTAAATTGGCCACTATAGTACTTGCTTTTTTGTCCCCCAAAGTCTACATTACAACTCAAGATCTATATCACACCAAGCAGAGCAAGAATTGGGAATTTGTGGCTCTCTACCAAATATTTTCAGGGTGATGATAAATCATCATATGAAAACAGTAAAATCATATAATAACAGTATAAACAAAGAAAGCAGGGGGGGGGGGAACAGTGGTCAGGATAATTACATCAATTAAAATGTCTGGGAAAACAAAAAAGTTCCCAAACAGCTTCATCAGCACAAGATGCATCTCCATCAATTGGTGTGTCTACCTATTACCAGGGACGTACCCTTATTCATTTATATGTCTGCATTATATATGATGTGCAAGGGAGATGCCCTGTGTGCTGGATCTCCACTCCCTGAGCATATCTGCTTATCCTACCTGATTAGGTAGAGTAGCCATGCTCCAGAGCCACTTCCCTGAAACGACAGTATCTAGGTACTTCAAAAGTGTACTTTTTCCATGGCTTTTCCTACCATATGCGCATCCTATCCCAGGAAATCCAGTAGACCTCCCCAGCCTTTTAGTCTTCCAGAAAGCCCTTAAGACCTGACTTTTTATCTAAGTGTAGAGTGAGGGTGCTTGGGATTAGTAGTTGGTACATCCCAAGTAGATGGCAGATGCATTGAGTTTTGATTGTGTTTTACAGCTTTATGGTTTGGGGGGGGGGGTTGTTGTAGTTGTGAGCAGCCAGAGTTGTTTTAAGATGGGTAGCAATATAATCTTTAAGTAAATAAACAAATGATTCCATTTTTTATGTATAGCTGCAGTATGCTTAGACATTCATGGTGCAACAATCCAGATTGTTGTAGTCTAGGTATGATGACCCTGGAATATTTTCAGAACTTTTGTCAGAAAACTCACATTTAATAAGAGCTGTTGATAATGAAGAATAATAATAAGATAAGTACCGGTAGTTTCTATTAAAGTGTAGCTGAAAAAATGAAATCTTGCTTCCCTTGTAGGGAAAAAAAGGGTAAGCAATAGTTCAAGCTAGGAGCCAGAAAGGGGAAAAAAGAAATGAACAAAGTTCATTTCTTTTCTAAAAATAAATATGGTTTCATGAATATAGTTCCCAAAATAGTATTTTTACTAAAGGTCAGTCTGACTGGGAATTCTCCACATGCTGTCCAATCACATTTGGAAAGGACCAATTTGATTTAGGTTTTCATGACATTTTACGCAAAAGTGAACTTTTGATATTACATATTAACTTTTTTGATATTACATATCAAAAGTGAACTTTTAGTAATCACATAAAATGTATAATTCACAAATCAGTAGAATTAAACTCTATCTTCAAAATAATAAAGACACTGAAACATTTATTTTAGAAAGGGGTATGAGAACATAATTTGCAAAAAGGCATTCCATGAATCCTATACATATTAGCAGAAATCCACATAAATCCTCCTAGGTATGCATGATCAAATATTTGTAATTTCCAGGGATATTTGCAAGATCTTAAGAAAGCTTAGTGAGCTTGAGCTAAAATGTATGGCTCTGTCATGGTATGCCTTTATGGTGATACAATAGGAAAGGGATTAACACATCTCTACAATTTCCAAGGTAGTTGGAACAATTTATTGTATTTGGGATGTAACTCCTGAAGCAAGCAAGCATGTTCCCCTTTCTTCATTGGATGCTTTAAATTTTTAAACAATAAAAATATTTACCGGTATGCCTTTGAAATAACAAATTGTGTCAAAACCAAATGTCTCACATCAGCAGTTATGATGCTCATAACTGTATCAAAACTAAACAAATATTTTTAAAGTTAGTACTAAGGGCATTTATGGCTCTTGAATTAAAGAACTGGAACACATCAAAGCTTGCAGTTCTTCAAAATATTAAAGCTGCTTCTGTGGATATAAAATTAAAACAGATTCATTTCAGCTGTGCTGGACACCCCAAATTTTAAAGGATTTAAAGGATTAATATCTGTTGGTGATATAAAAAATTTGAGGGGTCGTTGACTGATGATTTGGTCCTGTGAATCACTCAAATCTTTTTACAGTAATATTTGAATATACATAAAGTTGAGGAATTTTTAGTCTAGAATGCTGATGTTAAATTATGTTCTGAAACTTTGGAAAGTAACTATTTTTGAACAATTATTATTAAGTTTGAAAAATAGTAATATTTCTGAGATTAAGGATGGGATTCAAGACATCTGTGATTTCTGTTTTTGAAAAGGTAGTTTTATCCACTAATCAAAAAATGACTGTTTTTCAGTGGCATAGGTTTCGATACTTTGTAATCTTCCTCCCTTTTTTGTCTTTTGTTTGTTTAGTTTTTCATTTATTTTATATTCTAGTGCTTCGTGTAATTTTTCCTATTTCTTTCCGTAAAACTTAGACAAGAATTTACTGTACTTCCAAATAGGCATGTATAGCTTTTATTTATACTTATTTAACAATGCAAAGGCTCAGAATGTGTGAATACAATCCTGAAACAACTTTCTCATGAGTTGGCCCATCAATAGTAGTAACCCAGATACATTCATAAGGAAGTTTGTTTGAATCCTTACAGAGTTAGAGGGGATGATGGAAGTCCAACCCACTGCTTAAACAGGAGACCCTATCATTCCAGACAAGTGGCTATCCAGTCTCTCTTCTTAAAAGCCTACAGAGCCCACAACCTCTGAAGGCAAGCCATTCCAGTGGTTAATTGTTCTCACTGTTAGGAAATTTCTACGTTGTTTCTCTCCTTTATTAGTTTCCATTCATTGTTTCTTGTCTTGCCTTCTGGTGCTTTGGGAAATAGGTTAATCCCCTCTTCTTTCAAAAATATCCTTCTTGAAAGAGAATTTCGGTGATGCAATTCCTACAATTTAAGACATCCTTCCAAAGATTTGTTTCCTAATGTTAGGAATCAACATATTTGTATTTTGTTTCTGCAATATAAGGCAGTGCTTAAGAGAGTAGGAAAATATTCCCTAAGATTATTATTTTAAAATTTGACTTTAGTTAATAAAAATACAATTTTCCCTAACTTGATGTTATTAACATCCCAACCAATGGGGAAATCCATTATAATTGGATTGTACGACTTTTGGAAAAGTTTGTACTAATTATTTCATTTATTGGGTTCACACAACACACTGCATAAACCATGCATAACAAACCACAATGAGTTTACACAATATGCTAAACTAAAACCAAATAAAACATAAATTAGGATTGTTTCAGAAGAAATGCTTCAAACCTCACATAAGCACAGTGCCTTTCTTCTACTCATTAAAAAAAACCCCACTCATTAAAATGAATGCAACCACACTTTTCTTTCTTCTGAATAAAAAGTTAAGCCCTTTGTTGTGTCAAACAGTTGACTGAATATCTGTGCTCTTTCAGGATTAGGCCAATTTATAATTCACAAAGAGATAATTAAAATACCTACAGCAAATCTAAGGATCCTATTATCATCACAATCTAGTTAAATAGTGATATGAAGCATATTTGTTTGACTTGTTCGCTGCATACATAAAACTTAAAAAGACTTCTGAAAGCTTTAAGACAAAGAGTTCTCCAAACGTTATGTGGAAATAAATCCCATTGAAGTAAAGCCCAATGGAATTGACAGCTGAACAGACATGCATGGGATTGTGCTATTCATTGTATGTAATTATAATTTTGCAGCAAATAGTTAATTGCTAGATCAGTGCAGAGGTCAGTGCTTTTTATGCAGTGAATTAGTCATACCAAATACAGTATAACTGGGGGGGGGGGGAGAGAAAAAGTAGCAGAAATAACTACTGCTGCTAGAACAAAACATAATAGTTAGGTGCTGGTAATGCTTTGTCCTAATGGCTAATAGCACTATGACCCACTAAGGAAAAAAATATGTTAAATCAAAGCCACTGATTGCCTGTGTGACTATTGGTTAATAGCAGAAAATCACATGGTCAAAGCTTCTTTTTAAAGGCATGAGTGAGGTTAGTAACAGAAGTGGTGATTACATCGAGATTTGCAGGAAGGTGTTTAGAGTGTGTTAGAAAACTTAGTCCTTCACAATGTGTGAACCATTTTTGGGAACTTGGAAACTAATTTCAAGTGAAAAGTTTGATGACTACATGAAGGAGCTGGGTAAGAATTGTTTATTGAATTTAGTAAAAAGTTTTGTTTTTGCTGGAGAATGTGGTTATGTAGAATTTTTATTAGGTATGTAACTAGTGGACTTGTTTTATTATAAACCTAACCTGTGACAATATAGCTCCTTTTTCTTTATTGTTAACAGTAATGTAGAGGAAAAACTCTTGCTTACATTGTTAGCTATGCTAGATTCCAGAGTAATCCATGTTATACTGTACGTCTAAAGTAAAATTCATTTTGTTTGCATTTTATCTGGCTTCCAACTAATTTTTGAATGTACAAACTCAGTTCATACAGCATAGATTGTAGAATGTTACCCTGGAATTGTTTTATTAAATATTAGAAAAGCATGAAATCATGTTTAAGTTTTGTATAGCATTTGTATCCAGGTTACTTACCACAGGAATGTGAAGGGTTCTTGCTACTTATTTATTTAAATGTTTATTGTTTGATATTTTCTCAATATACATTAACATTGATACAAATGTTAACAAAACACCCCAAACAGAAGAAACTCTGATCAGATGCTCCCTTATGTGAAAGCTTATGGTTTTTTCCCTCTGGCCAAATGTGAGCAAGGTTTATGATGCTTGGTAATGGCTAGCTGTGAGCTTTGAACTAGCGGCAATGTTTTTATCAAGACATGCCTGCTTTAGGTTAATGATGCTTTAAAAAATTGGCCTGAAGCTTTGCATTGTTTATCCATCACACTTTTTAAGTAGAATGCTGGCCCCTTGTTTAATTGTGGTAAAACTAATGTATGCAAATAGCCTACTTCTCATATTAATGTATATAGGGCATAGGAATAAAGATACCTCTAAATCTGTTAGACACTCTCTTCTTGGAACTTCAAGTTCAAGGAGCCCATAGTTTTAGCTTTATACTTCATTTTCTAGCTAATAGCACCTCTAGCAGTAAGTGATATGGAAGACTTCTGAGACTGCTGTTAACCTGGAATAGACAATATGGCAATAAAGAGGTAGTATTCTACATCTCTTTGCAACCCTCTAGTATTTTTGCATTTTTTTCAGTCTGCAGGCTTCACTTAAATGAACATAGCTCAGTACGATGTGAGAGCTAAGTTTCTCCCTAGGTGTAAGTAGCTTCCCAGGTGCCTCTGCTGCTACTGTTTAACAACCTGGGGGACAATCTTCTACTCAATTTTTTGTAGAGATCAGCCATTACAAATATTTCTTCAAATGAAATGCAGATATAGCTGAATTATATCAAATTATGTAGAGTAAGGAATTTAGTTTATATAATACTTATTTCAAGAAATTATATTTGCCTCCAGTCTTTTGAAAAGAAAATTGAGTGGAGATGGGCATAAAAATGAAGGTAATATTTGGTAAATAAGCCATTGAGTAAAGTGCTTGTTTTAAAAAATGGTTATGCTCTGGATAAACATACAAAAACCTTTCTAACCCCTTAGAATGAAGGACCCCACCTAAATTGTCCCATCACCATGGAAGCTCTTTGATGTGTTCTTGCAAGTCATAACTAACAATCATGCTATGTTTGAAGCAAGCACTAGTTAAACATCTTGATGTTGAACAGTATAATTTGCTATCACAGTAGTTGCCATCCCTTTATCTTATAATTCAGGTCTATATTACTTTAAGAATCAGAAAGACAGCTTCCCCTGAATGCCAGTTTGGGCAGATAGGTAACAGCCGGACTTCTGATCTGAATACTTCTCACTAATGTATGACTGCCCAGTGTAGAAAACAGGATGCTGTATAGGACCAAGCAGATTCTGACATTTTCTTTTCCCATGGTTTCTGGGAAATTATTTTTCTCAATCTGTGACAGCCTGGAGTAAATACTGCTCTGGATAGAAGGAGGGCTTTTAGTATTCCTCTCATTACTTTATAGTTTGATTCAATTAAATATTTATATTGATAGCTTTGAGTAATTGTAATAAATAGTGATGTTGCCTTAAAGGAAAAGGCACCTTATGCTGTTTGTTAGCTAGATCAAATGAAATCAGTCAGGATATTTATGAAAACATATATTAAAGCTAATTGATGGAAACTACTTTGGATTTCATACACAAAATATACCAAATAGTTGGGGGAGAACAGAGATTGGATTGGACAGTTGCTTGATTATTTTCAACCTAGTTTATGGCAGACCATAGAGTCACCTAACTCAATTTACTACACAATTCAAGTTGGTCCCCAGATCAAATATCCAGCTTGCACACCATGCCTTAAAACCTTTTTCACCTCCAGCACAATTTTTATTCAGAGAAGCTCTAATCAAAGACAAACCCTATTTTTATTCAGAGAAGCTCTAATCAAAGACAAACCCTATCAAGATAAAAATGACTGTAGGAAAAGAACTTTGTCTTAACTCTTTACTCTCTTATTCTGTAGGGGTTTGGCTGTAACCCATCTTGAATCAAGTCCAGGGGTAAAATGCTCCCGGTTTGGACCAGATCACTTGATCCGGTAGCGATGGAGCAGGAGAACTGGTAGCAAACCCTGCCCCCCCCCCCATGCTCAGCTGAGCTGCACGATCATCAGAGCCTTTTGAAAGCATTTTTACAACCTCTTCACTGAAGAGGTTGTAGAAAAAATGATTTTAAAAGTAAAAAAAAAAATTGGCCACGCCCACCCAGTCACATAACCTCCCCACCAAGTCATGCCCACAGAACCGGTAGTAGCAAATTTTAGATTTCACCACTGATCAAGTCTTTATAAGTAGGTGGGGTTTTTTTCAATTCAGTCTTCAAGATCAAGAAATTTGTGATAAGAAATTCATGATTTTTGGTTTGATTTTTAGGTGTGGGCTTTGCCACTAGGAAAATAGCTGGAGTGGCCAAGCCCAATATAATTATCACCTGCACTGGGGGTGTTATAACCATCAAGACTGAAAGCAGTTTCAAAAACACTGAGATTTCCTTCAAACTAGAAGAAGAATTCGATGAGACCACAGCAGATGACAGAAAAGTAAAGGTGAGTTCCCTACTTTCCCTTAAATCATTTTGGTTGAGTACATTTGGGCTCTTGAAAAATGTATTGTGAATCCTCTTGGAAAATGACAATGTAGGAACTTCCTCCTTTATAAAATGATGACCGTGTAGGACATGAATACCAAGCTTGATAACTTGGCTAAGAATTCTAGCAAGTTTAAGTTGGGAAACAAGGGTTTTAAGCTCTTTCATCCTACAAGATATTCCGGTTTTGCTGATTTCTGGGCAGGTGACATCCAAGTCAAACAATGGGCTGCAGCCACATGTTCTTGTTAATTAAGAAGAATATGCAGTCCACTTAGAGATCTAAAGCACTGATGAAAGTAAACTGTAAAGTGATGTTTCTCAACCTTGGCAAGTTGAAGATGCGTGAACTTCATTCCGAGAATTCCCCAGCTAGCTACGTAGCATGCCCGTTTCCTGCAGATTAAATTAATGGTTTTAGATCTAAATTTTGGACACGGCATGAAGCTTGGTGGATGCCAACAAAGGTACAGGGAGTCCTTGACTTACAACAGTTCATTTAGTGACCAGTCAAAGTTACAATGGCACTGAAAAAAGTGACTTATAACCATTTTTATAACCATTGTAGCATCCCCATGGTCACATGATCAAAATTCAGATGCTTGGAAACCGACTCATCCTTGCAAGAGTAACAGTGTCCCGGTGTAATGTGATAATATTTTGTGACAAGCAAAATCAATGGGGAAGCCAGATTCACTTAACTTTTATGTTACTAACTTAACAATTGCAGTGATTCACTTAACAACTGTGGCAAGAATGATCATAAAATGGGGCAAAACTCACTTAACAATTGTATTGCTTAGCAACAGAAATTTTCGGCTCGGTTGTGGTTGTAAGTTAAGGACTACCTATATCCATATATATATATATATTGAGCCAGTTTGGTCTTTTGATTAAGGCCCGAGGCTAAAAATTGGAAGTCTGAGGTCTCGTCCTGCCTTAGGTACGAAAGCCAGAGGACAGTCACTTTATCTCAGCCCAACCCACCTCACAGGGTAGTTATTTTTTGAGGAAACTAGGAGAAAGGAGCATTAAGTACAAGTACTTAACAGTTTATTTAGTGACAAGTTACAATGCCACTGGAATAAGTGACTGGTTACCATTTTTCACATTTATGGTCATTGCAGCATTCCCATAGTCATGGGATCAAAATTGGCAATGTATTTATGAGGGTTGCACCATCAGCACGGTAGTTGGGAGGGGCAGATATGGCGGGAGCAGGGGACCACATCATGTGTCGGGGGCGCGCACTCGCTATTTGAGAGCGATTGCTCGCCCCGGTCTCCAAAGCTCCACTCGGACACTAGGTAGCACAGATACTCAGGATCTGGGCCTTCGGTTGATGCTGTGCAATGCCAGGTCCGTGGTAAATAAGGCCCCCCTCATCTGTGATCTTATAAAGGAGGGGGGAGCGGACCTGGCAGGTATTACGGAAACCTGGTTGGGTCCAGAGGGAGGGGTCCCTCTGGTTGAGATGTGCCCACCAGGTTTCAGAGCATTCCATCAGCCAAGGGCCCAGGGGAGGGGCGGGGGGGTAGCGGTTATTATTAACGAAGATCTAGGTCCAAGGGAGACCACTGTGCCACAGATTGCCGGATGTGAGTCCCTCCTTATGAAATGGGGTCATGGGGTTCAGTTGGGCTTGCTGCTCACGTACCTGGCTCCCTGCCACGTGGCAACAGCCCTGCCCGAGCTACTCGACGTGATAGCCACGGTGGCAGTGGATACACCCAGGCTTATGGTCATGGGTGATTTCAACTTGCCTTCCGTTGGTGAAACGTCTGAGGTGGCTCGGGAGTTCATGGCTTCCATGACGGCCATGGACCTGACCCAATTAGTTCATGGCCCCACTCATAGGGGGGGGGCATACTCTGGACATGATTTTTGTCTCTGGCCAGTGGTTGAGTGATCTGGTTATAGGGGGTATAGACATAGAACCCTTGTCATGGTCTGATCACTCACTCCTTCGCCTAGATCTCCGAACCGCTACACCCCGCCGCAGGGAGGCGGAACCAACTAGATGGGTCCGCCCCAGGCACCTGATGGATCCTGATAGGTTCCAGATGGAGCTTGGGCCGTTTCCTGAGGATCTGGCACACGACTCGGCCGAGGACCTGGTAGCTGCCTGGAATCGGGCAGCTGGTGGAGCCTTGGATCGAGTCGTGCCTTTGCGGCCTCTGACCCGGTATGGATCTCGAGCAGCTCCCTGGTTTACCGAGGAGCTGAGAGAGATGAAGCGCCGGAAAAGACGCCTAGAGAGTGGTTGGAGGGCCAGTCTCGCTGAATCTGATCGAACACTGGTAAGGTCGCATATTAAGACCTACCTAGTGGCGATAAAGGCGGCAAAGTTGAACTACTTTTCCGCATTTATTGCGTCATCAGGGAATCGTCCGGCCGCCCTGTTCAGGGTGACCCGCTCTCTGCTTCATGCGAGAGTGCGGGAGGACCCCTTGGAAGGCAGGGCGGAGGATTTCGGACAATACCTGTATGACAAAATTGCTCAGATTCGGGGGGATTTGGACTCCGACTGGGTAGATCTGGGCGGGGTGACAGGGAATAGTCTTGAGAATGTTATCTGGGAAGAGTTTGACTTTGTGACTCCTGATGATGTGGACAGGATTTTGGGGAGACTTAGTGCGGCCACATGTTTACTGGACCCGTGTCCCTCCTGGTTGGTACTGGCCTCCCGGGAGGTTACACAAGGCTGGCTCCAGGGCATTATCAACGCCTCCTTGAGTGAGGGTCACTTCCCTGCCGCCTTGAAAGAGGCGGTGGTGAGGCCACTCCTCAAGAAGCCTTCCCTGGACCCAGCAGTATTAGCTAACTATCGTCCTGTCTCCAACCTTCGCTTTATTGCGAAGGTTGTTGAGAGTGTGGTTGCGCAACAGTTTCCACAATTCCTGGAGGAAACATCTTATCTGGATCCGTTCCAGTCGGGTTTCAGGTCTGGGCACAGCACAGAGACGGCACTGGTCGCGTTGGTTGATGATCTCTGGAGGGCTCGGGACAGGGGATGTTCCTCTGTCCTAGCCCTATTAGATCTCTCAGCGGCTTTTGATACCATCGACCATGGTATCATGCTGCACCGGTTGGAAGAGTTGGGGGTGGGGGGCACTGTATTACAGTGGTTCTCCTCCTTTCTCTCCGACCGGTCGCAGTTTGTGTTGACAGGGGGGCAGAGGTCGACCTCGAGGCCTCTCGTTTGTGGAGTGCCGCAGGGGTCGGTCCTCTCGCCCCTTCTGTTCAACATTTATGTGAAGCCGCTGGGTGAGATCATCCGTGGCTTTGGGGTGAGATACCATCAGTACGCTGATGACACCCAGCTGTACATCTCCACCCCAGGCCACCCCAATGATGCCCTCGAAGTGATGTCCCAGTGCCTGGAAGCCGTGCGGATCTGGATGGGGAGAAACAAACTCAGGCTCAACCCGTCCAAGACGGAGTGGCTGTGGTTCCCGGCATCCCGATATAGTCAGTTGACTCCATCGCTGACTATCGGGGGCGAGTCCTTAGCCCCCGCAGAAAGGGCTCGCAATCTGGGAGTCCTCCTGGATAGGCAGCTGTCCTTGGAGGAACATCTGACAGCTGTAGCCAGGGGGACCTTTTGTCAGGTTCGCCTGATTCGCCAGTTGCGGCCCTTTCTTGATCGGGATTCCCTGTGCACAGTCACTCACGCCCTTGTCACTTCCCGCCTAGACTACTGTAATGCTCTCTACATGGGGCTCCCCTTGAAGAGCACCCGGAGGCTCCAACTGGTCCAAAATGCGGCCGCGCGGGTAGTGACGGGAGCAGCGTGGCGCTCCCACATAACACCGCTCCTGCGCGAGCTGCACTGGCTTCCGGTGGTCTTCCGGGTGCGCTTCAAGGTGTTGGTGATCACCTTTAAAGCGCTCCATGGCATAGGGCCTAGTTATCTCCGAGACCGCCTGCTGTCACCGATGACCTCCCATCGACCCGTGCGCTCCCACAGAGAGGGCCTCCTCAGGGTGCCATCAGCCAAACGATGTAGGCTGGTGACTCCCAGGGGGAGAGCCTTCTCTGTGGGGGCACCCACCCTCTGGAACCAGTTGCCCCCGGAGATTAGGAGAATTCATGACCTCAGTGCCTTCCGCCGTGCCCTAAAAACACATTTTTTCCAACAAGCCGGGCTGGCTTAAGAAGAAATTTTAAATATTTTTAATATTTTAATTGGTCTGTGAGTTTTAAATTTTGTAGCCAAATTATATATATATTTTAAATGTCTTAATATTTATATTTTATGTTTTTTATGTCTGGCTGTACACCGCCCTGAGTCCTCAGGGAGAAGGGCGGTATATAAATTGGAAATAAAATAAAATAAAAATAAAATAAATTTATGACAGTTGCATATCCCAAGGTCATGTGATCCATCTTGATTCTGACAAAGTCAATGGGGAAGCCAGATTCACTTAACAACTGTGTTATTAACATCTGCATTACTTAACAATTGTGGCAAGAAAGGTCCTAAAATAGAGGAAAACTCACTAAGCAAATGTATTGCTTTTTAGCAACCAAAATTTTGGGCTCAATTGTGGCCGTACGTTGAGGACTGTACCTGTATGTTCGCCTCCTTGAGTTATTTACAGAAAAGAAAGGCGAAATAAAAATAAAATTGATGCCTCTGAGATCATGGTGGCCCCAGGTATCAAGAGTTTTAGGGGAAATTGTATACTTCAAATACATCTGATCAGATTGAATAGGTTTCTCTCATATACATCAGCCCTCTAAGGTTGACCAGATTAGGAAACTAATTCCTAATAGACCAGAATATACTTTATTGAGATAGGTTAACATAACAAAATCTGCTTGTCTTTTACCTTGCTTCCCACTGATACCCAGTAAAGACAAAGGAGCCAGCCAAAGCCTCTTCCTAATACTTCCCCCTTTCCTAGAGTGGAAGGAATACTTCTGTAGCAGCTTCTGAATCTTCTGTTTAAGGCATCTGCATGACTCCCTACTTATACGAATAGATGTTAGGTGTTCCAGGCGATATATATGTTGATTAATCGGTAATTATTTTCTTGCAATGAGCAGAACTTTCACCATGCTAGTAATTTCATTATAAAAAAACCTATTGAATGCTGATCATTGTCTTACTGAGATGCACATTGTGCATAGTTTGAGAACTGTGTTGTTTTACCTAAATTGATTCACATATTTCAAACGCTGCCTTTTCTTCACTAGGTTGTAAAACTGACCAGATAATTTTTCTTGGCAGAGTATAGTGACATTAGACAATGGCTCACTGAATCAGGTGCAGAAATGGGATGGCAAAGAGACAATAATAAAAAGAAAAATAGTGGATGGTAAAATGGTTGTGGTAAGTTCATTTTTGGTTATAAACATTTGGGATGTTTTCCAGCAATAGAAATTGCAAGTTTATGAGTTTAACATTTTTCAAAGGGGAAAGAGTAAAACAAGTAAAGATATTCTCTTTTTCCTATCCTATAGAAGAAAGATGTGTCTTATTTTGGTTGATGAGTCAAGAATTCCTTGAACTTAATAAGCAAGTTATAAGCAATACAGAAGGGAAATACTAAGCTATTTTGAAAGTAGAGCAGTATACCTTGTGCTATTTTTTAAAAAAATATTTAAAGCAAATCTCACTTTGAGAGCACTATTTCAGACTCTATTACAACCATTCTCCGATTCTCAATCGGAGAATACATCAGATTGGCTCAAATTTGCAACAAACATCCTTTTTAGTGTAGAATGATTTCAAAATGAAGCAGATTTTAAATATAATATTTAATTCAATGGCAGTCCCTAGCAATGGGTTGATTTGAAATGAATGGCCCTAGCCGTGGCCGAATGGTGATTCTCATATCTATACACTTATAATCTATAATTTTTACAAGAGCAGAGCAATGGATCAGATTGAAAAGTGATATTGATGGATGCTGTAATCTCTAATGGGACATGTAGGGAAACCCCACTCTTTTGATATTTAAAAAGTTTTCCATAGGCACCACCTACATGCTTCCAAAAAGACAAATGAAAAGAAAATCCTAGTAATTGAAATGGTGTCTTGATTTTAGCAAAAAAAAAAAAGCATTCTAGCAGACAGTTTCTCACTGAAAAGTAATCGGAAATACTCTTCTAACTGGAAAAGGTAATGCTAACCTGCCATGTATGAGCTGTGGCAAGAGCAGTTTCAGGAAAATGAGAAGTCATTCAGATTTCAGGATAAAGTTGGCGTGCAGGCACATGTGCAAACAAGGCAATTGGATTAACTAATCGTTTGTGACAACATGAAGGGAAGGGCCTTAAACAAATGTGTTTTCAACAAAAACGTCTAAATACGTTGCCAGTAAGGTATTATGTTGACTTGCACAACCTATGAACTCTGGAAACTCAAAGATATCTTAAAAACCCTTACTTAAATATTCCGAATATTTCTCAGTCTTTATACAAGCATAATTCAAATTATTTAAAAACCCAATATTCAGTCCATTGTTAAACAGAAAAGTAAGTCAAATTCTCTTCAAGCAAGCCAAAAGAACAATATTTTCAAATATTGGAAATTGTTTTTCTGGCCTTTTTGGAGAGAATTTGTCTAATGCATTTTTCAGTGGTCAAGGATATAAGCACATATAAACAGACTTAAGCAATTTGAGTCTTATTCCCTTGGATATGATTTTTTTTTTAAATAAAGCACCATTGCCTGGGGTCATGCAATACACTAAGCCAAAATTGGCTTAGCGTGTTGCACCAATCCAAGTCTCGTTGGCTTCCTTGATAGTCTCATAGTTCATTTGGATAAAGGGACACTTGATCCACTTACTGAAAATAACTGTATTGCTGATATGATGTAATGGTGATATTCTTATGCTTTTTTCTCTTCTAGGAGTGTGTAATGAACAAAACTGTCTCCACTAGAGTGTATGAGAAAGCATGAAAAATCCATATTGTACAAATTAGAAGTATCTCAAAGCAAAATATGAAGTTTGATTCACGGAGCAGAGCCTTCAGCTCTGCTGAAGTTGAATTTGACAGACCAACTCCCAATTACTTTTGTACCTAATTCAGAACGTTTTGGTTATTCAATAAAGTGTTTACCTTGAAATGAAAAAGTGTCTGACTCAATTGTGGAAACCAAATAAGGATCAGTCAAAACTAGATTTTCAGGTTGTGCTTATGGGATCAACTTAGCCTCATTACTCCTCACTTATTTAAATATTTTTTAGAAATCTGACTGTAGTAAATAATGACATACGCTAAAGTGTAATTGTCCTGCCCCACCTATTCTTTTATACTGCGTACATTGAAAAGTTCATTGTTTCTCTACTGCTGTATTTGCTGTTTTACTTCCTATAGAAAAATCAATTTCAAAAAAAAATAATAATGCTGAAATAACTATAGAATCCAGGGCTTCCAGTGGGTGGTTTCAAGAATCATCTTTTTGGAGCCATAAATTGTTAGAACAAACTTCTAGAATTCTTCCTGATAATAAATTAATGTCTTTTGGGAAAATAGGAAGGCCAGAAGTTGCTTGTTGTGCTATTTGGAGCATAGTTCCAAGAATTACCCATATTGGTTATCTTAAAAAAAATGTTTAAAGCAGGACTTCTAAAATCTCCATATTATATTTGAAAGTTATGCTGTGGACTTGGCATCAAGTGATTTGCCATAATAGACATAGCCAGCATGACTATATTCATTTACCAGGACATTAGATTGATTCCTAAATTCCACAGTTCTCCACCATCCTGGTTTACCTTTCTCTGAGTTGGGATGTCTACTTCTGAGAAAGCATTGGCTGTGTAGCTTCTCGCTTTTCTTTCCCTGATCTAAGAATACTTAGGGATTCCAGAAACAGTCAAAAATAAAAGATGAAGTTGGTGTTTAACTTACAAGAATCAGCTTTCCCTTCAAACATTTTGAGTACAGAAAGGGAGAAGGGGAAAGGGAACACATCAGGAACTGAGACAAATTCAAGAAGGCTCCCTAATGGAGATCCAAGTGGGGATAGCATTCCATTTTTGTAAAAAAAAAAAAAACAAGCCTTAAATCATTTTCAAGTTATTAGGAAATACACTTTGTAAAGCAACCTGTGAAGCAATAATCTTATCTGTTACTTGGGGCAGAAGTCATGCTTCAAATGAACACCTATTCATAGCATTACAACAAAATGACTCAGCTTCTCCAGCCAACATTATCTCTATCAAATAAGTGCAAATACTAGGACTTACCCAGCTTTCATCAAACACAGGAAGCAATATTTATATACAGAGAATTTATAAGAATTTATCTTTCTTTTGACATCCAGCTGCCTTCCCTTCCAACTACCAGCCCTTTTTTTTTTGTTCTTTGTACTGTATCAGCATCAGTGGGGGAGGATTATCATTTAAAGCACAGGTGTCAAACTCGCTGCATCATGTTGCTGTCACATGATGTTTCACGATGTTTTAGCCATTTGCAGAGCTGGGGTGGGCGTGGCCAATTTGTGACGCATCCTGCCTGCAGGCCGCCAGTTTGACACCCCTGATTTAGAGCATCATATAAATACAAAAACCAGATGACCTTGACTTACGGCTTAATCGTTTTGCTCAAAGTTTGTTCCATTTAAAGGTCTGTCTAATCATGTACCTCTTAACATAGATTGTTGTGAATATATTGATTTAGACGTGGGGTAAGACTAGATATCTAGGTTTGTTGCAGAATCTGGTTCCCACACTGGCATAATTGTCAATACTATACTTTCTCTATAGAGTGTGGACTAATGTCCACACTTGCATATTGACAATACTGAATCAAAGCAGATTTTCACAAGCACCAAGAAACAACAGGACAATGATGCCATCACAAAAGAATTAATGGACACTCGTTTAATATCATGGAGGAAGGAGTTGAAATTTGGAAAGAGATTTCTTAGGCTAGCCTCATTTCCAACCACTTAATGCATAAGTTTGGTTTAGTGGTTAAGACACAGGCTAGAAAGCAAGAGACTGAATTAAAGTCCCATCTTAGCCATGAAAACCAGCTGGGTGATTTTGGGCCAGTCACTCTGCCCAACTCACTTCACAGGGTTGTTGATGTGGGGAAAATAGGAGGAAGGTGTGTTGAATATGTTCGCTGCCTTGAGTTATTTATACAACCATATAGTTATAATAATTGATATAAAATAATAAAAACCATCTGGAGGCCACCATGGAGAAGAATCTATAGCAGCATTTCTCACCCTTGACAAATTCAAAAGGTGTATATTTCAGCTCCCAGAATTTCCAAGCCAGCTTGGTAAGGGTGAGAAACTTTGATATATAGTGTATAGAAAATCAGTGGAGGAAATCAGATACATATTTCTTGGTTATATCTTAATGTCGATATGGCACTACTTGGACCACCACCCAGGGCAGGCAAAACAGGGAAAGTGAATGTCATATCTTCTGTAGCAGGTAAAATCTTCATAATTAATAAGAAGTAAATTCTGGACCTTACTTCTGAAACATTAATTTCACACTTTTGTCATTTTAAAAGATAAAAGACTTGATCAGTACATAGAGGAGTTTTATATCCTAGTAGCTCATAAACTGAATGTAAGCCAAAACTACATACACATACATACCAGGGGTGGGTTCTACTTACCTTTACTACCGGTTCACAACGGGGCCATGCACGTGCTCTTCTGTGCATGTGCAGAAGCATTTTGATGACGTCAGGGTCGGTGGGCGGAGCCTCCCACCGGTTTTACTACCGGTTCTATAGAACCAGTGCAAACCGGGGGCAGCCCACCACTACCGGTTCTATAGAACCAGTGCAAACCGGGGGCAGCCCACCACTGACACATACCTAATCTCCCATCTTAAGCTATGTTAATAAAAGCAAAGTCCAGATCACTGGAATAGACAGCTGTTATTCTGCATTAGTCAGGTTGCTTTTGGGGTCCTGTCTTGTGTTAGACATAATATCTTATGAACAATGTTGACAAAAAAAGAATATATGCAGAGGTAGGTGATTGGGATGATCGGGGAAAAACAAATCCACTAAAGAATTTCTAACTCTAACGTACTTAGCAATGCTTAACACAATCTTCAAATAACAGAAAAGGTATCTTGAAGAAGCTGATCCCTGGTGCTCCACATAACAAGACTGCAACCAACTTCCTCCCAAAGATGAAGTCAAAAGACTGATTAAGGCAGAGGTGTCAAACTTGCAGCGTCACGGTGGCGTCATGTGATGTCTTGTGACTTTTTTCTCCTTTGCTAAATCGGGGGTGGGCGTGGCCAGCACATGATGCATCCGACCTGTGGGCTGCAAGTTTGATAGCCATTGACTAGGGGAAAGGAGCTTTTATGCAGAATCCTCTTCCATTTCTTTTTCTTTTTAAAGTTTTTATTAATAATTCAAATTTAAAAAACAATGGACATGGTTTGACATCTCCGGTTTCTAACATTTCCGTCTAATTCAAATTAATAAATAATATATTCCTTAATCTATATGCAAATTTACATATATCTTACTTCATTACATGTCAAGCATACTACATAATTCCTCCTAGACAACTATATCCATATCCAATAAACCTATATCTCACTCACAAGTTCAGTATACATTGACATATATATATATATTTCTAATCCTCTTCCATTTCTTAGAACCATAGAAGGAAGCCTCAGAAGTGAACTAAAGTAAAATAACATAACTGCTTCATTTTGCTTTTAGAAGGGGGGGGGGGATTTGTTACTTCACAAAGCATAAAGCTTGTAAATGATACTTCAAATATTCCTTCAGTGAAGCAAGATGTTGTGCCTTCAGGGTTTTGTACAAGTCTACTAAACATTGGGATAAACTTCTTAGCAGCAGAGAAGACGGTCATGAATGTAATGGAATTTCCTTTGGCTGAAATACAAACAGAAGTTAGAAAAGCATCTCTTGTAGTTCCTACATTCCTAGCTGTACACAGGGTTGGGCTGAAATACCTCTAAGGCCATTCTGTGATCTGTGTTATTAGCCTTTTAGATTATTGTGGTGCCAGGAGAATGTGACAATATTATGTACAATATGGCACTATACTTTCAACATTCTGAAATATCTTGACTTTAAGACCTCCTAGTATGTTGACATTCTGATGATGAACATAGCGCAAGGAATTTTGAAATCGGTTTCTTATCTATAGTACACAACCTTTTCTATCCTAAACACTATTTCATCTGTATTTATTTCCTTAATGGCTACATTAAGTTTATTCCTCATCCTCATAAGACAGTGTCATAAGACTTTCTTGAAAATCAAATGCTGTCCTTCCCAAGAGCACTGTGTTGTATCTGTGCTCCAGCACAATAGTAGCAAGCTCACGCCCATCACCCTTCCTCTTTGTATTACTGCGGAGGAGTTGGTGGCAGGCAAATGCTGCTGGTCTTGGTACTAGCATGAATGGTATGGCATAAAGGCCCATTGTTTGGCGTCTGACATTGCCCTTCTGCATTGGGAGGTGCTGAGCCCTGGATGTCCTAGGTCTCTCTTTAAAAGATGTGGCTGGGATATTACCATTCATATAATCCATCTGCCTCTTCCTAAGAATTGCTCCTGTCATTGCCATTCTCCCAAGGATACAGGACCAGCAAAACTATGTGCAACAAATTTGTGGGAAGCTGGAAACTCATCTCTAGTGAAAATTTTGATGATTATATGAAAGAATTGGGTGAGATTTATCTCGATTTGATTTTTAAAATGTTGCAGATTGCCCGTTGTTGATTTCTCATCAGAGTTTTGCAATTAGATTATGAAACGTTTAATTCTCTTCAAAATAAATATTAGAAAATATGAAGATTTTTAAATTTCTTCTTTGGTAATAACCTTCATAGAATTTATTACTTAGCTTTTATTATAGTATTAGATGAATATGTTACTTGTCATTACTTCCAAGTCATTATTCAAGATGGAATACAGAAAATGTCATCTGAGTCCATTGGAGTTGGGTAGCTAATCAATTTAAATAAATAATCCTAAATTTCCTGATAGCCAGTTTTTACTGTAAATAAAATTATTTGTTAAAAGAAATTGTAGGCATAACTCTATTTATTCGCAGAATTACTCCATCACTGAACGCTTTTAACTGATGAAGTCAGATATGTCTGGAATATAAATTTAGTTGTTTATTTTGTTCATAGAACTAGGTATGTTTTAAGGAAGCTTAATTGGATTAAATATGAAAGTTTGCTATATATATATATTTAAATAAAACTGTATTGTATTCTATTTTTTTTGAACATGAAGTAAAATATGAAAGAAGAAAGAGCTATGTGAATTATCATTTGCTTTACTAGAGAATGTTAATTCGGTTTGTTGTAAGATCAGTATACTTAAGAAGATGTGCTTCCAGACTACTTTTTTAATCTATGAAAATGAATCTTTGAAAAAACAAAAAAGGAGATTATGTGTGATGAGGTTACCATCTGGACTGCAAACATCCACATGGCTAATAAATGGTAGTTGAGCAATAGAGTTTCCTATATCTCTTTGATGCCATCAGATAATCATCTGGATTTATATAGCCCATAACACATGCTTTATTTCTACATCATCAAGAAGTACCGGTCATACCAAGCAATCATTCATCTTTGTAAATGCATCATCAGATATCAAACATCAAAGAAAGAATGTGGTTATCATACTTGGAGGTAATACGTAAAATGCAATAAGTTTCTCCCAGGTGCACACGCATTATACACATACAGATGCATGCATCTGGTGCAGAAGATTCAATAACTAAAATCAGATCTTGCATGTTGTTGTAATGATAGGTGAAAGTGATTTTACGAGATAGGTGCAGACTGCCCAACCAGCATGTGGAAGATGCTTCAGCCCCGTACAGATGGAGGGAGAGTGTGGGAAATGTTTCAGACAGGACCCTAGTTTTCTGGAGTGTAAAAATAAAGGAGGAGAGGCATACTTTTAATATTGCAAAACTCTGTTAATGTGCAATAAAGGTACAGTTAGTACCAGTGATGAAATGTAAAATTTGTTACTACTGGTTCTCTGGGTGTCGCTTGGTGGTGGGTAATGTGACTGGATGGGCGTGGCCAACTTTTTTTTTTTAACTTTTAAAAGCATTTTTTCTACAACCTCTTGGCCAAAGAGGTTGTAAAAAAATGCTTTTAAAAGGCTTGATGGTCCCAGCTGAGTTGCCTGATCATCAGAGGCTTTTTTTTTCTTTTAAAAGAAAATGTATTCTACAACCTCTTATGCCAAAGAGGTTGTTTAAAAAATGCTTTTAAAAGCCTCTGACGATCAGGCAACTCAGCTGGGATCGTCAGAGCCTTTTAAAAGCATTTTTTCTACGACTTCTTCGGCAGAAGAGGTTGTAGAAAAAAATGCTTTTAAAAGGCTCTGACGATCCCAGTTGAGCCGGGCAATTATCAGAGGCTTTTTTCTTTACTTTTAAAAGCATTTTTTCGGCCGAAGAGGTTGTAGAAAAAATGCTTTTAAAAGTAAAAAAAAGCCTCTGATGATCACCCAGCTCAGCTGGGCATGGGGGGGGGGCAGGGATTTTTGCTACCAGTTCTCTGAACCACCCGCCGCCATCGCTACTGGATCGGATGATCCGGTTCGAACCGGGAGCATTTCACCCCTGGTTAGTACTCCTGGTTGTGCTTCCTCACAGGATTAAAAAATTTTCTAGAAACTGACTCTTCATATAGAAAAGATATCACAGAAAAGCAGTTCTTTCTCCTTTGGCTTCCATTTGTTATTTATTTAATTTTATTATTCACTTAATGCTGCTGTTTTAGTTTTTCTCAACCAGTCACTCTATAGACATATTGGAGCACAATTCCCATTGTCCCCTGCCAGATATTCCTTATCATCACTGTGGAATATAAAAAATCTACTCTTAAGGAGGGTATTGGGCTATGACTATGTGGTTCACAGCAATGCATAGTTGTCCTACTAGGAACACAAATAAATGGTGTTATTTAACTATGAATTTAAATATGAGTGCAGGTAAGTAATATGTCAGAGATAATTAGTGTAAATGATTGCATAATACAACACCACCACCACCCCATATGTTTTTTGTCAAATGAGTAATGAATGACTACTTTTTTCTTGGTGTTCCATAGGAGTGGGATTGGCGACTAGGAAACTTGGTAACTTGGCAAAGCCTAAAACCATCATCAGCATGAAGGGTGATGAGGTCACAATCAGAACAGAAAGTACCTTTAAAAATACACAGATCACATTTAAGTTGGGTCAAGAATTTCAAGAAACCACAGCAGATGGCAGAAAAACCAAGGTGAATAAGCTTTTCTTTTCTTTTTTTACATTTTATCGGAGGTATTTTGATGCTCTTAGGAACAGTATAAGAGTTTCCAATCATAGAGGAAATTAATAAGTGGGTCATTCAGATAGTTGATTACCGTCTACCATATTTCCTCAGAGTTCAGTCCTGATGTGGGAAATTCTCATTAAAGTGTTGGATACGTTTAAGATGTATTTTGAAAGAAAAGGAAGAAAAATGTCTTATAATTGACAATCTTTGTAGCTTCCTTTTTACTATAAAAGAACTACTATATGTCAGCTGCAAAAATTCAGATGACTACAAGACGGTTGTATAGACGTAGAGAAAAGTGACTTTGCCACCAAATAGTGGGCCCCTGGATTTTCCACCTCGGGTTAGGCAGACTTACATAAAACTATGGCTTTGATACAAACAGGACAGAATCAAGGAGGGCCCCAAGGATTATACAAACAAAAATAATAATTCAAAGGAGACAAAGCAAACAAGGCCCAAACCAAAACAGGCATGTGACAACTGAGCATAAATCATGTGGAAGATAAAGCAGAAAAATAGAAAGAGGTACCATCGAGAGGAAAATATACTATAATATATATTGAGAGTCATTTGTTTGTGATTCAATAGCAGAAAAATAATTGGCATCTTATTGCTATTGTAGCTATTTAGCTAATAGCATCTTATTGCTATTGTAGCTATTTAATATACAGTAGCAAAGCTCAAGGTTGCAAGTGACTATGATGGAACAATACATGCGCACAATACAGAAATAGCAAAATGGATATAGGAAGAGCTTGACTGGTGACTTCATGAACTCACCTATATTGTTTTCATATCAACAGTACAAAAGTAGTTTTGTCCTGGCTTTCTCCCAGGGTGCATTTTGACTTCTTGCTTGAGTTTCTTGCTCTGCTGCCTCTTGGTAGCCCATCATCCAAGTTCTGCTTAGTTTTTTCAAGATCAGCCACCACTGTCAGCTAAGCACTGCTATCCAGTGTGACAAGCAGGATATATATGTCTCTTTTTTTTCTCTGTCAGCTGATTATTCCTAAGTGCTAGAAGATGATGATGATGATGGATATGTAGATGATAGATCTATTGGCAAATCAAAGAAAGATAGATAGATTATAGAGAGAGGGGGGAGGGAGAGAGGGAGAGGGAGGGAGAGAGAGAGAGATGCATAGTCTTTACACATGGGAATAGTATTTCGCATTTCTTATTGTACTCAATCTGTATCAAAATGATAACTTTTACTATTTGGATCTACAGACTGTGGTAACCTTAGAAAAAGGAGCACTGGTTCAAGTGCAGAAATGGAATGGCAAGGAATCAACAATAAGAAGGAAATTAATTGATGGAAGAATGGTGGTGGTAAGTAGTTCTTCTTAATCAAGAAAACTACAGGATGTGCATTTGTTTAATTTGTTTATTGCAATCTTAGGAACTTTTGAATGGCAAGGTATATATTTTGATCACAGCTGTATACCTGAAAAGGATACCCTGTTGAAAATATACATTAAACATTAAAGAATAAAAATGTGTGGCTTAGCAGGAAGTGCATTTTTATCTGCTCAGAGAACAGTTCATGAATGGATGGATTTGAATATGTCCTTCCAGAGTTGTCCAGTTTAAAGCAGGTTTTGATTTTGGGATGGTGATCATCAGTGAAAACATACGCGTGAGCCAATTTGATTAAAATCAAGAGTACTTTCAAAGGGCCCAAATGAATAATGGTATTTTCAGCTTTTTACATTAGGCAGAAATAGCAAATGAAGAAGAAAATTATATAATAAAATTATGCAAGTTGAGTGGTTAGGGAGAAAATTTTTCTCAAACTGTCAGATATAAATACAGCGAAGCTGAATGGTAAGAGGGTTAAATCTGATTAAAGGTAGAATTTGGTACCCCATGTTTAGCAATGGTTGATAACTTGAATTGTTGTAAAAGCAAATGAAAGAAAGAATATTTGTAGTTATTACTCATCATAGCTAAATAATATTTACAAAAACCAGTAAGTTCCCTAGCATTATTTCCTAATAAATGCAGTTCAGAGGAACATTGTGTTCCTATCCTGCCTTTTGGCATTCCTAGTATAGACTAGATAAACATTTGATTAGTTCATCAAGCTGTGTTCCACCCTGTCCTAAAGCTAAATTTAAGACGGCTTCAATTGTTATAGATTAAAATTATACATACATGTGCAAACTTTAAGTGACTGGGAGAATCAGTTTCACATCTTGGTCATTAGCATTCAGAAAAAGTTCCAGGCACATGCTGACTTACTTGTTCTTTATTAAATCTTGTGTTCCTTAGAATTAAACAAAAGCATCTTGGATTTTGGTCATTGACTTTTGATAGGCAGCAGTACCATAAGAGACACTGTACAAGAAGGCTGGAGAAGAAATCAAAATCAAAACCAATATAAACTTGCTAGCTACAATGTTTAACACAAGCTTTTATTATTCATTTTCAATTTTTTTAAAAAAATATGAATTCTCATCTTACATTTGTATAAATATATTGTATAATAGTGTTGAGGCTAATCATGTGGTTATGACTTGTCTTATATCTCAAATTATGTTCCTCTTTTTAGGAATGCATCATGAAAGGCGCCCTGTGTACAAGAGTTTATGAGAAAATGTGACAAAACTTGAAGGTTATACCAGATGAGACCAATTCTCCACATCTTTTCCTTGAGTGGCTGAGGAATTGCCATTTCTGTTCATCTTTTCCCTTTTTCCCTTTTACTGGAGAGGAACTAAACTATAAGTATTCATTTAAACAATTAAGAAAGTAGATCACATTTGATACTAAATAAATGCTTACCATTGTATAAATGTGTAATTTCAGTGAAATTAAATAGTTCCTGAACATTTTGTTAATGAGTTGTCCTTATTCCATAGTGATACACTCTTGCACTACTGAATTTATGGACATTTTACACAGAAACAGGAATATTATATAATTTCTTTAGATTATATGTTATCCAGCCCAGGTCTGCTAATCTGGAGTCCTTGACAATATAAAATAAAATATTCACCATCTCTTAATGAAAGGCAAGAGTTTATTTATTTTCTCCTAAAGCTGTGCTGTGAATCTGAGATCTCACATTAGGCTAAAGTTCATCATCAGCTTAGTTCAACATCATTTGAAAGTGTCATGCCGACTATGCACAGCAGATAGAAAACATGGCCAGATAAGCTAATTCTGCTTTATTATAAAGCTACATTAATAGAATCTTGCAAGTGTCTTCTGTCCCTTATCTTTACAGCCTAATAGGATAGGAAGGATCCCTTCAGAAGCTTCTTGCTCCACCCATTATGCATCTTTGGTTTATGCTCCCTCTTATCAGTCAATTCTCTAGGCAGCATCTCTTCACCAGGTCTCTCAAGGTCATTACCACATACCAATAAAAAAGTAGATCACATTTTTGTGACACTTTCCTGATTATCAGCTTCACAGCAGAAAGGGAAGTGAGAGTCAGTGTCCCCCTCCCCCTCTCCCCCAAAATGAAAGGGTTCACACTTTTTGGTCCTTGGTCCTACCTACCAACTCATTCCACTTCATTCAACATTGACAGAGGGTCCCCTACCAGGTAGATTTGGGTGGGGTAGGTGTGTGGATGTGTTAAAAAAAATTATGGCAGCTCCGATTATGGACACCATTTTTTGATCCCTGAATTCAGATTTCACTGTCTCAAACCAATTTAATCTTCTTTAGCTTGGTACCTTCTCGATGTGTTGGAATAAAGTTCACAGATTTACGATACCTCCAATGCATCTGGAAGTGAGCAGATTAAGGTTTTAAGGAATATAACGTTTGGTGATAAAAAGTTTTCTTACAACTGAACTTATACATGAGGAGATGTTTAGTTCTGCTGTTCATAGCCTTGAAAAGGTTTACTTCATTTTGTTTGTTCATGCCTAAATTACTGGCCTAGTATGCTTTACTAAGAGAGAGAGAGGGAGAGAGAGAGAGACGTAGCTGCTCAGCTCTGCAACAGATCTGTCTGGCACTTTCTCTATAGAAAAATAGCCATTAGCAGCTGTGTCATGGGAATTAAGAGTTTTTCCAGAACAGGAAAAGTGCAACTGTGCTGATAGCACAGAAAAAAATAAATAAATAGATGAGGTAGATGGTACATCCTATTGATGAATAGGCAGCATGCAATCAAATTCTAAGCCTTTGTTTTAGCAGGCACTCAGGTGGGTGGAGGGGCCCTGAAACTGCTCCAATCTTTCTAAAAACGATCAGACTACATCCTGTGCTTCAATTTAATATCATTTAGACACACCAGACATAACTGAAGGTACACGTAGGATAAAACTCCAGCCACTTGTCCATTCACCACTTCTTTTGTCCACCCAATTTAACTTATAACCTGAATAGATCAAATTCTGTTTATGATTGTCTCATAACATTGTCCCATTTCATAGACAAGTGTCAGCATATTATAATAAAACTCAGGTCTTTTTTTCACTCCGCTAAGGAGGAATTATGCACCCTTATAGTGCTATTAAAAATAAGATAATACTATAATGATTAATAATCAGAAATAAATATTACAATCAGATTATATTGAAGGCAGCAATATAAGGAAAACAAATATAGAAATGTTACCTCAAGTTAGTTCATTTGTCAAGCCAATATTACCTATGTTAACAGCTTCGTAGGATCAAAAATGGAAATATTTTACAGTACTTGCTATTTGGTTACTTACACTGGAGAAGTCACAGCTCCAGATCTCATAACATGTTTGGACATTTACTTAACAACTGCAATTACCATAGCTACATTTATACTTTATGCTAAATCATAACATAACAACCTTGGTGCACATATAATACTAAGCCAAAACCAAGGCTTAATAAGGTTTAGTACGGTCGTTCTGAACCTTGATACCCTCTAAATATGTTGCCAGGATTGCCTGGAAATCTGCATATTTAGAAGATGCTAGGATAGAGAAGGTTGGCTTAACAGAGTATGAAAACAAGGCCTGGGTTTTATTATAATATTCTGACAGTTGTCTGTGAAAGGGGACAATGTTATGAGGCATTCATAAGCAGAAATTGATCAATTAAGATTCTCAATAAAGACTAAATATCTACAGTGGTTTTCTTGTACTCACAGTTCTTGAGGTTTTTATTCATGATTCTTAGTTTCACAGGAACAGTATGTAGGATATATTTTTAACTTATTGTATGATTTTAATCATGATTAACATAGAGTCAGTAGATTTGAATGCCCTATGAGACCTGTAAATATTGAAATAAAATCAAACAACTGCAATGAAAAACACCATTTTGCTGATGTCTTTCTTGTGATCTTCCTGGTTGTGTCTGGCTGGACATGGTGAGATACAGAACTCAAAATAGATAGCCCTTAGCCCAACATGGTGGCTTACTCACATGGTTTGTTACTCTTGGGTAGCATGGTATAATTGCAACTTTAGCACTGGTGAAATTCTTCATGAATTTAATAGATATAAATTTGTAATATACTCCAGACAGTAAAATAGATTGGCTATTACAGCTACACTCATGCATTCTATTACTCCATAATTGATCTGTTGGCATTTTGATAGTTTAATACATTCTGTACACATAGACATTGTTATGTCATGATGCATGTTAAGACAAACAGCGGGCACAAAAAATGAACCTGGCCAGTTGGAGATATGAATAAAAGTATGTAGACTGTACAGTGAGTTAAGTCTACTTCCACAAACACTCAGATCCACAAATGATACCTTCTAATTGGGTTTCCATTTGACAAACTGGCTAAAATTACAGTGTTTAGATATCCTTGACAATTCATGGTATTAATTCCCATGTTTATTAAGAAGGAAATGGTGCATCTTGCTTCTTAAGAAACCCTGCACTGGGTAATAGGCCATTGTAGTTTAGATGGAAAAATAACTTCCTGAAAATAATAGTTAACAAAATTTGGATTAAAGTTCAAAACATCATTAGAAAATAATCAGTGCTAAAAGTTTTGCACAACATAACTTGCATCGCTAAATTGCTCTAGGCTTTGGATTATATCAACTTTTCAACATACTTTCCCATGTGTTTTTTTTTTTCTGGTAACAATATAAAACATTTATTTAAGGAAATGAAAGGCTCAGGGGACTTTGAGCAGAATAGCCAATCCGCATTTGTTAGATGAAGAATCTGATTCAGGGCCAAGCAATTTGACCCTGAAAGTTGTTTCCATATGTGGACAAATATCACACAGACTACTTTGAGTTAGTTTTTATTTTCTTTAAAAGGGAAAAAGAGAAATACAGATATATTTGCTATCAGTTGACAATATGTGAACTGTCTTTTTATTTTCATTTAAAAAAATATGTCAGAAGTAAGGACAATTCACAAAGGTAATCAAAACTTAAGAAATCATTTTCAGTGTAAACAATATTTTCATGGTTTAAATATTCTTAGTAAAATAACAAAATAACAGAGTTGGAAGGGACCTTAGAGATCTTCTAGTCCAACCCCCTGTTCAAGCAGGAAATCCTATATCATTTCAGACAAATGGTTGTCCAATCTCTTCTTCAAATCCCCCATGTTGGCACACCTACAACTTCCGAAAGCAAATCTTTCCACTGATTAATTGCTCTAAATATCAGGAATTTTCCCCTTAGTTCTGTCAGGAAATCTTGGGTTATTAGCCAGGATGTAAATCACTATTTCAGTCCAAATAATCATGGCTTAAATCGCTATTTGAGTCTTAATAATGATGATTTAAATTACGAGTTCAGTCCAAAATGATTCCTGCTATATTTTACATAAAGCAATTCAACATTACAAAGCTAAAAATGTTAATAACCTTCCCAATGGGGGTGGAAGCTCTGTGATCCTCAAACTGTTGCTGAACCGCAGCCATCAAGAGCCCCAGTAAAATATGGCCATTAAAAGAGGATTCTGGGAAATGTAATTTGGCAACCTCTGAAAGATCACAGGTTTCCCTGTCCTTATTTTTAGCATCTGGTTTTGTTCTAGGCTAGTATAGTATACCTTTCCCCAGCATTTCCATCATTTAAGAGCAACAGAATGAAATTAAGTATAACAACTGGGCTTCTTCAAGTGTGCTCTTGGGTGATGACAATGTGATCTTCTACTATAGCCTTCTCCAAGCTAGGCATCTTCCAGATCCATGAACTTCAGCTTCCTGAATATTTGAACACAAAGCCAATACAGAGACTTCTAGGCACTGAAGCCTACACATCTGGATATTATCCAGGCTGCATTGAATTGGAAAGTATAATATGTGGCTTGGGACCAAATCTGACAACATGTCCCTCCCATTTGTTTTTACAGTGGACAGGATGCAGAGGTGATAGTGAACCTTTTTCACCTTTCACTTATGCTTCTTGTGCTACCCTCACTTGGAGGAACATGGCCAGCTTCTGGTTTTTAAGGTGAAAGTTGAATTTGTTGTACAGGAAATTAGAGTCAAAGCTCTATATTTTTCACATTTTTGTAAGCATCTGGGGAAAGGGTCACACATAAAGTGGAGTTAAGATTGAGAAATAATGTGGCCTGAGAATGCCTACTGGGATCCAGAGTCTGGTAACAACTGAAAAAATGAATAGCTTGTATGGATTACAACAGATACATTAAAGCTAGGAATTAAATTAGAAATTGACTAAAACTCTACATATTGAATAAACAGTACAAGTAAATCCTGGTTTTAAAAAAGTGAAGGTCCCTTAGTTTGTCAGACCTCAGATTTTCATAAGATAATAAGGTCCTTTCCCCACTTATACCTTGTACAAATTTTCTTGTGGCAACATCTCTTTTCTGCCCTGTCTGCATGCAGAAAAGTGTCATTTTTTGTTAAGCAGCTAGAACCTAAGTCTTCCTTCGTTTTACGGCGTTTAAAGCAGTGATTTTTCCCCTATGAGTCAAAAACATCCAATACACATAGTCCTCGACTTATGACTACAATTGAGTCCAAAATTTCTGTTGCTAAGCGAGATAGTTGCTAAGTGAATTTTGTGCTATTTTAAGACTTTTCTTGCCACTGTTGTTAAGTTAATCACTGTAGTTGTTTAAGTTAGTAACATGGTTGTTAAGTGAATCTGGCTTCCCCATTGGCTTTGCTTGTCAGAAGGTCCCTAAAAGTGATCACATGACCCCGGGATACTGAAACCATCATAAAGATGAGTCAGTTACCAAGCATCTGAATTTTGATGACATGACTATGGGGATTCTACAATGGTCATAATTTTTAAAAATGGTCATAAGTCACTTGGTTCGGTGCCATTGTAACTTTAAATGAACTGTTGTAACTTGAGAACTACCTGTAGTAGCCACAAGCCACAAAATTAGAGGCAAAATCAGATGACCAAGAATGGGCTGGAGCAAAGCAGAACTTACTGGCTATTTGAAATGATGAGAGCACGTCACCTCCCTTTCTTGTTCAGATTCATCTGCTGTTGCTTCCCAGATATCTGAATAGTGCACACTTTACTAGTGGTCTAATAGACTTGCATAGAGGACTACCTATATCCAAGGAGTTTGGTTTTTTGTTTATATATCATACTTAGAGACCACTCTTCCACCTAGTAGATTTGTTTTTGCCAATATTATTGTCATTGCTATTCATAGCACTTTTAGTAAAGTAGTATTTATTAAATCCTTCTCATATAATAAATGTTGGAGGGTTGATGAATAATCTGAAATTTTATGAAGGGGTGGAGGAGTGGAGGAATTTGGACACCTCTGTCACTGAGGCACCATTAACTCTTTTGAAAAAAAAACTAATATGAAGATTGGAATTGCGGTTGCTAAAATGATAATAAACTTCATATCAAAAGTATAATAGCATCCCACTTCATTGTACAAAAATGAAGTTCTGCTAATAATACTTGATTTATCTTCACACCATACAAAGCCCTTACACAGCTTTTTAGGCCTCCTTCAGATCTCATTAATCACGATCTCACGTGACTAAAGAGATATGATTGACTGGAGTATAAAGGCAAGAGAGAGTTTTTAGAGGGTTGAGATAATAAATGAATGTTCGAATTCCTAACATATCTGAAGGTCAGCATGACTTCTCTCAACTCCTTCTTCGGAGATATTCTAGGGTATTTCCAACCATGACTCCCACATACACCACAGGAAGAAGAAGAAGAAGAAGAAAAAAGGAAGAAACTGAGATGGTCTCTTGTAAGCAACATGAGTTTACATTTTCCAGTGGATGCAAGAACAGTGGTGTGGATAATTGCAAGACATCAGTGAACCAATGTTTCGATTTTCCATTTTTGCTATTATAAACCATCTTTAGTTTAATCTTAAGAAACTACTTGTAGTATAAAATAATACCCCTTTAAAATGAAAATCACATAAATTGGACTATGTTATTGTTGTTAGTTGCGAAGTCGTGTCTGACCCATTGTGACCCCATGGACAATGTTCCTCCAGGTCTTCCTGTCCTCTACCATCCCCTGGAGTTCATTTAAGCTCACACCTACTGCTTCAGTGACTCAATCCAGCCACCTCATTCTCTGTCGTCTCCTTCTTCTTTTGCCCTCAATCTTTCCCAACATTAGGCTCTTCTCCAGTGAGTCCCTCCTTTTCATTAGGTAGCCAAAGTATTTGAGTTTCATCTTTAGGATCTGGCCTTCTGAAGAGCAGTCAGGGTTGATCTCCTCTAGGACTGACCAGTTTGATTGCCTTGCAGTCCAAGGGACTCGCAGGAGTCTTCTCCAGCACCATAGTTCAAAGGCCTCAATTCTTTGGTGTTTAGCCTTTCTTATGGTCCAACTTTCACAGCCATACCTTGCAACTGGGAAAACCATATCCTTGACTATACACACTTTGATTGGCTTATGTCATTAAATATTATTAGTGCAATTACCAAAGGAATACAGGAGATCAGAGACACAACCAGCCTGGATTTCAGTTTTAATTAGTCTGAGATAAAATAGCCCATACTAAGGGAATAGATGCATTGTGCCCTAAGCAGTCTACCTCTACAGAACTATGTGAAGTATTTGTAACATCAATCTGGAGGATAATGACTAGAACGAAACATTGTTAAAAATAGCTTTTCCAAGGAAAACTCAGCAATTATCATGCAGGAAAGAAACCAATATTCAGAAAAACGTTAAAGCTCCAATTTGAAAGTGGCCCACTAAGCATTAGGGAGATCTAATGACATATTAGACATAATAATGACATATTAATGACAGGAATTGTTGTAAGAATCCTGGATGCTATTTAGAGGACAGAACAATACAATATAGTACAACAATATAAAATAATGACAGTTTAATGTATTTAAGTAATAATAAAGGTGCACACACACATACGTAACTAAAATGATAAAATACATCTTATCAGATTTGGGCAAGAAAAAGAGGTCTGAAGAGATGAAAAGGATGGAAGATACAGTGCAAAAGGTATGACAACACTCTTGGTATTGCTAGAGGTTTGCTCATGGTAGGTCTTTCATGAGGAAGGGTGACTTGTGGGGTCCTTGGTGCTCTCTGAGTTTGGTTGTATTTTTGTAGACTTTTCATTACCCAATTAGGTAATATTATCAGTGCTAGAATACCCTGATCAAAGAACTACCAACTCAGACAAACCATAAAATAAACAGTAAACAATAGCTTAATCAAAGATCCACTGGGAATATCCCCCCAATATTGCCAGGGCAAATAACTTGTATATAAACAATATTCTACAGAATTACCATGTGGTAATAGCAGCTAATAAATTTACTAAATAAATAAAACTCAGAGCATTAAATTTTTGTTAGGATTTATGGATGGAATTATAATGGAAAAATGACATGGTGTTTTATTGTTATATATGATAAAAGCAGCATGACTTCATATGTTCAGCATTGGAAAGATCTTACAGTACCCACAATAGGCAAATAATAAAAGTGACAGAACTCACAACAAGGGCTAAATTAACTTATGAGAGTTAACTCTTCTTATGAGAGAAAAAAATCACTGAAGAAATTCATCTATAATTGGAAGCCCTTTGTGGATTTTTTGCAGAAGATAGAGAAACATTAAATGTTGACATATGGATTCGTCAAAATTATGAAAGGATTTCTTTCTCCTTTTCTTTTTGGGGAAAATGGACATTTTATTATAGTCTTAAACCAAGAGTTGAATGTAAGTGTTCTTTATAACTTTGGAAGAAGAAGTTAAAAGACATTATTTGTATATATTTTTGTTTTCCTTTCTTTTTCTTTAAAGGTTAGTTGTGTTCATTTAGAAAAAAAGGGGGTGGGAAGCTTCAAATGACAAAATACATTAAAGTTTGGGGGAAGGTTCCTGTGTTGGAATAATTATCCAAGCGAATGACTTCCTGAATATGAAGATCTATTTCACATTGTTTTAAAAGTTGACTGATTCCTTCACTGAAAACTGTTATGCAGAATCCACTCAGTCACTTATAGGCAGTCTTTAAAGATACACTATTTTCTCCCTAAGAACCCTAAGATCTACAGGACCTGAGAACAAAGTACTGTAAATGGCTTAGTAAAGGATCCTAGAGGAGATCATTCCTGACTGCTCTTTAGAAGGCCAGATCCTGAAGATGAAACTCAAATACTTTGGCCACCTAATGAGAAGGAAGGACTCACTGGAGAAGAGCCTAATGCTGGGATTAGGGCAATGCTGGGCAATCCTAATGCTGGGATTTTGAGGGCAAAAGAAGAAGGGGACGACAGAGAATGAGGTGGCTGGATGGAGTCACTGAAGCAGTAGGCATGAGCTTAAATGGACTCCAGAGGATGGTAGAGGACAGGAAGGCCTGGAGGAACATTGTCCATGGGGTCGTGATGGGTCAGACACGACTCCACAAACTAACAACAGCAGAGGGTCCAACCTGATCATATTTGGTTATGATGCTGGTGGATGAGCATGATATGTATTTGTTCACACTTGCCACCTTAACTGAGATAGCTACTTGTGTCTGCCCCTTTCTATCCTCTGACCCCAGTCACTTTTATATCAAAATAACTTTGCTCCTATACAGTCTCAAACCTTCCCATTAACATGATCTGAAAATGATCTGAGACTAGAAACTATGTTGCAAGCAAATGTAAATACATTGTTACAAAGGATCGTTAAATTGCATCTCTGCTAATTAATTAACTGCCAAGCTGAAACTGATTAAATCAAAGAAAATAACAAATACGTAAAATCCTTTACGCAAATTTCATTGGGCCCACAAATGAATCACCCAGACTTAACCCACACATCGAAGAAGAAGATCTGCAAACACCATACAAGTTAATTAAAACATTTTCTCCACCCGAGTTATAATTCACCAAATTATAACATCATGTAATGTATGTACACATTCACCTTACATCCCTACAAGGACCATCTTTCTTATAAATATCTCTGCTCTCTGTACTCCCATTTGTAACTACCTTCAAAAGCAGATTCCTTGCTCTCGAAAATAAACTACATCCTTTCCATGCAGCATGTTTGGGGTCCTTCTTGTGAAATCCTGGCTCGGATCAGGAACCCAAATTCTCTTGACTGCAGATTTACTGTAATCTATTCTGTAACAAGGCAATATTCTCCTTTTGCTTCTTTGCATATGAATGATGTAAATATGAACAAGAATAAATTAGAAATAAAAAAACCTCAATTAACATACATTTCAATTAATTTCCTAGCCTATAGAAGATTATCCATCTAATACAGCAAACCTAGTTTGTGGATATACAAACACTGACAGTAGGAAAATAGGAAACTAATTACTACTGGAATTGGTGTTGTGGTATCATCATAGTGTTTGCTCTGTCTCCAGTTCCTATTGAGAAAACTGTGGGAAACAGCAATTGCTCTTAAGCAATTTTTTCTAATATATATAAAAACCTCATGTCATGAGGTTTTTCATTCCTTCAGGTTTCATGCCCTAAAGCCATACTCCTGCTTTCCTTTTACATACCTAATCAGAGAACTTATATGGAAGCAACAAATCTAGACCCAGTAATCTCAAAGGTGCTTTTTAAGGTGACAACTGGATTTTCTTGTTTTTTCTTTGAAGATGTTTAAATCCTTCCATTCCCCACTATCCTGTCAGAGCTGAAGAAACTTCTTGGTTGAGAAGCGAAACATTTTCAAAGAAAAAAACAAAGAACAGTTACCTCCTGAAAAAGCACCTTTGGGACAACCATAACCTGGATGACTGAGAATCTCTACAGACTTTTAGACCCAGTAACAGTTACAGCTAATTTAAACATTATATTTTCTACTATGAAGCTGGTTTTCAAAAAACATGTGACAGAATCCCACACTGTGTACATGATATTGGAAATCCCTGACTAAGCTTCACTGATTAAAATCATGTATTAATTTGTCCATCTCAGCAATATATAATGCAACATTTTCCTGGAAATTCTCAGCACTCCTGCTATCTGCTATGTAGGAGCTATTCCTTGCTAATCGTTTTCATTTCTAAGACCTCTTTCACTATTCATTTTTCTTCATTCTCTATTTACCATTCAAAGGTTTTTATGATGCATTTTATAAGCTAGACTGGAAATATGAATATGAAAATCACAATGCTAATAAGAAATGAATATTTGTATAGCAATTAAGAAACCAGAAGCAAAAGCTCAACTTCTGATGATTGCACAAACATGTCTGAGTAGTTTTTCTTGACAAACCGATAAGAAGTGGTTTGACACTCCCAAGGCCTAAAACCACACACCTAAATTCAATGATGTCCAATCCTTTATTTCCTTTCGCCTAATAAACAGAATCTTACTAAACTAAAGCTATAATCTTCTAACCTAGTGGATATATCCAGAGAGATTCTAAGATGAACTATCCTGAACCTCTTCCTCCCTACCCCACCCCACCCAGCCTGAGATTGCGCAGTTTCTTAATCTGGGTCTCTTCTGGGAAAGCTTTGTGTTGCCAAAACTATCCCTCCCTCCGTTTCTCCAGGTGCACGTTCCAACACAAGCAGGATTCTTGAATGAGAAGCGAAATGTTTTGTTCTTCTTTCTCAAAGAAAAACAAAACAAAACAATCCAGTTGCCTTTTGGAAAAGCATCTTTGATACCACCTGTAGCAGGGGTGAAATCCAAAATTTTTCTCTACGGTTCTGTGGGCATGGCTTGGTGGGTGTAGTGTGACTTGGTGGGCATGGTGTGGCTTGGTGGGTATGACTTGGAGGGCATGGCAGGGGAAGGATACTGCAAAATCTCCATTCCCTCCCCTCCTGGGGGAAGGATATTGCAAAATCTCCATTCCCATCCCACTCTGGGGCCAGCCAGAGGTGGTATTTGCCAGTTCTCCAAACTACTCAAAATTTTCACTACTGGTTCTCCAGAACCTGTTAGAACCTGCTGGATTTCACCCCTGACATGTAGGATATTTCTTCAAATTCCCAGTCTTGTTTTTAACCCTGGAATTTCCAAGTGACTCTGTCTTAGTACTAACCAGGTCTAACTAGGCTGACCCTTCTCATATTTCTTATGAGAATATGCCCCTACCCTAAACAGTAAGCAACCTGCTTTAGAGCTGGCACTGGATATGCAGATGATCCTGCGACTGGCAGATTTTTTTTTTCTTCTCCTGGTGGTTGATGAAGTGCTGAACAGGGAGGAAAGCAAATTTGAGGACTCAACAAATTGCTTTGCCCAGTGCATGCTGAACATACAAAACCAGGACTGCAGCATTTGGCAGTGACTCAGAACAGAGACTGGATAAGGATCGGTACTGCAGGAAGCAAATTTCATGTCAGTATAATTATTGCTGACTCAAACGCCTATCAGATGGGTAGGTTTGTTACTGAGCAGGGAAAAGGTCCAAGACTAAAGTTACACTTTGTAGGCTGGTCACGTAAGACAGGATCATCTGGCCTGCAAGGGTATGTACAGAGCCAGATAGTATAGGATATAGTATGTCCTATTTGGCAAAACTGCATTGGTAGAACAACATCACAGTGTAATGCCGTGAGCAGATTTCCTCTACTAGCAGCATGGCGAACTTCTCTCCTCCCCAGGAGCTAGAAAACTGATGTAACTACATATACTTACATCCTGTTATTAGTTTTTATTATTAGTTACTGGTTCCATAAAACAAAATATGATAATGTTAACCTATTATGCTTTATGTTATGTTATGTTAACATAACATAAATGATAATGTTAACCTATTATGCTTTATGTTTGGACAATAAACTTTCATTTAAGAAGATGTATTCATAATGAACCAAGAGGAAAAATATATCATTTGGTTGTGTTATTATTTAATGAACCATAGTATTCAGGACATTAAGCCACAAAATAGAATCATATCAAAATCCTGGCAATCTTAATATAGTGGAGGACAATGTGTAACTTTCCAGGTACAACTGGACTACAACTCTCTCAATATTAGCAATTTTCTCTGTGTTGCTGTGGAGCCAAAAGGTCACACCAGAGGTGGGTTTCAGCAGGTTCTGACCAGTTCTGGAGAACCAGTAGCGGGAATTTTGAGTAGTTCGGAGAACCGGTAGTAAAAATTCTGACTGGCCCCACCTCCATCTATTCTCTGCCTCCCAAGTCCCAGCTGATCGGGAGGAAATGGGGATTTTGCAGTAACCTTCCCCTGGAGTGGGGTGGGAATGGAGATTTTACAGTATCCTTCCCCTGCCACGCCCACCAAGCCATGACACACCCACCAAGCCACACCCACAGAACCAGTAGTAAAAATTTTTGAAACCCACCACTGGGTCACACAATGCCTATTCTTGTTTCAATAACAATGGAGCATATACTCAAGTCTATCTCTAAAGTCAATGGAGTTTACAAAATCTTCACTTTAATTTACTCATCACTCCAAAGACAATAATTTAGTCTTGGATGAAGTAGAGATGTGCCATTTTCACACAATTTAAAAGAACAATGCTGATTTGTCTTACTTTAAATGCTATTTGTTTCCTTTAATTAAACCTGACTCAATGAGCCAATTTGGAATTTTTTTGATGGATCATCATCATCATCATCATGTGTCAATTTCTCTGCTCACTTGTATGCAGTTCCTGGAGATTTTAAATAAATAATATCTGCATTCTGTAACCAAGAAAATAAATAGAATCTTCCTGTTACCACTATGGAGAATCTAGATTCCACTTTTATCATGGGCAAAACATTATTAAGTCCTGATAAAGTGCAAGTTAGAAAAAGTCCTGTAGAGTCCCCTTTGATTGCACATGACTTGAGGATATAGAAAAGTTTTCCATGGATAGAAATCTTCCATTAAGAGATTTATTGAGATCAGGAATACAGTTAGTGCCATGACTGAACAGCTCACATCTACCTTGTGTTTTTATGTTAAGAAAAGAACTTTATAAAATCTTAGCTCCACTCTGGAATTTTCAGTTGCTAATATACCTGACATCACTATAGATGACTCTCAAAATGTAGCGCATTCCATTGCATTTGATTGGATCAAATCATGTCAGAAACAGAATGAGAAATTTGGCACTAGAGTATTACTACATGCCTTAATGACATCTGTACCATTTTCATTTTTTTTTTTAGTTTTTCCGATTCATTTGTTTGGAAATCATTAATTTAAACTTATCCTGAAAAACTACAATAGGAAATAATTAGCTTAATAAGCTTTCACTTTCAAATACCTTGAGGAAGAATTCATATTGCTTACCTCTGCCTGGGCCAAATATTTAAAAAAACTACAAAAAATCTCTAATGTTCTACCGTTATTCAGGGGAATCCATGCCCTGAATGCCACATATCTCTGAAATATTTTCTGGCTCAAGAATTTGGGGAATATGGAACAGAATGTTGAGTAATCCATAAACTCCTGCCCAGTAGGGAGAGGTCAGCAGGAGGAAGAATTTAGGAAAGTAGTTTAAAGCTGAAAAAGAAAAAAAGAAATGCTGAAAGCAGGAAAAAGCATAAGAGAGCTAGGTGGGTAGAAGTTTGGAAACTTTACAAATAGCAAACCTACATTTTCAAAGGCGGCACATATTGTTTAGGAATTCAATTTCTATTACAGTTCATAAAGAAATACTATTGGCTTTCATTCATCATTCATTTAAATCTGCGCTGCTTGAAAAAGCATGTGAAAGTGGGCAGAACAAGCCCTCTTTCATATTTCTTAAATGAACTTTATAATCGTTGAATATGCATTTGGGCAAAGCAGAAACTGTGCAGCTTAACTGGCTCAAAAGACTGGCTGTTTTGATAAGCTGATAGGCAATTGATTGATCAAGCAGGCAAGAACAAACAGAACAATGCCTAACGCCCACTTGAATTTTAGCCATTTATTTTAAAAATCTACTAACATCCCTTCCCGTCATTTCATGGCTCCAGCCAGCTCACAGAGCTAAAAGGGCGGTACCATAATGCCTCAGCTCGATTGTGTCTTTCTCTTAAAAAATAACAAAACAAACCCACAATCTGATAACTTTGGTGAAAGAAATGAACTGTGCGCTATTGTCTGGAGAGGATCACTACTGCAGACTTTGTGGATTAAGCACAGAGATAAAACTTTCCTTGCCTTACCTGAAACCTCAAAGACAGATCAAAAACTACCTAGCAACATGGATTAAAACATCACTTTTATGACATTCATTCAAACATTCAGATGTTTTCAGTTCTGTAAAAAGTGTAAGCTCTCCAATAGGTGTGGATTCGTTTCAACAAAACACAGTTATGATATACATCTCTTTTGAAGCATTGCAGACCAAAAAGTCTGCTAGGATTCAGCCTGAGTCTGTTCCTCCCTTTCCAGACCCCCAACAAGCTCCAGGCACAGAGAGAAAATATTGCTTGGGTGAGCAGAAGTTGAAATATGCAGTTGCATATCACCAGCACTCTGGTAATACCTCCCTCAGCAGCTTTGTTAGAGATTAAACAGGAGAAGGAGAGAGTCAAACCTACAGCACCCCACAAAGCATGGGCCTTCTTAGATTAAACCTTTCTCCCTATCAACCACAATCTAATGGAAAGGAAGGCCACCACAACACTGCCTTCCATTCCTATTTCCTCGTGCTCATCCAGAAGGATAGTGTGATAATTAAAGTTTAACATTAAAGTTTTTAAAAAATACGTTTGCCCTTGTATCACCAATGGTTTCTGGTGGGGTTTTTTTCTTTAAAAAAGATCCTAGAGCTCACTCAAGGGCTCACTCAAGGGCTAAGTGTGATGCTTTGTGAGGAAGAAACCATGCATATAGGGGGGGGGTGTGTGGGTGTGGGTGTGTGCAACATATGTTTCTACCATATAAAACATGTGCATTTGTCAGCTACCTGGAAGACAGGCAGGGAGGGAGGGAGGGAGGGAGGGAGGGAAGGAAGGAAGGAAGGAAGGAAGGAAGGAAGGAAGGAAGGAAGGAAGGAAGGAAGGAAGGAAGGAA
>WNWU01000003.1:39565922-39576378 GCA_012654045.1 Ptyas mucosa | reverse complement strand
AAGGGAAGGGAAGGGAAGGGAAGGGAAGGGAAGGGAAGGGAAGGGAAAAGGAAGGGGAAAAGGAAAAGGAAAAGGAAAAAGAAAAGGAAAACCATTCTGAATGGAAACAGCATTAACTCATACTCTGCAAAGAAACTACTGAAGGAAATCAGTGTTTGGATAAGTGATTTATTAGGTTTGGCAGCATTATTTGGCTGGTATATCAAACAGGCATCTATTAGTATTTTTAATTCAACCAGTAAAGTCTATTCCTGCTGCAGTCTGAAGACTTTTCCATAACAATAATATTCACAAAGGAACTGCGTCAACACTTCTGCGTTCTAATAAACAAAGTCTGCATTTTTGTGAAAAGATCCAAATTATAGGCAGGGTGGGATATATGTTTAAATAATTGTGTCTAATTTTAACTGACACCGGATTTAGGGGTCTGCTAATGCTAAAATAAATATTTAAATGAGGGAATGAGATTTCCTATTAATTCTATGTCTAGTTATGGGCATGAAGAATTCCCAAAGACCCATGCACAACCTGAACTTTTATTTAATAAAATAATGACCTAATTGGATTTTTTTTACTACTACTACGAGTAGATATTTATCCAGTTCTAAAAACATAATTACCCACTCTTTTGCCTAATTTTGATCGGAAGTTTAGGTTAAGTCTTCACTTTTTGGTTTGTTTGTTTAATCTGCAGTTGTTAATATCTGGGATACCCACATACCCAGATTCTTTAGAACGTTATGGGAGGTACAACCCCAAATTCACTGCTGCAGCGAAACAGCTAATTGAATTCCCCAACGGCAGGGGAAATAAGCTTATATCCTCCATCATCTTATCTTTTTTCCTCAGCTCCAGCATCTACTGTCTGAGATAGCTACCTCTGTGGGGCCAAGGTAGTAACATGTGGATGGGGATTTGCTCCTCAATTAGTTTGATGGAATGATGGGGAGACTATGACTCTATGAAGACACACTCTTGGTCCATCTCATTTAGTTTTGTCTCCACATTGGCTGTCAATAATTTATCCATGTTTATCAGGAAATGCATTGCTCTGAATTAAGGAATTCCTACATGCAAAATCCATGCTGTGGCACAAAGCTGTACCTGCTTCTACTCTTCAGAGTGTTTATCCATTACTCAAGAATGTTCTGCATATTAAGTTGCTGATCAGTCTTTCTTAAATTTGATAGGAAGATTTGAAATACGTTAGCACTGAGATACATTAATATTACTCTTCTTGCACCCATACTGAGAATACTCATGCAGTATGATACGCTTTCCCGCTGAATTATCTTTTTCATCAGCTTCGTAATAAAGGGGCAGCTTTCCTGAGATGATGTTTTTCCCCACACTAAGAATGTATGAAGCAGAATTGCTTTGAAAAAATGCAAGACATTCTGTTAATACGATAAAAGACCGTACTGTCTTTGTATCAAATGTCCCATTGAAACTTGTATGAAATGTGTCAAAAAGGTGGAAGCCTCCTGCGTGCCCTTGTATATGGTAGAAAGGACATTTCTCTTCACAGACTGTCCATTTTATCTTTCCATTCATTTCTTTTAAGTTGGCAAGCATTGGGCATGTTCACCTGCTGTTACTTAAGGAGTGCAGGTAGTCTTCGACTTATAACAATTCCTTTAGTGACTGTTCAAAGTTACAACTGCACTGAAAAAAAGTGATTTATAACCATTTTTCACATTTACAACCGTTGCAGCATCCTCATGGTCATGTGAACAAAATTTGGATGCTTGGCAACTGGTTCATATTTATGACAGTTTCAATTGTCCTGGAGTCTTGTGAATAGTTTTTGCCACCTTCTGACAAGCAAAGTCAATGGGGAAACCAGATTCAAAACTATGCTACTATCTTAACAACTGCAATGATTCCCTTAACAATTGTCATTACAGGGGTCGTAAAATGGGGCAAAGTCACTTAAATGTCTCACTTTACAATGTAAATTTTGGGCTCAATTGTGGTTTTAAGTCAAGGACGTCACGTATGCATCTGCTGTTTTCAGGAACCGACTCATAATTCAATAAAGACAAGTATGAAGAAAATAGTATGAAACACACATTACCCTAATGTGGTTTGGTTTTTGCAATAGTGTGGTTTGGTTTGGGGTTAGTACGTTGTATCAACTCAAAACATTTGGCACATTTTCAATCATCCAGGTCATGGTTGTCTCAAAGGTGCTTTTTCAAGAGGCAACTGGACTTTCTGGTTTTTCTTTGAAGAAGTTTCTCTTCTCATCCAAGAGGCTTCCTCAGCTCACCATTCAGTCAGAGCTGAAGAAGCTTCTTGGATGAGAAGCAAAACGCCTTCAAAGAAAACTCAGAAAGTCCAGTTGCCTTTTGAAATGGGACATTTGGCACATTTGCAGAACAAAATAAGCCTAACTTCCTATAGAAGTTGCAGCAAGATGACAAAAGTCCTCAGCTTTGCTGCTATTTCTGTAACAGGTGCCCCAACCACAAGTGAAACTTTTTGTTTTGATTGATATGTTTATATTTTTGGTGTGAAAACAGCTAGTAAAGAAATGATAGCACTTCTCTTGTGAGATAAGACTCACAAGATTTTAGATAAGATATTAACTGGGGTGGATGAAAAGGTGCTATCTAGATGCTATAAATTCTTTATGGCTATGGAGGTAGGAGAGGAAGGTGCGAAGACCTTGATTCATGCCTGGGAGAAGAATTTAGGTCATTTAATAGAGCCTGAGAGGTGGAATGAAATCTGGACTAAGAATCTGAAATTAACCCGATCAATAGGATATAAAGAAAATATATACAAAATGGCGTATCGATGGCATTTGCCACCGGCCAGACTTGCCAAAATGTTCCCGGGAACATCCTCAACCTGTTGGAAATGTGGCTTTAAAGAAGGCACATATTTCCACCAATGGTGGACCTGTTGAGAGGCAAGGAAATTTTGGAAGAATATTCAGAAGTGGCTCAATGAGATGTTGGGGCAATATATACAACTGTGTCCTGAAGTATTTTTATTAGGGATAAGACCCGTAAATATTAATAAAACAACATGGTACCTGTTGTTACATATAACAATAGCTGCAAGACTGGCATGGGCCCAATATTGGAAGATGGATGTTAGCCCACCAGAACAAGTAATAATCCAGAAAATAAGGAACTGTGCGGAATCGGATCGGTTTACTATGATTCTGAAAGGACGAGGGAACACAGACTATTATATATCCTGGAGCCAATGGTACAATTGGATTTCAAATAGAGTTGTAAATAAGAGATATTAGATAAACATATTATTTAGTATATGTAAGAGATTTTTGCAGGTTACTTTATATATGTAATGGGACAAGCTTATTTCCTTCTCGCGTTATGATGTAGACCGCGATAGAGTTAATGTTTGTTGGATGTATAAGACAAAAGAAAAAAAAAAGAAAAAAGAAAAAGAAAAAGAAATGATAGCACTTCACTTGTGAGATAAGACTGAATTTTTCTCTTCTGCTTTGTTGTTCCTATCTCACATGCACATACCTCAATGACTATGGTATGATAAAGGAAAAAGAAAAGGAAGCATCAGAGGGACACTGGCCTACTTGGCAGCTATTTCTGCCTTTCCCTCTTAAGAATGCCATATAGTGAGTTGTGTGAACCAGTTCATTCTAGTTTGAAAATGGGTCAATGCAATGTGTAAATCAAGCCAACTGTGACTAATTTAATAAACCATGGTTGGTTTAATAAGATAAAACAAATAATTACTTAGCACTATTAACTCAGTTATCTTTGTTTACAAGGTGAAATTTAAATTTGCTGCAGAATTTGTATTATTGCATATAACCACATATTGCAATACATTTAAAGAAATGTTGCAATATATTTATATATTATTTTAAAGACAACAATGTTGATGGAAGTTTTGAATTCAGATTGGAGCTGTGGGATGAGACTTTCATGGGATGTGTAAGCTAAAATATTTGTCCTTTCTGAAGGTCCTAAAAAACCCACTAACCTTCTCTAATTCACAATTTTTAAAAGGATAGGGAGACTTTTTTTTATCTTTCTCCAGAAGAGAAGATGCTTCTTGAATAAGAAGTGAAACTTTCAAAAAAATCAAGAAAGTCCAGTTGCCTTTTGGAAAAGGTATCTTTGGGATAAGCACGCTGTAAACAAGTCTAAATTAATTGTCTTAATTAACAGAACAAATCTGTCAACTCTTTTAATGATAATAATAAAAAAAGATTGCTTATTTTTAACTATTTTGATACCTATAGAACAGAATATTTATATTTTAGGATTGAACTGTGGGGTCTTTGATGCTCTCTGAACTTGGTTGCTTTCTTGCAGACATATCATTACAAATTAGGTAACATCTTCAGTTCTAGCAGGGAGTGGGGTTTGCCTTCGTTTTATATACTAGTGGCTTGGTCAGTCAGAGTTGGTGGGAATGGTTTTGGTGGCTGAGACCAAATCCATTGTTTATTAGTACTGATGAGGTTAACTAGTTTGGTAATGAAACTTTTGCAAGATTATAACTATTCTGAACTCATGACAAGCTAGGAAGCAAAGGCAGCAGAAAATTAATTCACCAGAACATGTATATGTTTAAGTCTGCTTTGTTGATCTTACGTTTCACAAAATCTCAATTTTTTTTCTTCCTCCAATTGAGACTTCAGTTTCATTGTTATGCCATTATTTATTATTTTGTCTGTGGATTACAAAGCTATTTCCCCTCATCCTCTCTGTCAGTCTCTATTCTTCAAAAGATCTCCTACAGTGAAGCAGAAGGAACAGACTATAATTGTCTATAGGCTACAGATCTGCTTGGAATAAAGATATATAAGGTTTAAAAAACAAGTACCATGGTGAGTATTGATAGGCATTGTAGTCCAATCTACCTAGAATGTGATAGGGATTTTTCAGGTTTTCTAGCCATTAAGGATTATTCTCACAATTATCACAAAATGAAGTTCTGGAAGAAATAGTATTTCATTTATAGAAGCAGGTGATAGATAGATATTGATCAATGTGCTGAAACAAGATTGAGGCTCAGCTAAAAAGCTATCAGTTAAAATACTCTATGAGCCAAGAAAAAAATTAAACAGATACAAATTTATTCTAATTCTGCTGCTTTCTAAATATTGCATATCGTGTGATAGGCCAGTGGAAATTTGTAATTCAAAATACATTTCACTTTTGGGAGCTATTCTCGAAGATGCAGGAACTAAGCAGACACACCCTTCAATATCCTGATTTAATCACATCCAAGACATACAAAGGCTTGACTAAAATAAAGAGAACAGCGTTAGAACAAAATTCACAGGACAATGGAATAATCTGCTTTATTAGGACCAAACATTGTTCTCATAATTAGCAATGTTACTTTTTAATGATCAACACATTAATTGGTAATTGGTAATTCTTCTAAAGAGGAATAAAAAATACTTCAAGGATTACTTAAGAAGAAGGGGACTGGTGCCAAATAGTCAATATCTTAAATTCAAAGTCATTGGTTGGTGAAAAATAATGCCAATCTTCTACCTGTAATGAACACAGCTTGCTTTGACCTATTTTAACTATAGTTGTTTGAATTACTATTTATGTTGATTCAATATGCAATACTCAGAACTGTCTAAAATGAAAAATAATCTGTTTCTTTGTCAAATGAAAAATAGGACTGACATTTCAGGGGGGGGAGTGGGGAGGGTAATTCTGACTTCTGAGTATTGCAGAAAATATCAATCCCAGTTCACTTTAAATTGAGATAAAGAATTTTAAGAAATAAGAGAGAATTTCTTCTATATGCTGCCACCTAAATAACAGATTTTAATAGTTTTTACATTATCTAAGAGATGGCAATTCAATCTGAATTGAATATGAATATGAGGGCCTTTTGTTCAAAATGAATAATATGCAATACTTTGGATTCACTTGCCAAAAAGGAATGCATATGTAGAATGTTTTCCATATGCATAAACATCTATATGATTTTGTGAAAAGATGCAGCTATTTTAAAGAGTTGCAGATAGATGCTATGTTGAGGATTACATGTTCCTAAGCATCACTTCTGAGTCAAATCTGAAGATCTGGATATCTTTACTAAATATGATCTAGCAAATGTTGTATGTTGCATGAACTTTGGATTGGATGGAAGTATAATTATTTACAAGTAAGCCCTGTTGACTTCAGGTGAATTTACTTTACTGAAGATGGATAGAATAAATTTCAGGTTAATCCTTTCTCATCTAAAGCCATTATAAACCATATCAGTAGATCAAGTGCTGTAAATTGCTCTGAGTAAAGTAAATGTGGCATTGAAATGTAGAAATGATCCATTAATTTCAAAACAGGGGAAGATAACATGATCACTGGTGCTTAGTTCTAAAACAATGGTTAAAAATGTTTATTGCGCTGGAAAAATTTAAATAATCATAAAGAAAGCATCTGGGGAGAGTACTTAAATCCCTCCAGGTTTCAAGAATATTTTTTTTTATTCCAAAGATAGGACTTTAATAAATAAATCAAAACAGTTGGAATCCACTGGTGTATGTTTAACCTAAGCAATCTGCTTCAGCCATCTGTTCTGAGCAGTTTTAGAAATGATAAGATTCCAGGAGCATGGTTAAAATATCAAAGTAAGATTTGTGGCTTTACTGGAGTCACTTCTTCATGGCAACTGCCTGAGGTTCTAGCACTTAAAGCTGTAGCACGTTTGGGAACAAGAAAACATCCTACAAGTTTTTGTATCAGAATCAAGAACAAAGCTGGATAACAAAAAAAATGCTTTCTTCCCACAGCTTCTTGGAACAGTTCAGTGGTGGGATTCAGCCGGTTCTATTCAGTTCAGGCAAATCGGTAATGGCTGCTGCGGGAGGCTCCGCCCACCCGCCCGGATATTACGTCCTGTTTTAAATGCTCTGCGCATGTGTGGAAGACTCTGCGCATGTGTGGAGGTGGCGCATGAGCTCACATTTGCAAACCAGTAGCGAAGGTAAGTGACCCCGGAACAGTTGTGTGAAAAAGAACTGAATGAAAGCCTACAATTACTGACTTTCACTCAGCAGACTTTCAACTATTTGATTCAGATATTTCAATGGCCTTGTGTAGTTGTGTAAGGCAAGAATTGTCCTCATTGGAAATTGATTACCTTCCCCAAGCTCTGCAAACCTTCCATTCGCTATAGAATACCAGTCTTGGTGTGTTTTCTCTTGAAATGCAGCATTATTTATAAATAAATTGTCTCTGTGTTCAAAGAAGGACAGCACTGAGCATCACACAAGTGTTTAGTAGAGCTGGGATCAAAGAAAATGTTGGAGGTACAGTATTTGCTATGTTGGAGTAGTCCTCTGATCTGGTGCAATTCCAATATGGTAGATCTGCAACTCTGCAACTGGTTCTAGGCTGGAGAAAAACTACACTACAGTATGCCAGTCATAACTACTTGTCCATTTTTTCTGACTTCTTGTGTGTGTTTAACTGCTGTTCCAATGATGGCTGATTGTATTTCCAGTTTCCAGCAGTTCAAACTGTTTGTCAGCTCAGTTGCATACAGGGAAGGGATTTTGGTGTTGTATTTTTAAACACAGTAAGTAGATGCACACATTATTCTAAATCAGGGGTGTCAAACTCGTGACGTCACATCATTATATGACGTATCATGGCTTTTGTCCCCTTCGATAAACTGGGGGTAGGCATGGCCAGCACATGTCGCAGATGGCCCGTGGACCATGAGTTTGACACCCCTGTTCTAAATCATAGCCTCATTTAATCATGATTTGTTGAATAACTCACAATGGCAAATTCCAGCATCATATTACAAATAGAAACCAGCTATGTAATTACTTAGTGCAGTGTATTAATATTACTAATGAGGTCTGCTTTCAGGGAATAATGCATAAATTCACATTATATCTTGCCCAGCATTCATTTTTGAATATATTCTAACACTTTTCCTACTATTTTATTTATCTAATATCAGTTTCCTAAACTTTCTTAAAAGAGCAAGGGGAATATTTCGCAAATAATAACACAGTTACAATCACTTAGAATTTTTAAAATTTAACCATTGTCATCAAGGACTTTAAATTGCATACAACACTGTTTCTTGCACATGATGGGGTTTTCTTTAAAAAAATCTAGTTTAGAAAGAAGAAGAAAAAAGAAAAAAATATGGACTAGTCCTCTTTCGAGAATGATCTGCCACTCTCCAACATAGACATCAAGCTCTTCATACTTTTTTATAAACACGAATACATTTGACACCATTCAAGGCACATTCCTGGAAAATAAAAAGATATATTCATTCTCTTTTTACAAACAGATTGTTTGGAAGTAGGATAAGGTAGGTGGATATTTATGGTATTTGAGGTAAGTTATACTTCATTTATAGTGTACAAATTTAGCATAAGAGACAGAGAAAAATCTACTTACAACTATCAGTTTCCCATCATCTATCTTCCTTATTATTGTGGTTTCTTTGCCATCCCACTGCTGGACCTGGGACAATACATTGTTGTCATCTAAACTGATGAGGGTCTGTAAAGGAAGACAGAATTTTAGTAGTGTGCTCCTTCCTTCATGTGCTGATTTTCAGTTTGTCTTGTGGCTAACGGGAATGAATCTATGGTTTTTAGGTTTGTGATTCTGCAGTCAATCAACACAATCAAAACCAGAAGCAAACTATTCAGGCACTTCATGACTGCAACATCTTTCAAGAACTTTAGATTTCTTGCTTCACCCACTCCTTTTTATAACATTCTGGCTGATGAAGAATTCTGGAGAACTGACAGTGTTTGCCCATTGTTATTCGGCTTCATTCTAATAAAAGGACTACCCAGCTATGCATTTTATAACTATTTGTTTAAATAATTATTATCCAGGGAAAGGCTTGCCAAATACTATCCTTCCTGCTCATATGAAGTGCTTTTCCTGAGAGACAACTTATTTAAGCTTTGTAATGACTACATGGTTCATCTAACCGCATGCAATATTTGATTACGCACTGAGGAAAATTTCAGCAAGGTGCCAAATTTGTAACTATGTGGAAAGTTCCTTTCATTAGATCAAAGGAGACAATACTCTCATATCATTTTAAATATATCTGCTATCTCCAGCTACCTGGTAGGTTTTCAGGATTATGGCTTCCCTCGAAGCCTTCATCCAATCTTATTCTTAAACATAACTTGATCCAAGAATTCCACACCCTGACCAAGTTCTTCCCCTCTGAAGGCAAGGGCAGAAAGACAAAACATTCTTCACAAATTCTCTATGAGAACAGCAACACCCTTGGCCACCAGTATATAATTGGAAACACAAATACAGTTTAAAAACATCAGTGGAAAAACTAAACACATCGTGGAGGCTCTATGCAGCTGTACATTTTTTTAACTGTAAAACCTGCAGCAATCTTTGTCAGTAGCTTGAAGAACAGCCAAAAACATTTTGAGCCAAAGTAGAGTATTAAAAGGATGCCCAGAACACCAACTACTAAATACTTGAAGGATTTGATCATTTTACTTGAGTTTCCACTGTGAGAATGTCTCAGTTCATTGCCCCATGATGGATTTGACTATGTTGTCCGCATTCCTAATCTTAACAGCACCCCAAAATGGGTTCTTTTGACTCATAGTAGAGTTATCTCTCATCATTATGATATATCTACTCTCAGTGTTCTACAGTTCCCACTGCAGAACTTTTATTTCCATTTTATCAACAGAAAAACATGTTTGGCTTTTTGTTGTTGTTGTTTAAAACAATGGGTAAATCTGTGCTTTTTGTGGCTAATCTGAAACTCTCACATAATACTCCTCTATTTTATCCTGCTGGGATTGCTGTTTCTGAAGTTCCATGATGGTTGACAGGCTCTAGTGATACTGTGGTTCCTACTCCAATAATTATTTTTTAAAAAATAGTAATTATAAACCAATGGAAAATTGCTTTAAATTATATGAAATTGTTTCCTCTGATCTTAATATAAGAGTATTGCTTATGTAATGTATAATAGAGCCAGGGTGAAATCCAGCAGGTTCTGACAGATCCTGGAGAACCGGTAGTGGAAATTTGGAGCAGTTCAGAGAACCAGTAGCGGAAATTTTGAGTAGTTTGGTGAACTGGCAAATACTACCTCTGGCTGACCCCAGAGTAGGGGGAGAATGGAGATTTTGTTGTAGCCTTTCCCTGGAGTGGTGTGGGAATGGAGATTTTGCAGTATCCTTCCCCTGGAGTGGGGTGGAAATGGAGATTTTGCAGTATCCTTCACCTGTCACACCCACCAAGCCACACCACACCATGCCCACCAAGCCACACCCAGAGAACCGGTAGTAAAAAAATTTGGATTTCATCACTGAATAGAACTGTAATTCTATAGATGAGATATTTTGCTCATATATTTTCAATTTGTCCTATATGACCCACTCATATTAGATTAGATGGTTGATTTCACTCTGAATTAAAAAATTCTTATATTATTCTTGATTATGTAACAA
>WNWU01000003.1:39553066-39563697 GCA_012654045.1 Ptyas mucosa | reverse complement strand
ATTCTATTCTATTCTATTCTATTCTATTCTATTCTATTCTATTCTATTCTATTCTATTCTATTCTATTCTATTCTTACTCTGGAACTCCAAATTGAACATATATGGTTAACAGACACAACCCATATCTGGACCTGTTTAACCACTATACTAGGGATGAAATGCTACCGGTTTGGCTGAACTGGTAGCGATGGGGGCGGGTGGTTCGGACAACCGGTAGCAGTGGCAGCGCGAGGCTCCACCCACATGCCCGATCGTTACTTTATGGTTTTAACCAGGAAGTGTTGTTTACACTCTGCGCAGAAGGGTTTGTGCATGTGCAGAGGGTTCAAGCGCGCACGTGACGCCCGCACGCAGCGCATACACTTCCAAACTGGTAGGGAGGGTAAGTAGATTTCACCCGTGCACTATACCCATGCCAACTCATCTGCATTTAGATCACAGATCATAAGGATGATTCACCCAACACTTGAAAAATGGCAAATTTCAGAAAAATATGGAATACTAATAAAAAATAAATCTACAATACTTGGCATCTAGAAATTGATGCATGATGTAGAAATATGTTGCTTAAATAATCAGCATTGAAGCATTGAAATTCAGTTAATATATTCAGCATCACTGTCTACCCGATTCTGTGTAAGATCTAAGCCTCATTTCCAAATGCATTTAAATGTTTTCAATAAATTACTCTTTTCTACTTCTTCCCAGGCAAATGACACTGCTTATGTAACCACAGTTTCCTGCTCATTCATGTTTTTTTCTCTGTGTGTATAAAAAAAATGACAGAAAAATATATATTAGAGCAGACATACCCAACTTTGTGGCTATCTATATGCCTGACACTATAATAAAAATGCCACTTGGGAAGGCTTACTTAGAGACAATTACACAGAAACATAAACATCACATTCAAATTACCCTCAAGCTGATCAGCTCTCCTGGTTTATACAGTGGATCCAGGTAAAGATAATATTTGTAAAGTTCAGTCTACAAAACTGTTCTCTATTACACATTATTGAGTTTAAGCTTTATTTCTAAGATTTTTGTTTATTTATTTGTGGTAATTGCCTTTGCAGACATATGTAAATTGAGGGTAATGTTATGAGTTTTATCCCCGTATTTTGCAAATGCACCGGCTCTTGAATCTGGCTTAGATTCAGCTCAAAGAGTTAGTTCAGCACAGCCATCAGAAGTTGGCTGTAACAATTAAAATGAGCACAAAATGACTGAGAAGGGATGCACATATCTGTGTGGTTGTATACACAAGAACAGTGGCAAAATTCCTCTAGATGTGATCACTGATGAATAGAAAAATGCATTTTACAATGTGGTGGTGCCTGACAACTGAATACACTGTCCAGAGAAGCTCTTTATTCCACTGTTTTCCCACATAGATTTAACTGTTTATGGCAATGGTGGCATTGTTTTATGGCCCAGAGCCACACTTAACATTTTTCAGGAGCAAAAGACTAAAAAAATTGGATTTTGGAAGAAGGTAGATTTGTTAAAACATCTGGGACAAATGAGTTTTAATCTAAGAACTGAGACCAAACAACCTCATACTGATCCATAAAAAATTATACTTGAGCATAAATTCACTTTTCTGCCACCTGGAGAACTAGTAATCAATGCTGTTTGCAGTGCAAATGATTCTGTTGGTATTCAGTGGGTATTCTTAAGCATGGGGACCAGAGGTGGTATTCAGCAGGTTCTGATCAGTTCTGGAGAACCAGTAAGGGAAATTTTGAATAGTTTGGAGAACCGGTAAATACCACCTCTGACTGGCCCCACCCCCATCTATTCTCTGCCCCCAGAGTCCCAGCTGATTGGGAGGAAATGAGAATTTTGCAGTAACCTTCTCCTGGAGTGGGGTGGGAATGGAGATTTTACAGTATCTTTCCTCTGCCACATCCACCAAGCCACACCCACCAAGCATTGCCATGCCACACCCACCAAGTCACACCCACAGAACTGGTAGTAAATCCCACTACTGATGTGGACTGAGCTTAAGTTGTTAAACTAGTTTCTTCATATTACAAAACTCACCAGCACTATCAGATCAAAACAGCATAGCACAGAGTTCTTAAATTAGGAGTAGTTTGGGCATAGCCTGGGAGTAATGGACTAGTTTGTAAGTCAAGGATCTAGTTTGGGACTGCTACTGCTGAGATATTTGAGTTAAAACAACAGAATCTGTATTTTGTGGAGGTAATGACATTATTCAACTTCAGGAGTCATTGAACGAAATAGTTAAAAATCAGTTTAGCATGACATATACTTGGCGTGTTCCCTGGGTTACAGTTTCATTTACCTGAGTTTTTCGACCATCTATTGTGTTTTCATCAAATTTTTCACCTAACTTGAAGCTGAATTCTGAGGTCTTGAAAGTGCTTTCAGTTTTGATTGTGAAAGTATCGCCATTCCTGCTGATGATAATATCTGGCTTGGCCATATTTCCCATCTTTCTCATTGCCATACCTACCCCTGCCAAAAGGAGAGAGAATTTACCTTTAAATAGGTTCAGCCAAGCACAGTCATTATATAGACACTCTCACACAAGATTAATTATCTTTTTTAATTATCTAGCATGAGAGGGAGTTTCCCAGTCAATGAGGTCACTGCCCTTCTCATTAAATTTTAATTACACATCACCCTTGCAAAACTCTGTAAAACTCAACCTACCCTAAAATGACTTCTATTCAGAATTCAAATGCTTGTATGGAGAAAAGCATATTCCACAAGTCTGCAGTAGGATTGGAACAAAATCATTCTATAGTGAGTCAGTATATTTCTTCTCACTGTAATCTATTACAGCAACTTCTAGTAAGGCAAAGAAAAAAATCAATACAGAGTAATTACTTTGACTTCCATAAACATGAAGTTTGTGTCATTCCAGGAGTCTGGGTTCAACAGATTTGGAGACCACAAAATTGCCACCTTTCAGATTGGCTTATATTTCCTGAGTGAGTTCTGGATTTTCCTGTGTCTAGTCTTAAGGCAGGAATATTGGTTAGGAACAGACTTTTTGTATTGCATGTAGTGTGGTGTTCCTAGTTAAGGAACTACATTTTATATATGGCGTACAGACCAAACGTAGTATATTTTAATTTAAATGGGCCCCAGAACTCAGCTCGCTGTGCAATATTTTGGCTACAGGAACCAACTGTATTAAATAATCATCACTGAACTCTGTATTTCAGTGGATTGGGGGAGGGAGAAAAATTCAAATAAAATAGTCATAAGGATATTAATTCTGTTCTCTTTCTAATTTCTATCTCAGCAGAAGTCACTGCAAATGATGACTAAACTCTGTCATTGCTAGACTCAGTTTTGTCGGCATGAAGTTACAGGAAATTTGCTCATCTTGCAACATTTCCAGTGCTACATCAAACTATTTGAATTTCCTAAATATTAGAACCATACATTCTGTTAATATAGACCTGAGCAAAGTCAGGTAAAATACAAGAAACCTAGCATAGCATATATCATAGAAATCCATTTTTTTTTAAAAAAAAGAAATACTCTTCTTCCCTGGGGGAAGTTCAAGAAAAGAGCAACTGTTTTATTTAAAGCCATCATCCCCACATGCACAACTCATTCAGTCCTGTTTTCCTTCTCTCACTTGCACACTTTTCATATGCAGCCCTGCAATCTGCTGCAATCTTAGTTTGCTCATCAGCTCCATTGAAACAATGTCTGTCTGTGTGCTTGTTATAAAAGCTGTTTGAGAATGCCTTTGCAGAGCTTGGAGAGAGCATTTTTAAGAGCTGAAAAAAGAGACACAAAGCTAATAATCCCTTATTTCCAAATCTTTATAGGCTTCCAAAAGGAAAAAAAATAAAGCTTTTTCATCATCATCATCCATCACTGTAACTAGATGACAAAACCATATGCCCATTTTAGTGAAATAGGGCTGCATGCTGAAAAGCACATTTTGCATAGCAACTGAACAGAATCCCAAGTATTGCATACATACAAAACAGACTACACATAGACACACACACACACACACAAAGAGATACAAGCATACTATACATACACCACACTTTGAGCTACAATCAATATTTCATTTTAATCCAAAGCAGCCATTTTAAACAGACAAAGCCACCCTTCTTCTTCTAAAAAAAAGGGATGGGCACAGGGTAGGGCAAATTACATAGTTTTTAACAGCAATACTACATTTTTTGGTCAATTGCATTTAGGAGATACACATTCACTGGGAATTGCCATCTGCATCTTTGAATTTACACACACACACAAAAAAAAGAGTACAAGAATAGAATGCATACATAAGAAAATGTGATGTTGCTTATGTTATTATTATTATTATTATTATTATTATTATATTTAATCTTTGATTTGACTCACAGTCTGGGACTGATAAAAGCTTCACAGTTCAAGTCCTAACCAAGGATCTAAGAGCTATTAAGGTAGCGTCTGAGTATATAGGTAATTATTACTATCATCATTATCATCATTGCACAGTCAGCCAGGTGTTCAGACTGGGCTTGGCATTTTTGTCTACCTATTGAGTCCTTACCAAGGATCTGGGATGATGATGATGATGATGATGATGATTGATTGCCCTATTTTTCAGCCATATTATCCACATCCTTTTAATGTTTTGCCCAAGACGAATCCGAGGTCTGTAATTCCCTTTTGTGAGAAGGATTAATTTTTCTGTTGTCATAATTCCCTTACATTCTTTTTTTTTTTTTACAGCACTCCCAATTCCCTTCCCTTCTTACCTAATTCTTTCATATAATCCTCAAAACCTTCACTGGAGACCAGGCTCCATTTGCCTAAGAAAGCTTCCGCGTTAGCCATTGCGCCGAGCTGGAGATGCTAAGAGTCGAGCCCCCGGGGAAGAGACGAGACGAGACGAGCTGAGCTAAGGAGGCTGACAGAAAAAAGCACCAAAGCAGAGACGGAGAAGCGGGGCGCGGGCCGGGTGCCTTTATGTTAGCTATCTGGGGCATGTGCTGCCGGCCAGGGCCAATGGAGAAGAGCGACGTCAGCGCGGTCGCCCTCGCCCTGCCCTTAGCCGGAGGGAAGCTGCGGTCGGCGATGCTGGTGAGCAGCGAGGCTCGCCAAGTGGTTTGGAAGGAAAGTGCGGAGGGCTCGCTGGAGGAGAGTCGCGCCGCCGCTGCTGATGCTCGAAAGGCGCCGGGTATCCCCACCGCAGCTCCGCCCCCTTCTCAGTGGCGAGGCCAGGGTGGGCTCCCTCAACTCTGTCGTGGTTGCGCAATTGCCTTACCTAAACTTCTGCGTTCCCGGGCGGCGGAGGCAAAAGCGCTGCGTTTCTGCTAAGGCAGACTTCGTCCGCTCCCCCCCTCCCGTTGCCGTCTCTAGACCTTGGCTGATCTCGAAATGCTGTCCCGGCTCAGAGCAGGGATTCCCCCAGGAAATCCACTGCCGCCAGTTAGTGAGGGAAGCTGAAAAATAATCCCCGCCGCGTGAGATGACAAACGACGATTGTAATCGTTGATCGGTTTCTGAGGGCTGTCAGAGGCGAACGCGATTGGAAGGAGGGGGCTTTATTACCCAACCTTCTACTTCAGCAAAAAAAATTGAGAATGGAGGAAGGACACTTATATTCATCCATTCTTCGTATCAGAATGGAGGAAGTAAGTTTCACACTGCTTCATATTGGATATTGGATGGATCTCAAGACCAGCTAGGAACGAATGAGCCATTTGTAACCGTAATCAGTCCTCTAGGTATGCCCAACTTTTCCTATCCCTCTTTTACTAAAGATCCAACCTGAAGTTGGGGCTGAGGAAATCAAAAGTTATATGAGGTAAAGCTGTAAAACCTGTTACCAGCAGGTGCAATAACCAGTTTAGGTAATTATAGGATCCAAGTGACTCATATGACTGGCCGAAACTACTTTGATGGCTGATTCTGCCTCCTTGAATACCAGCTTTTTTAAGGGAAGGGCAATTAGTAGTAAATTGTCACTTTTTTGACTAATCTCTGGATGCACCATGGTGGCCAAGGTTGACTTATTACAAAACACTGAATTTACACTGATGTAGGAAGAAATATCCTTCTGGGTTCTGCTCCAAGTGGGGAAAAAGACACTGGAGACATGGAGACTGCTTGGAAAGATGGTTTAATGGTGGACAGGATCACACGGCTTGAGTTCCTGAACAGAAAAGGGCAGATACAGTGAGTCCCTGCGTTTTTATGGTCTCCCTGGCTCTGAACTTCCTGGGGTCCCAAAAGAGTATCCTGATTGGTTGTCAGACTTCCAGGTGGTGGGGTTCTTAGCTAGTCTTGCTGGCTGATGGTCACATGTGCTTCCCAGGTCACATACTTCCCAGGTCACATGTGGTGAGTTTCTGCTGCTATTGTGTAGAGAGCTAATCCTATTTTTGTTGGATCTTTGGCAATTCCTACTATGGCTCTGCCTGAAGGAGGTAGATCTTTGTTATGTAGAATAGACTGGCCCAGGCCTTAATGGCCCATTGACAAAGGGTGGGGGGGGCAGGAAGATGGGAGCTGCTTCAAAACATGCTTATCCATTTCTCATCCAGGGAAATATAACATTCTGCCTTTTTAAATATTTCCTAAAATATTTCATTCGTCTAGGAAAGGGGTGGGCGCTAACCTCCTCCACTGACTCTTATTCTATCCTTCTTGTGGAAGCTGTTTTTTGAACTCACATCTTGTGCTTTGAGAGAGCAGAACTGGTATGACAACTATTATACTACGCTCTTACTTAAATGCACACATATGTGAAGGTCATAAAGTTTGTGACATGATGCTGTTTTCATCACTCTGGCAAAAAGAGCCCGATCCTGTGGATGCCACAATTGTGTAAATGTAAGAGACTCTTTTGTGGGAAACAACACTTCATTTGCCTGAGACCTCCTGCATTGGTACCAGTGATGGGTTCCAACCGGCTTTACTACCGTTTCTCTTCATGCACGCACTTCACACGCGATCACCGCACAAGCACATTAGGTATCTGCCCAGCTGAGCTGCGGCAATCAGCTGAGCCACAAAAGAAGAAATAAAGGTAGGAATAACGTGGGGGCAGGGGGAGGGCCCTAAACAAAGCTCCTAAACAAAGAGAACCAGTTCGGTGACATCACATCGTCACCGCTACCGGCTTGGTCGAACTGGGCTGAACCGGGAGGAACCCACCACTGATTGGTACCTATAGGAGGGTATCAGTGTGGGTGCTGCTTTCTGAAAGATAGCAAATGCCTGCAGCTCAGTAAAGCACTTAGGCTTATATACCGCTTCACAGAGCTTTACAGCCCTCTCTAAGCATTTTAGAGGCAGCATATTGCCCCCTGACAATCTGGGTCCTCACTTTACTGACCTCGGAAGGATACAAGGCTGAGTCAACCTTGAGCCTGGTGCAGTAGTGAGTTTCACTTACCTTTGCTACCGGTTTGGAACTGTGAGAATGCGTGTGTGCGCGCTTGCTTCGCTCACACGTGGCGCTTCTGCACATACATAGAACCTTCTGCGCATGCTCAGAGTGTCTGTAATGACATCTGGATTGGGTGGAGCCTCCCACTGCCATCGCTACTGGTTTTCCCAAATTGGGGTGAACCGGTAGAAACCCATCATTAGCCTGGTGAGAATCAAACTGCCAAATTGCTGGCAGCAGGCAGTCAGCAGAAGTAGCCCGCAGTACTGCATTCTAACCACTGGGCCACTATGGCTCAATATATTTTAAAAATGTGAGGAATGTTGTTCAAATTTGTCGATTGCTTTCTTTAATGTTTATGTTTATGTTTAAATAATGTTACTTGACATTTATCATGGAAAAGTGTAATATTAGAACTAAGGCAGACAGGGTCAATCACCACCCCATATACAGGCAAGCTTCGACTTACGGACACAATTGAGCCCAAAATTCCTGCTCCTAAGCAAGATAGTTGCTAAGTGAGTTGTGCCCCATTTTACTACCTTGTGAAGTGAATCACGGGGTTCTTAAGTGAATCCAGTTTCCCCCATTGACTTTTCTTGTCTAGCTGGGATGGTTACAAATGGGGATCACATGATCCTGAGACAATGAAACAGTTCATAAATATATGCCAGTTGTCAAGCACCCAAATTTTGACCAGGGGGGATATTGCAATGGTCTTTGGCATGAAAACTGGTCATAAATCACTTTTTTTAGTGCCATTGTAACTTTGAATTATTTATTTATTTGTTTGTTTATTTATTTGCTTATTTGTTTGTTTGATTTATATGCCGCCCTTCTCCGGAGACTCAGGGTGGCTTACAATGCTTTTAAGCAATAAGAATTAACCACTAAAGCAATGGTTAAAAGTATTAGTTCCTGTACCTGTACAGTGCCTGTAGTTCAGGAGTCCTTCAGCAGTGTTAAGGATGGGACGTGAGCTTCTGAAAGAGGCTTATTTAATACAAGATGGAGATATCAGAAATACTCTCATCTTGTCCTGGAGACAGGGGTTGCTCTTCTGAGGAACCAGGTTACCCAGTTACCTTGGGAGTAACTCCTGGATCCATTATTGTTATGGCTTGGTGGGGCTTTTATCATCTTAGGCTGATAAAAGATTAATGAATGAAAATAGCTTTGCCTGACTCTAAGTAATATTGTATTTCATCTGTATTTGCCATCCCTCGTGTATAAGGCTGTGATCAAAATGGGTGGGACTGACTGTTAATTAAGTTGGCTGACAAACCATCCATTAGGATAGCTTTCTTCCTCACATGCTAACCAGAGGAACATGACCTGTGAGAGGTAGTTGTCCCTTCTGAATTGGTTCTTAGCAGCTGGATTAGGGCGTGCTGCCTTGGATTTTGTTTGCTTGAACAGTTTAGTGGTCATCTAACTCCTAAAGACTCCTGGCAGTTTACAGTTTAAAAAACAAGAATACCACAAAAACATGGGGGGGGGAAGTACCCTAAAAGGAGGGATGGAGAGGAGGGAGAGAGGAACCTGTCTGGTTGGTAGCACAGAGGCAGATATTATCAATCTATCCCAAGCCTTTGGAGAGCAACCAGGTTTTAAAATTTTTCTTGAACACCATCACTCTTCAGTGCTACCAACCATAGAGAGCTTCCTCATCCATAATTTTATCTAGTTTCCTTTTAAACTGATGACAACTACCACATATTTATTTATTTTTTCATAAAATTTATACGGACAACTTTCACAAACTCTGGGTTACGCAGAACATGTCGTTCCATAGTTTAGGTGTTGTGTTTAGAAAAACAAAAACCAGGCACTTAGTTCACCTGATTCTTCCTTCAATGAGCTTCAGTGGATCATCTGAGAAGTCTCTGTAATTTGTTGTCCTGTGATTTACTGCATTTCTACTAACTTTATTGCTGATTTTTATCTTGAGCTTATTGTGCTGCTTTTATTAGCCTTTAATTGTGTTTTGGTTTAATACACAAATAATTTTTATTATCAGATAAGGTCATATCGAAAGAAATAAACAAACCTGAGTGTATTAAAGCTTAGTGTATGAAAGGTTAGAGCATACAAGGCAATTTTTATTGCCTATCAAAAACACAGTGATTTTTCCCAAAATGGAATCCTAAGTGCGAAGAACAGTTACAGGAATTGGGTATGTCTAGTCTAATGAAAAGAAGGACTGGGGAGGAGGACATGATCGAACTGCCCTAATATTTGAGGGGCTCCTACAAAGATGAGGGGGTCAAACTATTTTCCAAAGCACCAAAAGACAAGACAAGAAACAATGGTTGGAAACTAACCAAGGAGAGAAGCAACCTAGAACTAAGGAGAAACTTCCTAACAGTGAAAACAATTAACCAATGGAATAGCTTGCTTTCAGAAGTTGTGGGTGCTCAATCACTGAAGGTTTTCAAAAACAGACTGGACAACCATTTACCTGAAATGATACAGGGTCTCCTGCTTGAGCAGGGGATTGGACTAGAAGACCTCCAATGTCCCTTCCAACTCTTATTATTCTATGTTCCATGTTCGTACTATTGATAAGCCACCTTGCCTAACATATTTACCAGTACACCAGATTAGCCCCTAGATGGGGTAGAACATATAAAGGAGTCTGATAGTTATTTATAGAATTGTGAAAAGAAGAGACCCTTCCATTATTTTGTAGCATCTAGTTGTTCCAGAAAATAATATTGCCATATTTCAGTGTTGTATAACAATGGCCTATTTTGTGGCTATTGGTTATGCTGGCTTTGAATTTGGGGTGTTTCAACACACTGTAAGAACTCTGGGCTAGAAAAGACTATACAGCATTTCTTTCTGTGTCCTCTTTATTCTTAAAATGAAATCTGGGACATATTCAGCATTTTAAAATAGCATTGGGTGGTTTTGAACATAGAAAGGGAAGAAACACAATCAGTGCTAGTGAAATTTAAACTCTCTGTTTTCAGAAAGCTCTATAAAGCTCCAGAAATTCAAGTCAGGTCCTGTGCTCCTAACTTTTACGCCCTGCTTATGCCTATAATTTTGGGATCAATTTCATCAACCAGTAGAGCATAAATTTTCCAATAATATACAATATGTCAGCATACAGAACAATTCAAAGCACAAAAAAGGAATTATTTTGGTGGATTTCCCCCCCCCCCCAAGTTTTTACAATGATTACCTATACAGTTGAGTATGGGTGTGAGATGATTCATATGAGAGGAGTATATGAAA
>WNWU01000003.1:39526791-39548066 GCA_012654045.1 Ptyas mucosa | reverse complement strand
CTTGTATCCCATGCCATTGTTTCATTTTTTATGAACCCTAATGGAGAGACCGCTATGGCTTATTTATGCATCCACATTATCAGGGTGCCCCATAACTAGTTACAGGCCAATGGCCATTTTTGGTATTGCAGGAATGAACAGCATCTCCTCTAAATTCCCTTCAACCACAGTGAGAGCAACCATCAGCAGCATTTTCCCACTCCTGAAGTGCTATTCAAAGTGTTATTTTCCTACTTCTGTTACCTAAAGTGATGTTCATTTTGCCTGCAGTACATTTCTTTCTTCTAAGGTACCTTGACTGGCTACTTTGCAAGGGCAGGAATACCTCATCAATTGAGTCTATGGTAACATGGTGTCTATAGGTAGTCCTCAAGTTATGATGACAACAATAGGGACTGAGATAGATGTCGCTAAGTGATGCAATTGTAAAGCATGATATCAGATGACTACATCACTTAACAATGGCAATCATAGCATGTAACTGCACAGCATATGGATTGGGAAGAGGCAGAAATCCCAGGTAAGGAAGCAGGTGGGTTTTGCATGGGTGCTGTAGGAGAAGGGTGTGCCACAGACAAGTACTAGGAAGGGCAAGAGGGCTGATGGAGGCTAAAGAAACTCTGAGAGAGGCAGTAGAGCCCCTTGGAGGGGCAGCAGAGGAGGCAGGGGTGACCTGTGGATAGGAACACACCATGGTGTGCAGCTAGAAGGGGCTGCTAGATACTTCTCAGCAGACTCCTTGGGAGAAAAAGTGATGGAAGTGATTTACAAGGCCAACATACAACCTTCCCTGCCAGCTTCCCATTGACTTCACTTGTAGGAAGTTGTCTAGCAAGGTTGCCAATGGCAATCATGTGACATGGCTTGCTGTGATGTCATAATCACCTGACAGGAATCCAAATGCTTGGATCACAGTCACATGACTGTGGGGATGCTGGGACAGTTAGAATTTTGGGGACCAGAACTTCGTTGTTGTTTTTTCACAGCTGGCAAAACTTTGAACAACCTCTGAATGAATAGATGTAAAGTGAGGACTATCTGTAATGTTTTTTTTTAAACAACTTTGACCAGTAGCCCTGAAACAGGGCATTCATTATAATTATTACTTAGCATATAGAGTATTAATGGTTTAAAACCCACCAGATTTTTTTTAAAGTTACTATTTCTCTTTTCCTAAAATACTTACTAATGCACTGGGGTTACCAGGGTTTGTTTTTGTTTTGTTTTTTAGTAATCTCAATGATGCAATTTACTGAACAGACTGACTGAAAAAATGATGAAACAGTGCACTACTATGCTTTTTTTTTAATGAGCTTTTTTAGTTTGGAAATATTTTTTGTTTTTAACCAATTTAGGGTGCTTGTCTGTCTGTCTATATCTGTCTATAAGTTAGGTAACATTTTATATTGTAAAACCAAATAATAATCTCCTATGTATCTTAAACTATTAAAAAAAGAAGACACTTTGCTTTTTGCTTATGTGAAATCATGTAAACTCTGCAAGGACATAGAAAGATCTATAAGCAATTCCATAGCTCTTAATGTGTAATAGTGGATAAAATCAGTAATCTTTGCATTGGGAATTATGAAATATTGTTGCCCCTCATACTTCTGTACATATGTCCTGCATCTAAATTATTGCTATTATATTAACTTGGTGCGTTGGTATATTTTTATATCTGATTGAAGTAATATATTGATAAGCCAGTTTTGGTGTAATTAAGGCATCAAGCCTGAAACTGGGAGACAGTGAATTCTAGTCCTGGCTTAGGCACAAAGCCAACTGGATGACCTTGAGCCAGTCACTCTCCCTCAGCCTTAGGAAGCAGGCAATGGCAAACCACTTCTGAAATCTCGCCAGGAAAACTGTAGAGGCTTATTAAAGCAGCAAGCAAAGGTTAGTAGCTCTAACTTGAAGGTACCAAAACAAGCATTGGTAATTAGAACATTTGTTTCATTAACAGCATATGCTTAATTATTATTAGCAAGTAATAAATGTATATTTTTGTGTGTAAATCCAAAACCACACTTACTGTGAAAAGGCATTTTATATTAACATGTATTCAAGAGACTTTCAAACTTAAAAGAGGAACAATGAGAATTTTCATAGTCACTTATCCAGTTCACAGTTGGACTCAAGCAGGGCAAATAAGTGGCCAGAGATCTGAAAAGTTCCTATTTCCCTTTTATCAAACTTTCATTAATTGCCTATTCATTTGTGGACCTAACTTAAAAAGAATGCAAGGAAGAGGGACAAATCATACATTGTAGGTGGTCCTCCTGAGTAAAGCAATAAAAACTTTGATGTTTCTTTTGATTAACCTCTATTATTTGGCTGATTTTTTACCAAGGCATCTTCAGAATATTAAACTTGGATGTCCTGAATTACACTTTGTTTTCCCAATCTAGAAAGAAGTTTACACAGCTGCATTCCAAAATATTAGACGTTACTGAGAAAATATGTGCTCAGTTTTCGATCCCATTAAATTGTATTTGTTGAATTTGGTTGCAGTTCTAAATACACAATTCTAAGGAGTTTCAGAGAACTCAGTAGGACTCCTTCTTGAATAAATACGCATGAAAGCTCAGTCCATCCAATAGATGTGCTTAAAAGAGACAATGCATTTAAAGCCACAGAAATAAAAAAAGTTATCTTATAAGGCAAGATAGATTTCAAAGCAGTTTGTGGATTGAAAAATCTGTGCACCCAGTCCTAGTTATGAAGTTTGCAAATATTTTTTGTCAGGTTATCCTGTGTTATTTTCTCCCAAATCTTTGATATCTGAAACTGATTCAAAGAAATAAAGAAATAAAATTTTAATAAAATATTAAAATAGTATGGTTCTAATTTTATTCAATGGTCCAGAGACAACAATACAGTAGCTAAGATTAGCTTCACTATAGTATCTTCTAGATTTTTTTTTATTGTATATCGTTTATTTGATATTGATTTGGAATTATCTCTGTACCAGTTTTTGCCTTACAGCATTTCCATTGCAGCAGCACTAAACTTAGCTACTGAGTCAGCGGTGGAAGGGTCAAAACTTCCCATATTGGTCATATGGCCACAATTTGGGCATGTGGCAAGTGGCTTGCAATTATGATGGTTGCAGCTTCCTGCGATCACATGTTCACCATTTGTATCTTCAGTGCTGGCTTCCAACAAGCAAAGTCAATGGGGAAGTCAGCAGGAGGTTATAAATGGCAATATGTGAAGTTGTGCTTAACCTCAAGGGATCCATTTAATAACCACAACTGGAACTAGAACCGTTGTCATAATTTGGCACAGCCACATGATATCACAATTTATGACCATGTGACTTAGTGGCAGAGTTCCCAGCCCCAACTACTATTGTTAACCAAGGACTTCCTGTATAAGAGTGATTGTTTCTATCTTATTAGCACACACCAACCTTTCAAGGTAAACAAGACCAGAAAACCAATGACAGGTAAGTTAGTACAACTTTTATTGTAAAGCTTTAATAACAGAATCTTGCAATGTGCTTCCTCCCCTTTCCCCTTTATCTTCTTGTGAATTAGGAAGGGGTTTGTCTGAATCATTTACTCATGTTACATTCTTGCTCCGAACTCAACCCCCTTTTATCTGACTGTTGGTATTGGTTTTGCCTCCTGCCCTTCAAGGTAATTCTCTCTTCCCTCTACACATGGGCAGGTGTGCTCAATTAATGGAAATTTAGCATACCTGTTTTGAAGCAAAGCAGAAGGAATGATGTTATATAAAAGCTTTTCTCAGCATGGGAAAAGAGACAGGATTCAAATAATTTGCTAGAACTCATATACTCTTTAACAGCCCAAATTCTATTGTTCTGGGACAATCTATTTACCTCAGCCTGATGTTCCATATCATTCATTGTCTAAATGTTTGCTTAGCCTGATTGTATCTTAATGTCAATAAAAATTGTGCCAAAAGCCCAAATGATGTCAGCCTCTGCTGTTCCACCAATTTCCAGTTTGAGGCAAAGTCATCAGCAAGAACTAAAGGCAGAAAACTGATGGGAAGTATTGAATTTTCTGTCGATAATAAACCATCAGCTTTCTGCTTTCTATTTAATTTTAGGCATTTCTTTCTCCAGAACAGAAATCTATCTAAGCTGGATATTGGCTGTCCTGTTAGGATCAGCAAACTTGGCTCTCAATAATTTTGTTTTCACTTACTCCAGTTCATCCTTCTTGGCATAAATTCCCGCCTTTGTGCCACACCGGATTTAGGCCAAAAATGTGGCTTCAAAAAGCTTTAATACAGCTTTTAATGATCATATTAGTAAAGAAAACACAGTAAATAGTTGACTATCTTGAGGGTTCACATACTACTGTATTTAGTCACAGTGTGTGCTCCAAGTCGCTTGGGAAAGCTTTCCAAAATATTTTAAAAATTTGACCAGGTTAATTCCCAGTCTCCTCTTTATTCAGCTTTTCTCCTGGCAAAAAACCAGCATTTTTTTAAAATACATTTTTTCAAAAATTATTTACCAGATAGTTCTGCTTGCTATGTGAAATACATCTTTTACTGCTCTTTTAAGCCCAATATGCATCTGTAACGTAACAGCAGCATTGCCTGCATAAAGCATGGAGATCTTATGCCAGATACATCTGCAGTGTGAAAATCAAGATTATAGCAAATATTGATATAGCAATAACATATATAGTAAACAAAATTGGAGGTAAGATACATCCAGTGGTGAAAATCAATTTTTTTTACTACCAGTTCTGTTGGTGTGGCTTGGTGGGCGTGGTATGGCTTTGTGGGCATGGCAGGGGAAGGATACTGCAAAATCTCCATTCCCACCCCACTCCAGGGGAAAGATACTACAAAATCTCCATTCCCACCCCACTCCAGGCGAAGCATACTGCAAAATTCTCATTCCCTTCCCACTCCTGGGGGAAGGATATTGCAAAATCTCCATTCCCACCCCACTATGGGGCTAGCCAGATGTGATATTTGCCGGTTCTCCAAATTACTCAAAATTTCCGCTACAGGTTCTGGAGAACCTGTCAGGACCTGCTGGATTTCACCCCTGGATACTTCCCTAATGCACACATGCCAGAGTGAGTTAACTTAAGTGAATTACATCTAACTTTTAGACATACATTTGAATATAAATTCTGCAGCAAGGAAGATCAATACCATGAATGTGTTTTAAGCTTTTTCTAAGGACAATTCTAGGTATTGAATTAAAAATGGGATTAAAATCTAAAATGCCCACATTTAGGAAATATTTCATTTTCTGAATATAGCTTTGCACAAGATGATGAGAGATATTGCTTTGCTCATTTTGTACCCAAATCTGTATTTCTTTTCAATTAGCCTGCATTCATGATCAAACCACTTTGTAGCTTACTTCAATTCTTTCTAATTCATCCAGAAATAACATTCTTAGAATGTTATAAGGGACAAATGTTATTCTAAGCATGAATCCACTGAAATGAATTTAGGTTTCATGAAACTATCCAATAACGAGCAGGCATTTATAGATATAAATATCCCTAATAGGTATATTCCACTCTTCAATCTCCCTCTAAAGAACCATTAACTACTCAGTATGGTAATCCAAGCTCCTAGCCATCTGTTTTAACACAAAATCCTGCCAGGTGACTTCTTAAATCCTTTACTTCCCTTACAAATAAGAGTACATCTAACAATTCCTCCTCATAATAGTTCTTAAATTGCAGAAATAAGGAGTGATCATTTGACTTAATTCTAGTATCTGTACTAGAGTTGTACTATTATCTGTAATCTGGACATGCAAACCAAGTGGAAACATGCATATACTAGACAATCTGTGACCTGTTGGATCATTCTTCTTTCCTCATATAATATACAGTAGGCTTGAGCATCTCATCTCCCTCAGGAGAACCACAGTGAAGCAAATTCCTCTCTTCCTTTGCTGACCCTCAGAATAACATGCTACTTTGCTGGAGGAGGGGCAACCAAGGAAGCTGTGGACTGCAAGAAAAACTGCCCCTATTCCCTATATTGGTGTGTCACCAAAGGCCTCCTCCATCCAAGAAAGAAGAGACTTCATATATTGACTGCTGGTGCCCTCCAACCAACATCCAAGTTACTCCCTCATCCTTCCTCCACCAGCCACACCATTAAGATATTACAAATTTTGATCTTGATTCCAAAGCAGCCAATGGCTACTTGCCTTTTGGACCTTTCTGCCAGCTGAATGGGTTCAGGGGCACAAGGGAGATAGGAAAGAGAGAGCAGGGATACACTCCTCCCATCTTCCCTCGCATAAGGCAACCTAGGCATTTCTGGGAAGTGTAGTCAGAAGGCATGGTAGTGCCAAAGTGGTCACAATTTTGCCAAATTTCAATTCCATGGAAGTCATGGGTCCTAGATGTTGGACACATTCTGTAAGTTATCCTGTTGGAGGTATTTTGATTCAAAAATTGTTGCTCTATGATGCACCAGTTTGCCCAATTGAAGGTTTCAAAGTATCAGATGTGAGAGTTTTAGTAGTGCATATAGATATATTAAAAGTGTCATATTGAGACTCAATTTAGAGACTAATACCAATGACTCTAAAGATGACAATTGATTGATACTGATTTCCCTTTTTTTCTTGTTAAATGGGGCCATCTCACATACTGCAGGTGTGCCTAATATTGATCCAAATGCAGAAGATGAACTAGTTCTCAAGTATAAATCATTCTGCAATTAATTGGTAAGGGAGAACACAGTAATTTCAGTTTGGTGATCAAAACTGCTTATTTCATTTCTTCACTATTCTTGGGAGTTGATAGAAGTCTGTAGTAGTGGCTTTGTTGTGTTTGAAGGCCTTATGGTTTATTTGGTGTTTTATCATATGAAGCAGAGTTAAAAGGTGTGGGCATTATTTTGCACTCCCACACCATGTTGACATTTTACCCAAAGCCTGGAAGACTGTTGGGCAAGATGCCAAAGTTCTGTAGAAACAATCAGAGTCTTAAGAGCATTTGGGTGTGACCTAGGTTGAAAGCAGAGCACTAATCCCTTAAAACTATGAAGTGTGAAGAGCTATATTATCTCTGTCATTACACTAAGGTTAACACAAGAGACATTTATAACGATTCATTTGGTATTGTCCTAAAGATGGTTTGATTCTTTTCTATTGACAGCATAATTTGAATTGCAAGTCATATACTTGGCTTTGGCCTTTGTTGCCAAGATGTGAAATTAGCTTACTATCTTAATGTTTTATGATGAAGAAATGTAATACCCTTGTCAATGTGTGTGTTTTTTGTTTTATCATCCATATTAGAATACCATATTTTTTTCAGACCAAGAAATCCTTTTTTCTATTAAGGCTTTTAATTCCACTGGCTTATTAGCTTCTTGCAGCTGTCCAAAAACAGATACTGTTTTGTGTAGAAAAGTTTGACAACCAAGGACAAATCTGTACAGCCTCCTAATCAGTTACTGTTTCATCTTTTTCATTCTTCAGTTCTGTACCAACTTCCATATACCACAATCTTTTTGGCTGATAAACATTGTCAACATCTCGGTCTAGTAAAGAGTAATATTTAATAACTGATATGATGAGAAGAATCTGTGTGCTTTCTTTTTGGTATTTAAACAGTTTTATATTTTCAGTTGTTTATCCCATTTTTTTGTGTTTGAATTTCCTTCTGCGGCAGTTCCAGATGTGATCTTTATCATGGTGCAATGCTCGCCAGTCTTTGTAATGCTCAAGTTTGCTTCCCATTCAATTTCTCATTTGCAAAGCAACCCAATAAACAAGGTAGAAATAAGGATTAAAAAATCCCCACATCCCTTCATTTTGGGTGCTTGGCAATCATATTCATGACTGGTTCCAGTGTCCTGCACTGTCCTCATATGATATTTGATTATTTTTTTAAATTCATTTTTTTCTGGTTCCCAGGAAAATATACCCATTCAGAAAATGGATTTGGACTTAGGATCACACAATTTTCTTAACCGCTGCCAAATGTCATAAAATTGAGTCCAGTTATGTGGGTGCCTTCACTTATGACTGTCAAGATTTAAGACTAAAATTCCAGTCCCAATTGCAGTCACAAGTTGAGGACTATCTGTATTCCATTTATTCTCTTTTTCATAAAGTCTGCTTTTATTGGGTCATATGGGTGGAAAAAAGCCTTGGAGGAAGCTGTAAAACTGGCAAGTCACCCTTCTCTTTAAATACTTGTTAGCATGTTTAGATTTTAGGTTTGGGGAGCGAGGAAATAAAATTTTCACATTGCTCATAACTTCTAGGAACCCAGTATTTCAAAGCTAAATGTGAGTGTATTATTCTGTAGTTTCAAATATGCTTCAACTGAAGTAGAAATACATTGGTTTTAATCTCAACTAATGAAACTGCGGAGGTCTGAAGCTGGTTTTGAACTAACAAGAGTCCTGGTGCAGAAAGGCCTTGGAAAGAGTGCCAAGGCAGACAGGGAGAGAACAGGAGAACAGGAGGTTAACTTAGCCACATCTACTTTGTTTTGTTTTATTGGGTCAGTCCCACGAATGTAACCTTGGACTATAAGAAGTTCCTCCTGTTCCTGAATACGAGAAAACAGAAGATGTTTTATATTTATTAAAGCTTCCACATAGAGTGTTTCAGTTTTGTTCATCCACATGAATCCACATTCATCCACATTCATCCACAGCACAAGACAGAAACAGATTTCAGAGGATAATTAGAACTGCAGAAAAAACAATTGCTATCAACCTGCCTTCCATTGTGGACTTGTATACTGCACGAGTCAAAAAGAGGGCTCTGAAAATATTTATAGACCCCCTCACTTCCTGGACATAAACTGTTTCAACTCCTACCCTCAAAACGATGTTATAGAGCACTGCACACCAGAACAACTAGACACAAGAACAGTTTTGTCCCGAACACCATCACTCTGCTAAACAAATAATCCCCTCAACACTGTCAAACTATTTACTAAGTCTGCACTACTATTAATCTTCTAATCGTTCCCACCACCCGTCTCCTTCCACTTATGACTGTATGACTGTAATTTTGTTGCTTGTATCCTTAGGATTTATATTGCTTGTCACTGCGTTCTTGTATTTCCCAGCTGAGCTGTCATTTTTGGTCTAATAGGCTTACTGTAGTTTTGCCAAGTTTTGTTATCAGTATTAAGTGCGCAAGCGTGCATTTCTTTCTAGCCTCCATTATCCTTCTTCTTACTCCTTTGTTCTCCTGCCAAGAGGTGAGGCAGGAACGCTGGCAAGATGTAGCCAATTAATTAGATAGTAAGAGTTATCTTTATTTTTACTTTTACAATAAAATGAGTTTCTCTTAGAAAATCTTCGGGTTTTATTTTCTTAATGTATACTTTCGAGGAAAAGCCTCGGTCCAAACCTGTAAACCAGGGTGCGATTATCCCAGAGCCAGGATGGGATCAATCAACTCCCTGACTTTGCTATTGTTTCCTGATTGCTTATTTATACCCTATGACTATTATTAAGTATTGTACCTTATGATTCTTGATGAACGTATCTTTTCTTTTATGTACACCAAGACAAATTCCTTGTGTGTCCAATCACCCTTGGCCAATAAAAAAATTCTATTCTATTCTATTCTGTTCTATTCTATTCTGTTCTATTCTATTCTATTCTATTCTATTCTATTCTATTCTATTCTATTCTATTCTATTCTATTCTATTCTACTCTACTCTACTCTACTCTACTCTACTTGAATATGTCCATATGGAATCAGTTACAAACCTTGGGGAGAAGGGTCTCATCTTCAAAATAGAAAAATTGTGTAAGTATCTCCCAGTTATGGATAACATATAGATTATACAAAGAATCATAAAATATAAGGGTTCATCAAGAGACTTTGAGGTTCATCTAGTTCAATCCCTGCCCAAAGCAAATCCACAACAACCTTGACAGATGGCCACCTAGACACTGTTTAAGTATAGAAAAGTGGAAACCTCCCTATGTGAATTATTCCGGTTTTTTTAACAGCTCTTACCTGTTAGGAATTTTTGTTTCAGGTCCAATTTAAGTCTGTTTCCTTTTAAGTTAAACTCAGGTTCTTGTCTTCTAGAACTGAATGATTTTGCCTATTTACATGACAACCTTCAGATACTTGAAGACAGCAAGTCCACTGTAGCTTTCTTTTCTCCAAACTAAATTTATGATTCCAACCATTCCTAAGATTATTCTTCTAGACCCCTTTTGTTCTCTTCTGGAGGTGCTTCAGTTTGTTTAATTTATTCTTCAAATATAATGTTCTATCATTCAAACTATTTTGCTTCAGCTATTCAGGGCATAAAGTTATTAACTTCTACAATAATTTAAATTTGCTTCCTATCACTATGTGTAATATTACAACATTCTAGTATTCTAATATACAACTTCATGGGGGGGGGAATCTATGTGGTCACTGACAATTACTTGATTCCACATAATCACCTTAATTAATATGGAACTATTTTGTGGTGCACCATTTGAGATATCGGTGATAAAATAAAAATTGAATCACATTAACAGGATTCCCGTACAAAGTTTCATATTTTATGAAAACAATTCACCTACAATGTATTTATGGAAATGAGAAATATACATCCTGGGTTTTCTAAATCCATTTGTCAATTTCCCCCAAAATGTTGCCTAATTTAGCATATGTTGCACAATGAACTTGTTGCCCTTCTTTGCTGATTGTCATTTTACATAAAATGAGTTGGAATTAGTTCACAAAATTCTGAGAAACACTGAAGTAAATCAGTTTCATCATTTGGAAAGATAATGTTGCATTTTTCTTGTGGTAATAAATTTGCCACGTTTCAGAAATGGAATCTGTAGCATTCTAAGAGTCATGAAAAGAGAGGGGGACATACATGTTATAGACTCACCATCTGAATTAAACGTTAGGAGAGCAGAAATGAATCAGCTTTGCAATTTCACAAATGTTTTATTCAGGCAGTATTTTTGCACATAATGGGAACATGTAAACATCAGTGAACAGCTCTTTGCTTCTCAAGGTTAAGATGGAGAGATTACTTAAAAGCTAGTCCTACATGCTGAAGTAAACAGTTTCTACTGCATTCAAGAAAACTAGTTCCTCACTCAAATACCAGCACAACTTGTAAAGGGAAGTCACTACTCCCTCATGCGTCTATCTTCAATTCTACATGCAAAAAGATCTTTAGCCTGAATAGGATTAAAGTGTCCAACAGAAGCCTTCAAAGCTTAATTAAAAGATTAATTGGATTCTGAACATGTATTTTTATTCCTGCAAACACACAGAATAACATGGGGAAAATGGACTAGTCAAATGGGAAGAGTTTCTATACAACAATTCACATAATTATACCTTTATACTTACTTTTGGCCTTTTTTATCCCCTGCTTCAAGAAGGTTATGCAGGTTATAAAAAGGTGAGTTTGTCTAATGTATTCTGGTGTAGCGTCATGTATAAGCAAATCATAAGATTTATAAAATGTATGCAATTCTGTACCATAGAAAAGCTTTCATAGTCCAGATTAATAAAACCTTAATAATTTATAATTTATAAATTATTAATAATTTATAATTTTTATCAAGTGATTGAAAAGGATCAGGATTTTATGGACTACTAACTTATTTGATGATTTGACATAGCAATAGCAATAGCACTTAGACATATATTGCTTCACAGTGCTTTACAGCCCTCTCTAAGCAGTTTACAGAGTCAGCATATTGCCCCCAACAATCTGGGTCCTCATTTTACCCACCTCGGAAGGATGGAAGGCTAAATCAACCTTGAGCCTGGTGAGATTCGATCTCAAACTGCTGCCAGCCGGTTATCAGCAGAAGTAGCCTGCAGCACTGCACTTTAACCTCTGCGCCACTGCAGCTATTATACTTTATACATCTTATACATACTAATAAAAATGATGTTAATCCAACACCAGTAAGGTGTTAAGAGTTTCATCTTTAATCAAAAGTCCAAAAAGCATTTTTTAAAACCAGAATCAGCTTGCCTCCTCTATATATCCACTTTAGATTCTTTCGGTTATTAGGAAAGTCCTTGCCATTTTTCTGAACGCAGTTTCATGCAGATTTGTATGCATTTATAATATTGATGCAAACTGTTTTAATGTCAGTTTCAAGTAGTCTATGGTGATGCCTATTCTGCCAGCGCAAATTCTTTCTTTTGACATCTAGAGTTGAATGCATTTAACATCTCTTGAGTTGTTAAATTGGCTCCTTTCATAACCAATCTCTCACCATCAGCTAGAAAAGAAATATAAGATATTTAGTAATGTTACTTTTAGTACGAACAACAATAATGCTAGGATAATTCCTTTCATTTAAACATTAAATGATAAATTATGCACACAGATATATGAGATAAAGAAGGGGTGAATCTCATAGATTATTTAGATTCACAAACCTAAAGCTAGGATATGAGATGCCTTTCACTGAAAAAATTCTTCCACAATCTAGCCCAGTATTTCTCAACTCCCAAACTCAGAATTCTTATACTAAGATGGAGAATGTTGGAAGTTGAAGTCAACACATCTTAAATATGCCAAGATTGAAAAATACAGATGTAGCCAAATACTATAAAAACTAAATGACAGCAGATTCCAGGATTTCAAGTAATGAATTTTAATATTAACTGGAAATGTCAAGGACAAAATCTGTAATCTACACACTCGGGGTCACCACTGAACTACAAATTCTTGCCCACTTCCATTTCCAAAAACAACATTGGCAGCAATTGGCTTGATATACAACATTTCGTACTAAGTGCCCAAACCAAGTTCAAACACCTTATGGAAAAATAATTCTCCAAAAAGTCTTAACTCCAGGAGACAAAAACCCTAATCACCATGGTCTCAATCCACATCCAGGTTCCAGGTAATAAGCCCTACAGATTTAAAGAGGACTTGAATAAACATGATCAGACATGTTTCAAAGCATGGTTTTCAATTGTACTCGTACTTTCTCATCTGTTTCTGGTAAAATTCTACATTACTTTTTAAATAGTGACATCCTATTGTTTTTGTTAAAATAATTTCATTGGTCATCTACAGTGGCTTCTAGAAGTTACAATAAGCCATCTGGTGGTAAAAAAACACAACCACATGGGAAATAACTACTACAATTGTAGTACTACCGTAGTTGAAATTAGCATGAATTTAACACGTATTAGCATATGTATGTGTATCTAAATAAGAAAAACTGGAAGAGCTTTCAAACCATCTAACAAGCCTTAGAAATATGAGGAGGTCACATTAAAGATTCAAAGAGGAATCTTTAATTCTGCTTATATCTGGAAAGCCACTTTGGTCTATATAAGGTACCAGGCTAGAAACCAGGAGACTGTGAGATAAAGTCTCACATTAGCCATTATAGCCAGCTGAGTGACCTTGGGCCAGTGACTCTTTCTCAGCCCAACCCACCTTACAGGATTGTTGTTATGGGGAAAATAGGGGGAGGAAAATGTGTTGGATATGTTTCCTCGCCACCTTGAGTTATTTGTAAAAAGAATAAAGGTGGGAAACTGTTATTTCTGTAACAGGTGCCCCAACCACAAGTGAAACTTTCTGTTTCGATTGATATGTTTATATTTTTGGTGTGAAAACAGCTAGTAAAGAAATGATAGCACTTCTCTTGTGAGATAAGACTGAATTTTTCTCTTCTGCTTTCTTGTTCCTATCTCACATGCACATACCTCAATGACTATGGTACGATAAAGGAAAAAGAAAAGGAAGCATCAGAGGGACACTGGCCTACTTGGCAGCTATTTCTGCCTTTCCCTCTTAAGAATGCCATATAGTGAGTTGTGTGAACCAGTTCATTCTAGTTTGAAAATGGTAAATGGGTCAATGCAATATGTAAATCAAGCCAACTGTGACTAATTTAATAAACCATGGTTGGTTTAATAAGATAAAACAAATAATTACTTAGCACTATTAACTCAGTTATCTTTGTTTACAAGGTGAAATAAGATTTAAATTTGCTGCAGAATTTGTATTATTGCATATAACCACGTATTGCAATACATTTAAAGAAGTGTTGCAATATACTTAATATATTATTTTAAAGACAACAATATTGATGGAAGTTTTGAATTCAGATTGGAGCTGTGGGATGAGACTTTCATGGGATGTGTAAGCTAAAATATTTGTCCTTTCTGAAGGTCCTAAAAAAACCCACTAACCTTCTCTAATTCACAATTTTTAAAAGGATAGGGAGACTTTTTTTATCCTTCTCCAGAAGAGAAGATGCTTCTTGAATAAGAAGTGAAACTTTTTCAAAGGAAAAAAATCAAGAAAGTCCAGTTGCCTTTTGGAAAAGGTATCTTTGGGATAATCACGTTGTGGATGATTGAGAATCTTCATTGAAATCTGTCTCCAGAATTTAGTTAACAATTTAAAAGACATTACTGTGTCTAACAGTCTTTTTTTTTGTATTTTGTAAACAAGTCTAAATTAATTGTCTTAATCAACAGAACAAATCTGTCAACTCTTTTAATGATAATAATAAAAAAAAGATTGCTTATTTTTAACTATTTTGATACCTATAGAACAGAATATTTATATTATAGGATTGAACTGTGGGATCTTTGGTGCTCTCTGAACTTGGTTGCTTTCTTGCAGACATATCATTACAAATTAGGTAACATCTTCAGTTCTACCAGGGAGTGGGGTTTGCCTTCGTTTTATATACTAGTGGCTTGGTCAGTCAGAGTTGGTGGGAATGGTTTTGGTGGCTGAGACCAAATCCATTGTTTATTAGCACTGGTGATGTTAACTAGTTTGGTAATGAAACTTTTGCAAGAATATAACTATTCTGAACTCATGACAAGCTAGGAAGCAAAGGCAGCAGAAAATTAATTCACCAGAACATGTATATGTTTAAGTCTGCTTTGTTGATCTTACGTTTCACAAAATCTCAATTTTTTTTCTTCCTCCAATTGAGACTTCAGTTTCATTGTTATGCCATTATTTATTATTTTGTCTGTGGATTACAAAGCTATTCCCCTCATCCTCTCTGTCAGTCTCTATTCTTCAAAAGATCTCCTACAGTGAAGCAGAAGGAACAGACTATAATTGTCTATAGGCTACAGATCTGCTTGGAATAAAGATATTTGAGGTTTTTTTAAAAAAGTACCATGGTGGGTATTGATAGGCATTGTAGTCCAATCTACCTAGAATGTGATAGGGAGAGGGCTACCCTAAAGTAACTGTTTAAGAAGTGCAAGAGTTGCAATTCTTGTCAGTATAAATAAATCTTACAGGAAGTACTGTGGTTAACTACATTTTTGGCACTTTAACTACAATATATTCTAACATAAGTCCTGTGTGTAAAATTAGCAGATCAGTCCATTAGCTGAGCATAAACATTTACTCTGCCACACTAGAAGCTATGTTCAGGATTACATGTTCCTAAGCATCACTTCTGAGTCAAATCTGAAGATTTGAATACCTTTACTAAATATGATCTAGCAAATGTTGTGTGCTGCATGAACTTTGGATTGGATGGAGGTATAATTATTTACAAGTAAGCTCTATTGACTTCAGGTGAATTTACTTTACTGAAGATGGATAGAATAAATTTCAGGTTAATCCTTTCTCATCTAAAGCCATTATAAACCATATCAGTAGATCAAGTGCTATAAATTGCTCTGAGTAAAGAAAATGTGGCATTGAAATGTACAAATGTCCATTAATTTCAAACCAGGAGAAGATAACATGATCACTGGTGCTTAGTTCTAAAACTATGGTTAAAAATGTTTATTGCACTGGAAAAATTTAAATAATCATAAAGAAAGCATCTGGGGAGAGTACTTAAATCCCTCCAGGTTTCAAGAATATTTTTTTTTATTCCAAAGATAGGACTTTAATAAATAAATCAAAACAGTTGGAATCCACTGGTGTATGTTTAACCTAAGCAATCTGCTTCAGCCATCTGCTCTGAGTAGCTTTAGAAATTATAAGATTCCAGGAGCATGGTTAAACTATCAAAGTAAGATTTGTGGCTTTACTGGAGTCACTTCTTCATGGCAACTCCGTGAGGTTCTAGCACTTAAAGCTGTAGCACGTTTGGGAACAAGAAAACATCCTACAAGTTTTTGCATCAGAATAAGAACAAAGCTGGATAACAAAAAAAATGCTTTCTTCCCACAGCTTCTTGGAACAGTTCAGTGGTGGGATTCAGCCAGTTCTATCCAGTTCAGGCAAATTGGTAATGGCTGCTGTGGGAGGCTCCGCCCACCCACCCAGACATCATCAAGTCCTGTTTTTGACGCCTGTGCATGCGTGGAAGACTCCGTGCACGTGCGGAGGTGGAGCATGAGCTTTGTGTAAAAAAGAACTGAATGAAAGCCTACAATTACTGACTTTCACTGAGCAGACTTTCAGCTATTTGATCCTGAGATTTTAATGGCCTTGTGTAATTGTGTAAGGCAAGAATTGCCCTCATTGGAAATTGATTACCTTCCCCAAGCTCTGCAAACCTTCCATTCTCTATGGAATACCAGTCTTGGTGTGTTTCCTCTTGAAATGCAGCTTTATTTATAAATAAATTGGCTCTGTGTTCAAAGTAAGACAGCACTGATCATCACACAAGTGTTTAGTAAAGCTGGGAGCAAGGCAAATGTTGGAAGTACGGTATTTGCTATGTTGGAGTCGTCCTCTGATCTGGTGCAATTCCAATATGGTAGATCTGCAACTCTGCAACTGGTTCTAGGCTGGAGAAAAACTACACTACAGTATGCCAGTCATAACTACTTGTCCATTTTTTCTGACTTCTTGTGTGTGTTTAACTGCTGTTCCAATGATGGCTGATTGTATTTCCAGTTTCCAGCAGTTCAAACTGTTTTTCAGCTCAATTGCATACAGGGAAGGGATTTTGGTGTTGTATTTTTAAACAGAATAAGTAGATGCACACATTATTCTAAATCAGGGGTGTCAAACTGGGGGCATCACATCATCACATGACGTATCATGGCTTTTATCCCCTTTGATAAACTGGGGGTGGGCATGGCCAGCACATGTCGCAGATGGCCTGTGGACTGTGAGTTTGACACCCCTGTTCTAAATCATAGCTTCATTTAATCATGATTTGTTGAATAACTCACAATGGCAAGTTTCAGCATCATATTACAAATAGAAACAAGCTATGTAATTACTTAGTGCAGTGTATTAATATTACTAATGAGGTCTGCTTTCAGGGAATAATGCATAAATTCACATTATATCTGTGCCCAGCATTCATTTTTGAATATATTTTAACACTTTTCCTACTATTTTATTTATCTAATATCAGTTTCATAAACTTTCTTAAAAGGGCAAGGGGTATATTTCACAAATAATAACACAGTTACAATCGCTTAGAATTTTTAAAATTTAATCATTGTCATCAAGGACTTTAAATTGCATACAACACTGTTTCTTGCATATGATGGGTTTTTTTTAAAATGTAGTTTAGAAAGAAGAAAAAAGAAAAAATATAGACTAGTCCTCTTTCAAGAATGATTTGCCACTCTCTAACATAGACATCAAACTCTTCATTTTTTTTTATAAATACGAGTACATTTGACATCATTGAAGGCACATTTCTGGAAAATAAAAAGATATATTCATTCTCTTTTTACAAACAGATTGTTGGGAAGCAGGATACGGTAGGTGGATTTTTATAGTATTCGAGGTAAGTTACATTTCATTTATAGTGTACAAATTTAGCATAAGAGACAGAAAAAAATCTACTTACAACTATCAGTTTCCCATTGTCCACCTTTCTTGTTATTGTGGATTCTTTGCCATCCCACTTCTGGACCTGGGTCAATACATTGTTGTCATCTAAAGTGATGAGGCTCTGTAAAGGAATGCAGAATTTTAGTAGTGTGCTCCTTCCTTTATGTGTTGATTTTCAATTTGTCTTGAGTGTGGTACACAGTCAAAACCAGAAGCAAACTTCCATTTGGCAATTTGCAGTGTAGCGGAGGAAGGAGAACGGTCTCTTGTTTTTCAACCCCGGATTTTTTGTGTTTGGGGGAAGCCCAAAAAGCCTGGAGGGCATTGCGGACTAGAGGGGGAGTCCAGAGTGCAGCAAAGTGAAGGGCGATCACTTGCTGCATGAATGGACATCCCTGTCGATCCAACGCAAATTTGTCTGACAACTTGTAATGGCAGATCTGAAGCTGCAATGAGCCGGTGAGTACAGGGAAGAGAAGATTTTCAAAGCAGATGGTGTAATTTTAAGTGATTATTTGGAACATCTCAAGATTAAAGATTGTTTTGAAAACTGGGTCCGATCTTTTCTGGTTAGAAGATTTCCAGCAAGAGAGTGAGCGGCGACTTGGCAGATGGAGAATGAATCAGCATAATATACTCAACTGATAAGACAGCAATGAGGAAAAAGAGTGGAATTCGTGAAGTGGAGGCACAATTATTAAAAGTTGGTGAGAACTGAGAATTAAAAGAAAATTGAAGGCGAAGAAAGTGAGAGAGCCGATAGCGTAAAGTGACAGAAGGGGATAGGAACAGGACTGAAAGGGGGAGAAGAAGTGAGGACTGACATTGCCGTGACTCAACAGTGAGAGAAGCGGATCGGAAGACTGTTTGAATTGTAGAGGAAAGGCTAGCTGAATGTGTTTAGTTTGGCAACTTTAAATTGCAGAGGAAAGGAAAGGACTTCTTTGATTTAACTGAATGGACTTTGGAACAGAGGATTTAAAGAACATTGAGATGAAATTAAAGTGTACCGAAGGAGAGTACCGAACTAAGGAACTATATATTTTTACAACCGCTAAACACTGTCCATATTGACAGGACATAAGAGACTTGGGAGGAGCTAAGAGCTTTACTTGAAAGAAGACACTGGACAAGATATAAGATTTATACCTCTAAGAAACTGGATATTTGAATTTGATATATTGATATTTGAAGTAAGATATTTGATATTTGAATCTTAATCTTAATGTATAGTTAATGTATATTTATCATATTATATAATGTCTGAGTGATTAAGTAATTAATTGTGAAGTAATTAATAAGTAAATTAAAAGAATTTAATTAAACATTTTTATATTAGGTAGTAACAACCAGGTACAAAAATTTAGACAATAGAGATTGTTAATTATTAATTATTAATTGTTAATTATTTGGTTTATTATAGTATTAATTGAGATTTATACTATTTATACTATTGATTTGATTTGAAGGACAGATTTACGTGATTAATTGGTATTTCAATCTTAATTGTCAGTTTTGATTTTGATACACATACAGAGCTGTTTAGCGATTTAAGGTATTTTGAATAATTTGATTAATTAGTATAGAATATATTAATATAGACTATATAGACTATTGATATTTGCTATTTGCTATTTACTATATTTGCACTTCCTCATAGTGATACTAAAAACAACTGCGGGAAATAAGAAGAAGAAGAAAATAGGCAGTTAATGGTTGATGATAGTGTGGAAAAATATTCATAATATTTTGGGAGAGCAAAGTAGAATATTGAAAGAAATGACCAGTCTCGCTACTACAACTTTAAAGGCAGGGAAGAAAACAGCATCGAATCCAACAATAATAATGGTGTCTCCTTCAAATCAATGATCAACTGAGGGGCCTTCAAAAATGGAAAAATCTACCACAGCTCCAACCATGCAAACAATGGAAGCTGCCTTGATGCTAATACAAGAGACAATGGTTAAAATGCAGGAAACGATGTTTAGTAATCACAGTGAAATGAAAGTTGATATCCAGAATTTAGACAATAAAATGAATGCAATCCAGGAAGCAATCCAGCAGAATGAACAAAAAATAAAAATTGTAGAGGCCAAGGCGGAGCAAACTGAAAGAAAATTAGATCAGGTAGATCAAAAGATGATGGCCCTAAACAAAGACTTTGAAGATTCAGTGATCCAGCTGGCAATGGACAGGGAATCATTTTACCTGAGAGTCCAAAACGTGATTGAAGCAAAAGAGGAAGATCTTGGACAAATAATGGGGGAGATTATTGCAGAATCCTTACAGAGAGATAAACAAGAAATTGTAACAGAAATAGATGTGGTTTACCAAATTCAGACAAACTATGCCAGTTGCCATAAATTGCCCAGAGAGGTCCATATCAGATTTGTTAGAAAAAGGGTCTGTGATATAGTATACAATATAACCAGAGAAGAACTTACGATATATAAGGGTAAAGAAATCATTACTTTGAAGCAAGTTCCCAGTAGAGTAAGAGAGCAGTGTAAAGATTACCGTTTTCTGACAATACAACTAAACAAACAAAATATCATGTTTAGATGGATACTTCCAGAAGGGATACTTGTCACATGGCAAGGCAAGAAATTGAAAATAGATAGTTTAATGACGGCACAAGATTTTTTGGATCAACTGACAGGAAACAAAGAGGAGCAGAGCAGCAAGGAGGAAGTGGAGACCATAAGCCAGGAAGAAGAATCGCCACACCAATGAGATGCCAAAGAGGGAGCCCTAGAAAAGAAGAACAAGGGAGAAAAAGAGAATCAAGATATAAAAGGTAGTAAAACAAGAACCCAAAGGGTTACAAGGGCAAACAGATATTACTACCAGACAGAAAGACTAAAGAATGGAAGATTGGAAGCTTATATCGATAAACATAAATGGATTAAATGCAACAACAAAAAGAAGACAGATATTTACAAAGTTAGCTAAGCAAAAAGTAGATATAATATGCCTCCAAGAGGTACCTATTCGGAAACAAAATGAAAGTTTTTGGAATATAGCAAGTTGGGGAAGCTATATACAGCTTTATCTGAAAAGAAAAAGAAAGGGGTGGCGATATATGTTAGGGGAGGTATAATAACTAAACAAATCTATGCGGATTCTAAAGGAAGAACGTTAATGGTGGAAATAAAGAGAGGGTTTTTATCATTTTTGTTAGTAGTTATTAGTAGCTGGGATTGCTGCTTCTGAAGTTCCATGATGGTTGACAGGCTCTAGTGATACTGTGGTTCCTAGTCCAATAATTATTTTTTTAAAAAAATAGTAATTATAAACCAATGGAAAATTGATTTAAATTATGTGAAATTGCTTCCTCTGATCTTAATATAAGAATATTGCTTATTTAATATATAATAGAGCTGCAAATCTGAAGATGAGATATTTTGCTCGTATGTTTTCAACTTGTCCTATATGACCCACTCATATTAGATTAGATGGTTGATTTCACACTGAATTAAAAATTCTTATATTATTCTTGATTATGTAACAATAGCAACTGAAATAGAGAACTGTGTCACTAAGCAATGTAGCTGTAAAGCATGATGTCACATGTGTGTGGCACTTCTGGC
>WNWU01000003.1:39343595-39516791 GCA_012654045.1 Ptyas mucosa | reverse complement strand
CTTGTATCCCATGCCATTGTTTCATTTTTTATGAACCCTAATGGAGAAACCGCTATGGCTTATTTATGCATCCACATTATCAGGGTGCCCCATAACTAGTTACAGGTCAATGGCCATTTTTGGTATTGCAGGAATGAACAGCATCCCCTCTAAATTCCCTTCAACCACAGTGAGAGCAACCATCAGCAGCATTTTCCCACTCCTGAAGTGCTATTCAAAATGTTATTTTCCTACTTCTGTTACCTAAAGTGAGGTTCATATTGCCTGCAGCACATTTCTACCTTCTAAGGTACCTTGACTGGCTACTTTGCAGGGGCAGGAATACCTCATCAATTGAGTCTATGGGTAACATGGTGTCTATACGTAGTCCTCAAGTTATGACGACAGCAATAAGGACCGAGATTGCTGTCACTAAGTGATGCAGTTGTAAAACATGATATCAGATGACTGCGTCACTTAGCAATGGCAATGCCAGCTGTAACTCCACAGCACATGGGTTGGGAAGAGGCAGAAATCCCAGGTAAGGAAGCAGGTGGGTTTTGCATGGGTGTTGTAGGAGAAGGGTGTGCCACAGACAAGTACTAGGAAGGGCAAGAGGGCTGATGGAGGCTGAAGAAACTCTGAGAGAGGCGGTAGAGCCCCTTGGAGGGGTAGCAGAGGCGGCAGGGGTGACAATTCACATAATTATACCTTTATACTTACTTTTGGCTTTTTTATCCCCTGCTTCAAGAAAGTTATGCAGATTATAAAAAGGTGAGTTTTCTAATGTATTCTGGTGTAGCTTCATGTATAAGCAAATCATAAGATTTATAAAATGTATGCAATTCTGTACCATAGAAAAGCTTTCATAGTACAGATTAATTAAACCTTAATAATTTATATTTGTGAATATAAATATAATTTTTATCAAGTGATTGAAAGGGATCAGGATTTATGGACTACTAACTTACTTGATGATTTGACATAGCAATAGCAATAGCACTTAGACTTATATACCGCTTCACAGTGCTTTACAGCCCTCTCTAAGCAGTTTACAGAGTCAGCATATTGCCCCCAACAATCTGAGTCCTCATTTTACCCACCTCGGAAGGATGGAAGGCTAAATCAACCTTGAGCCTGGTGAGATTCGATCTGCCAAACTGCTGCCAGCCGGTTATCAGCAGAAGTAGCCTGCAGCACTGCACTCTAACCACTGCGCCACCGCAGCTCTTATACCTTATACATCTTATACATACTAACAAAAACGATGTTAATCCAACACTGATAAGGTGTTAAGAGTTTAATCTTTAATCAAAAGTCCAAAAAGCATTTTTTTAAAACCAGAATCAGCTTGCCTCCTCTATATATCCACTTTAGATTCTTTCGGTTATTAGGAAAGTCCTTGCCATTTTTCTGAACGTAGTTTCATGCAGATTTGTATGCATTTACAATATTGATGCAAACTCTTCTATTGTCAGTTTCAAGTAGTCTATGGTGGTAGCTATTCTGCTACTGCAAATTCTTTCTTTTGACATCTAGAGTTGAATGCATTTAACATCTCTTGAGTTGTTAAATTGGCTCCTTTCATAACCAATCTCTCACCATCAGCTAGAAAAGAAATATAATAATTTAATTATAGGAGGAAAATAAAAAGCAATCTGTGAGTGTTGACAGTTCTGTTACAAAATCAGATTGATATTTAGTACGAACAACAATAATGCTAGGACAATTCCTTTCATTTGAACATTAAATGATAAATTATGCACACAGATATATGAGATTCACCCCTAAAAAATGGGTGGCAACACAAACCTAAAGCTAGGATATGAGATGCCTTTCACTGAAAAAATTCTTCCACAATCTAGCCCAGTATTTCTCAACTCAGAATTCTTATACTAAGATGGAGAATGTTGGAAGTTGAAGTCAACACATCTTAAATATGCCAAGATTGAAAAATACAGATGTAGCCAAATACTATAAAAACTAAATGACAGCAGATTCCAGGATTTCAAGTAATGAATTTTAATATTAACTGGAAATGTCAAGGACAAAATCTGTAATCTACACACTCGGGGTCACCACTGAACTACAAATTCTTGCCCACTTCCATTTCCAAAAACAACATTGGCACCAATTGGCTTGATATACAACATTTCATACTAAGTGCCCAAACCAAGTTCAAACACCTTATGGAAAAATAATTCTCCAAAAAGTCTTAACTCCAGGAGACAAAAACCCTAATCACCATGGTCTCAATCCACATCCAGGTTCCAGATAATAAACCCTACAGATTTAAAGAGGACTTGAATAAACATGATCAGACATGTTTCAAAGCATGGTTTTCAATTGTACTCGTACTTTCTCATCTGTTTCTGGTAAAATTCTACATTACTTTTTAAATAGTGACATCCTATTGTTTTTGTTAAAATAATTTCATTGGTCATCTACAGTGGCGTCTAGAAGTTACAATAAGCCATCTAGTGGTAAAAAAACACAACCACATGGGAAATAACTACTACAATTGTAGTACTACCGTAGTTGTATGTGAAATTAGCATGAATTTAACATGTATTAGCATATGTATGTGTAGCTATATAAGAAAAACTGGAAGAGCTTTCAAACCATCTAACAAGCCTTACAAATATGAGAGGAATCTTTAATTCTGCTTATATTTGGAAAGCCAGTTTGGTCTAGTGGTTATAAGGTACCAGGCTAGAAACCAGGAGACTGTGAGATAAAGTCTCACATTAGCCATTATAGCCAGCTGAGTGACCTTGGGCCAGTGACTCTTTCTCAGCCCAACCCACCTTACAGGATTGTTGTTATGGGGAAAATAGGGGGAGGAAAATGTGTTGGATATGTTTCCTCGCCACCTTGAGTTATTTGTAAAAAGAATAAAGGCGGGATACACAGAAATAAATAAAAGTATATGTTGTAAAGTATCTTAACTCTTTAGAAAACACCACGCACATCTATTCTATATGCTTTTATTTCTCTCATATTTCCTATCATGTTTCCGAAAACAAAATAGAAATGTCAAGTGTTTTAGTCTTAGCAGAGACAATCTGCAAAAGCTAATAGAGCAATAATAAAGTAATATTACAACCAAGGAAATAAAAGTTAAGTTTACATTAAAAGCTATTTTGAGCAATGTTTGATTTTCAAACTCAAGTATTTATTCATAAATATTTCCTGAAACAGAGGTCATTATAAGAGATTTATTGAAGTAAAAGTATTTGAAACAGAACAAAAATGCTTCAAAAACTTTGAAACCTTTTTTAAAAATAAACCACTAATATTTCTTATTGTTTTAGAACTCATGATATTTTGAGCCACTAGATAGTATTTCCTGCTATTGTATCCAGGTGCTTTTTCAAGAGGCAAATGGTCTTTCTGGTTTTTCTTTGAAGACGTTTTTAACTTTTGCTTCTCATCCAAGAATGAGAAGTGAAAAACCAGAAAGTCTAGTTGTCTCTTGGAAAAAGCACCTTGGGGCAACCATGACCTGGATAACTGAGTATCTCCATAGACCAATGTTTCTCAACCTTGGCCGTGGACGATGTGTGGACTTTAACTCCCAGAATTCCCCAGCCAGCTCTGCTGGCTGGGGAATTCTGGGAGTTGAAGTCCACACATCGTCCAGCGGCCAAGGTTGAGAAACACTGCCATAGACATTTCCTGCTATTGGTTGCATGAAATTATTTCTTACCAAATGTGATGTCTATAACTGGTTCAGATCCATCATGTTTTATCTCTGCTTTCACATCACAGTTCAAGTTTGATTTGTATGCCTTCCTTTCAAATAGACACTGAAGAAAATTTCTGAAAAGTTAGAGAAAGAACAAGAAAGGCTGTAAAAATGTATGTGTGTATCTTGTCAACAATTTGTTATATAAAGGTTACATACAAAGCAGCAGTATTTTTCATGTAAAGGGTAGAAGGAGTCCTACTTTAAAAAAAATCGGTGATATATATAAACACAAGGTTGTCTTAATTGCTGAGTTACTTTGTGCAATATCAATACCCACCTGCTATATATTAACATTGTGGCTGAGCCATAATGATACTAAAATGCTATTCTACAGCCATTGTTCAACATGTCATATATACACTGTATATTGGACATTAACACAATTGAGCGGGTTCAGAGGTATTTCTCGAGAAGAGTACTCCACTCCTCTACTCACAATAGAATTCCCTATGCCTCCAGGCTTGAAATTTTGAGCTTGGACAATCTGGAACTGCGCCACCTGCATAGTACACAAAATTGTTTGCTACAACATGTTGCCTGTCAATGACTTCTTCAGCTTCAACCACAATAACACACAAGCAAACGATACAAACGCAAGGTAAACTGCTTCAAACTCAATTGCAGGAAATACGATTTCAGCAACAGAGTGGTCAAGGCCTGGAATGCTCTACCTGACTCCATCATTACAGCTTCAAACCCTCACAGCTTCAGCCTCAAACTGTCTACCGTGGACCTCACCCCATTCCTAAGAGGTCCGTAAAGGGGGTGTCCATTAGCGCACCAGCATGCCTACCGTCCCTGTCTTACTGTCCCCATTTATCCGCATTTGCTTCCTTTGTTCATGTTTATGTTCATACCTATACTTGTTATCTTGTACATGTTTGACAAATAAAATTAATTAATTAAAAATAAATAAATAAAATAAATTCAGGCAAGAGTCTATTTGTATGGGGGTTTTTTTGTTTTTATTTTAAATTTGATTTATATGCTGCCCTTCTCCGGAGACTCAGGGCAGCTTACAATGTGTTAAGCAATAGCCTTCATACTTTTGTATATTTATACAAAGTCATCTTATTGCCCCCATAATCTGGGTCCTCATTTTACCTACCTTAGAAAGGATGGAAGGCTGAGTCAACCTTGATTAAAGGTTAAAGAGAATATTAACTACAATGTGATCATGGTTATTGTAGCCATGATCTAGACTGACATCCCACCCGATTTAATCATAAGGAGACATGATAGCAAACTTACAATTAAATTGCTGTTAGCACTCCCAGAAATCTGTTTTAAGATGTAGGAATAAGCTATACAGATCCTTCTGCAGCAGAATCACCAAACCCCTTATTTATTTTTCAACACCTGCTCAAGGGGATCACAGCAGATCAATATCCAGACACTATCAAGATGAAACAAATTCCAGGTCTATTTTAATCAGAATTTACTCCTAAATCCTGTTCAGTACTGAAGAGATAGTAATTCCAACACTTTTGCATTTTCTGGACATTTCAGATTTTCAGTATCACTAACCATGATTTATTTTTTTTATTTTTTTGCAGGGTGCTCATGGAAACTAAAGTCTAATACAAGATGCTAGCTCGTGAATTAAAACAGAATTTAAATGCAACAGTTACAATCCAACAACCCTTTCAAGATAGGATGGCCCCTCCATCACCTTTCTTTCCCACAAAGTTTTTTTTTTTAAATAAAGGAACCAACAAGCCTGAGCATCCTTGCCCTCGACCATTTGCATCCAGATAATTTCTTCCTCGGCTACACTCTTGTTGTACGGGATTTAGCCCCAGACGAGCATGTAGCGCATCCCAAGGATGGGCAGCTCATTCCTTGCAAACGGCGTTGTTTTCTAAGCCTGCAATCCCCATTACACACAACAGTCTCCCATATTAAAAAAAAAGAAGAAGAAGAAGCCTTCGCCTTTATACTCCGATCCGGAAACTCTGGGCTGGCTCTGCAAGCGTCCGGGAAGCCTCACTCGCGATCTTTCTCACCTCGTGCTTTGCACATTGAACTCGAAAGGACAAAAAGTGACCAGGACAGTCTTCACCTGCTTGAGCGACACACCAGCCCTTTTCGGGAACACGTACGACATTTTGTCCCACGGGCGACTCCTTAGTAACCGGAAAACTGCAATTCCCAGAATCCCATTCAGGGCGCTTGTGCAGGGCAGTTGTCTGTGCACTTAGTTTTCTGGGAAATGTAGTTTAAAAACTACTGCGGCGAGGGTAATGAGGTATCTTATTACCTCTCCGCAGATTCGTTTGGAGACCTTGGCTGGGACCGCGCGCGCGTTCCACAAGTTTTATTTCCAGGAGCTATTTATACGTTGTTAACTGATGTGACTTGTTGGCTTCGCATAGCAGAATCATAAGCAAACAACCGGAGTTGGATTACAACATGAGTTGGCTATTTTGTAGTTTAGTATCATGCGAACTGTGTTTCCCACACTATTAAAGAAAAAAAGGCGTTTTTAGTTGTTTGAGGACGCTGTCCTATATAAAGACAAATGATCTTTTGGCAAAGAAAATGTGCGCACAAGTGCATCATAGATCAGAAATCCGAAAACAAAATTAAGCAGCATCCCTTATGTTTATTTAGCATTCGGTTTGTTTGGCTTTTAAGGGATTTATTTCTGAGTAAACATACTCATCCTAAAGCTATAATAAAGAATATCCTCCCATGCCCCACTTTTTCTTCTGCTGGTTGATTTGTTTGCTCTATGCATGGTATGTGTTGCTGCTCTTCATAAGTGATTTGAAAAGTTCAGAGAATGCATTATGAGATTATTATTACACTGGTTCTAAAGCTAAGCACACAAATTACATTAATCATTGGGGATTTGTTTCATCTTGACCTTAATGTCTCGTGAACTCAACTACTATGGTGTATTCAATAAACCATGGTAAAGCCAAATATGGCTTAATAATATGCCAGAAGCAGTCTTGATTCATTCATTATGCTAAGTCTCAATGTGTTTATTTCTTACACAAACCCACATAAATTATGGCCTAAGCTGTTGTATAAACTCTTTCCTTAAGTTGTTATGCCTACCAAGTTGCTACTATGCTTAATTCAAGACATTGCTTCTTACACTTTACACTTACACATTAGGGATCTGCAACTTTAAACGCTCAAAGAGCCATTTGGACCCATTTCTCACAGAAAAGAAAACACAGGGAGCCATAAAACCTAGGTGGGCGTGCCAACTCGACATCACTCACTTCTACCAGTCACACGACACCCCCACCCCCCCAGCTATGCCTACCCAGCCGGTCATTAGAACAGAAAATTGGTTGTTAAAAAACACCGGGAACCACAAAACCCTTTTGACATATTTCTCCCTCCCCCTCCCTCTCCCCCCCGCTCTCTGAATCTCTCTATGTCTCTGTCTCTCTCCCCCTCTCTCTGTATCTCTCTTCTCTGTCCTGGCCTCTTCTCCATCCTCTGCCGTCACTCTTACCTTCTCAGGCCAGGTGGGAGGGGAGGGCAAGGGGAGGGGCCAGCCAGTGGTGGGATCACCCGACAGGGACCCACAGCAGAGGGCCTAAAGAGCCGCATGTGGCTCCGGAGCCGCAGGTTGCTGACACCCGACTTAGATCCTTAAATATCTTGTGAGCTGCCCAGAGTCACTGAGAAGCGGGGAGAAAAAGGAAGATCCTTTTGCTATATCACTTTGCTGATTCTTTAAAACTATCAGCAGAAGTATCACTGGAAAAAAAATCATATAAATTATAATTGCCTCCCATACTGATTTAGGAGACCAGAGTCTTCTGTTATCTGTCATTTGTTTGTTACTGCAACTTGAGGGTACACAGGGACTCTTTTGCCTCCAAATCAAAAGCTATTTCTTTCTATGGTTTCAGTTTGATTAACAACAGCAATCCTTGGAAGAGCAGGCCGGAAAAGTAGCAGCTTCCTTGCCAGAAATCTCCGTATGATGTATTTTAATTAATCAGATAAACGATATGCAGTCCATATGAAAGCACAGGTGTGCAGAAATGCAACAGTATCCTAGGTAGACTAAAAATGCCAAGGACTGGGAGAAAGCAAACAACGACTGATCGGTAAAAACGCCAAGAGGCAGGACATGAACTTCCGTGATCAAGAACTGCCCAAGAACAGCTAGATTCCCCTCCAAGTCATCTTTAAATTGTAATAAAGTTCCATGACAAGATCAATAAAAATTAGCTGCTCAGAAACCAAATACGTTCATGTTATAAAACAGACAATAAAAGAGAGCTCTGTGAGAAATGTGCAATGAATATAATGGTGTTCCTCACGAACATATTCTGTGTTATTATTTTTTTTAAATTTATATTTATATGCCGCCCTTCTCCGGAGACTCAGGGCGGCTTACAATGCGTTAAGCAATAGCCTTCATATTTTTGTATATTTATACAAGGTCAGCTTATTGCCCCCACAAACCGGGTCTTCATTTTACCCACCTTAGAAAGGATGGAAGGCTGAGTCAACCTTGAGCCTGGTGAGATTAGAACTCGCAGTAATTGCAGGCAGCTGGATGTTAAATGCTGCCTTAATAGGAGGCATTAGCCTGCTACGCCACTCAGGCTCCTTTTATTTTACTATTTTATTTCCTGCTTTATTTGTATATTTTAAAATCTTAAGTGGTAAGATATGCATCGTCTATCCTTGGAACAAGAATAAGTGATGTATATTTAGAATATTTCACTGAGTTTTGGTCCCGGCTGAAATGTAATATATTTGGCCATCCCACAGTATATTGTTTTTCTGGCAAAAACAATATGCTAAGCCAGGGGTCAGCAACCTGCCAGGGGTTAGCAACCTGCAGCTCCGGAGCCACTCTTTGGGCCCTCTGCTGTGGCTCCCTGTCAGGTGATCCCACCACTGGCTGGCCCCGCCCCTCATCCTCCCCTCCTAGTCACTCCTCGCCTGGCCTGAGATGGTAAGGGCGACAGCAGGGGATAGAGAAGTGGCCAGGGCAGAGACAGTGAGATACAGAGAGAGGGGGGCGAGAGAGAGACACAGAGAGAAAGAGAGAGAGAGAGAGAGAGAAAAGAGGGAGGGAAGGAGGGAGGGAGGGGAGAGAGAGATATGTGAAATGGGTTTTGTGGTTCCCGGTGTTTTTTAACAACTGGTTCTCTGCCCTAATGATTGGCTGGGTAGATGTGGCTAGGGAGTCATGTGACTGGTAGAAGTGAATGACATCGAGCTGGCCATGCCCACCCAGGTTTTGTGGCTCCTAGTGTTTTCTTTTCTGTGGGAAACGGGTCCAACTGACTCTTTGAGTGTTTAAGGTTGCAGACCCCTGTGCTAAGCAAACAATACCATTGAGAAAGTCCCAATGAATATTAAATTCTGCACCTGGTGGACTGAATGTAACAATTAATAATGGAAGAATTATTTTCTATTTTCCTCAATTATATTGTAACTGATGTTATATAACATGGCTTCTTATCGAAAATCCTGAAATCTATTGATGCTAATTTTCCTTGGATAGATGCAAATCTACTTTCATTGAATGTATATTAAAACTTCATCCACAGGATGGCAGTCTTTTCCCACAGCACTTCATACAATAATTTTTTAAAAAACCAGAATCTGTACTTTCTAAGCTTTAACTTTTTCCCAGTTGGGTATTCTCCATGTGTGTTGAGTTACACCTTGCCCAGTTTCTTTCAGCTAGATAAAAATAATGGATATTCAGTATATCTGGAGGATGTCAAATTAGGAAAAACTGCTTTGAAAATTTATGGAACATATTAAAGTTATTTATTATGGCATATTCTTATTTAGATGTGTAAAATTGGATCAAATTCATAGCACTCAGTCTTTGCCATAGTAAACCTTTTGGCCCATGATGTCATCAGACTTGTTTGCTTGATATTACAGACTAACACTCCTCTCCTTCTTGAAGTTAATCCAGTAATAGATCAATGTAACATCTATTGTCCAGGGAACTTTGGTGGATGTTGAAGACTTTAGGTTTCTCCTACTACTACATTAATTTTTTTAAAAATGTGATCCACTGCTATTACTATTTGTACAGTGATGATTTTCAAGGCTTCTACTAATACAGAAGGTGATGCAGACTAGAAAAAAATAAGAATTTGTCTATGGTATACTTATTACAACTCTGTATAGGAGGAAAAATTACAATAGTTAAACGGTTCATTACAACTTTGAAAGAAAGGAAAAGCTCATTCTTCCTCTGCACTTTAAATGCATAAAGTGGAACATGGATTCAAAAGTGGAGCGTGCATCTATGGTGGGGTATCTGTGGATGGGGTCAAAAGGTCAAGATGATGGCTGCCATCCTGTGATTGAAACCCCAAGCCTTGAAAAGCACATTCCATATATATGTGAGTCAGGGGTGAAATCTAAAATTTGTTACTACTGGTTCTGTGGGTGTGGCTTGGTGGTGGTGGGTAATGTGACTGGGTGGGCGTGGCCACCTTTTTAAAAAAAAAACTTTTAAAAGCATTTTTTCTACAACCTCTTCGGCCGAACAGGTTGCAGAAAAAAATGCTTTTAAAAGCCTCTGACGATCCCAGCTGAGCCGCGCAATCATCAGAGGCTTTTTTTTAAAGCATTTTTTCGTCCAAAGAGGTTGTAGAAAAAATGCTTTTAAAAGTTAAAAAAAAAGCCTCTGATGATCTCGCAGCTCAGCTGGGCATGGAGGGGAGCACAGGGATTTTTGCTACCAGTTCTCCGAACCACCCGCCACCATCACTACCGGATCGGGTGATCCGGTCCAAACCGGGAGCATTTCACCCCTGATATGAGTGTGACTTTAATTTCACAGAGCTGCAACCATTTTGGACTTTTCTTATGGTCCGCTTTTACTCCTTCCATCGTTATGTAGAATTAGGAATTTCACCAAATGCTTAAGCCACGGGTTTCAAATTCGATTGCGTCATGTGACATCACGTCACATACCGTGACATTTTTTGCTTTTGCGGAGCTCGGGTGGGCGTGGCCTGTGCATGATGCAACTGGCCCATGTGCTGCCAGATTGACACCCCTGCAGTTTAAGCGAATCTAGCCCAGTATTTTTCAAATTTAAGATGTGTGGACTTCAACTCCTTGAATTCCCCAGCAAGCATGAATGGAGTTCAACTCTCAGAATTCCTCAGCCAAAATTCCCTCAGGATGCTGCCTGGGGAATTTTAAGGGTTCAAGTCCACAATCTTAAAGTAGCCAAGTTTGAAAAATACTAATCATACAAATTTCTTTGATGCCTGCAAAATCTTTTTCACTTAGAGCCTGAATAACAGCTTTATGCATAACAGAAATCACAAAAAAGTCTATGAACAAAATATTTAAAAAGAGAATTTAGAAATTCCATAACGTCTTACCCACAAACTATGGTTTAATGCAGGGGTGGGTTCTAAATTTTTTTACTACTGGTTCTGTGGGTGTGGCTTATTTTGTGGGCGTGGCTTGGTGGGGGGTAATGTGACTGGATGGGCATGGCCAACTTTCTTTTTTTTTTTTACTTTTAAAAGCATTTTTTCTACAACCTTAAGAGGTTGCAGAAAAAAATGCTTTTAGAAGCCTCTGATGATCAGGCAACTCAGCTGGGATCACCAGAGGCTTTTAAAAGAATTTCTTTTCCTACAAACTCTTCAGCCAAAGAGGTTGCAGAAAAAAATGCTTTTAGAAGCTGAGCCGCGCGATCATCAGAGGCTTTTTTTTTACTTTTAAAAGCATTTTTTTGCCTGAAGAGGTTGTAGAAAAAATGCTTTTAAAAGTTTTTTTTAAAAAAAACTCTGATGAGGTGGGCAGGGTAAGTGAGCGGCGACTGGGCCGGGAACCTGTTCGGGGGCGTGGCCAGCCAATGTTATTACCAGTTCTCTGAACTACTACAAATTTTTACTACCTCTTCTTGCGAACCGGTGCGAACAGGGAGCAACCCACCACTGGTAAATATCACCTCTGCCTGGCCCCGCCCCCAATCTATTCGCTGCCTCCCAAGTCCCAGCTGATCGGCTAGAAGGAAAAAATCAGGGCTCACTTGACAAAGAAGAGAAAAAAAACCCCCAAGACATCTTAGTTTTAAATTGAGAAGCCAAGAAGCCTCCCAACTGATCGGCTAGAACTGACCCTCTCCTTGTAAACCGCTCAGTGGTGGTAGATTGGCAATTGAGGCCAAGATGCCTGAAAGCAGTTTCCAATGCTCTTGGTGGTGGCAGAGTGGCAAAAATGAATGAGCCGAGGTGGCGCAGTGGTTAGAGTGCAGTACTGCAGCTACTTTAGCTGACTGCTAGTTCAGCAGATCAGCGGATCAAATCTCACCGGCTCAAGGTTGACTCAGCCTTCCATCCTTCCGAGGTGGGTAAAATGAGGACCCAGATTGTTGGGGGCAATATGCTATTTAGTATACTGTCGATTGTTGTAAGCCGCCCAGAGTCCTCGGAGAGTGGGCGACATAGAAATATGACTAATAAATAAATAAAATAAATAAAAACTGTTTAAACTCTTGCCCTGGCACTTCAAAGGGCCACCCTACAGCTGATCAGCAGTAAAAAGCAGTGTGGTAGTAGACCAGTGCGCTCCAAAAACAAATGGGTAGACCGGTATGCTCCAAAAACAATGGGTAGACAGGTTGGCTCTGCAAGCAGTTAAAAGTCTGGTAGACCAGTACCTCTGCTAAATGCTAAAGAATTGTTTGTCACATGACCATCAAACCACGTCCACAAAATAAGTCAAGCCCACAGAACCGGTAGTAAAAAAATTTAGAACCCACCCCTGGAGGAAGGTAACCTTGACAGACATATCAGATCCATTTTTATTTTATTTTGATTGTTTAGTTGTTTCCTGCCTTTATTCGTTTTACAAATAACTCAAGGTGCCAAACATATCCAATACACCTTCCTCCTATTTTCCCCATAACAACAACCCTATAAGGTGAGTTAGGCTGAGAGGGAGTGATTGGCCCAAGGTCACCCAGCTGACTTTAATGGCTAAGGCAGGGCCTGCTTTCTAGCCTTAACCATTAACCTGGCTCCATTCCCAGAATGAGGAGGCAAGAAGTGTGACTCAAACCCAAAACAATCCACAAAGGGAAGGAAATATATTAGATAAGACACCTCCTTAGTTTTCAAGGAATATAAGGGGGTGATGGGGGGGGGAGGAGAAGCACAATCAGATTTGCAATAATTATGGGAACTGCAGTCATAACATCTTTGAAGTGTGCCTGTTCAAAAAGACTATATTTTAGTCAATCAACTAAGCATCACAATCATACATACAACCAGGGGTGAAATTCATTTTTTTTACTACCAGTTCTGTGGGCGTGGCTTGGTGGGCATGGTTTTGCTTGGTGGGCGTGGCTTGGTGGGTGTGGACCTGCTGGATTTCACCCCTGCATACAACATAATAGGGCTACTCACAAGGGAATGCAGACATTACAAAATTATTTAACTTTATTTTGTGCTGAAACATCCACTTGTCTTTTTAAAAGAAATGACCTCACACAAATGATACATCGATAGCCTTTTAATTGATTTTTTTTTTTGGAAATAGCAAAATATCTGATGAACATTTCTAAGTGTTATTGATCTTGTACCAACTGAGAATGACTTTGTGGATATCCTGAAATTGTCTGACATATTTCGATATTTATCTTTCTGATAAGTAAGCAAGCAATTAATTCATGTGTTGAACTAAGACATAGTTTGTTCCGGGTGAAATCCAGCAGGTTCTGACAGGTTCTGGAGAACCGATAGCGGAAATTTTGAGTAGCTCGGAGAACCGGCAAATACCATCTCTGGCTGGCCCCAGGAGTGGGGAGGGAATGGGGATTTTGCAGTATCCTTCCCCTGGAGTGGGGTGGAAATGGAGATTTTGCAGTATCCTTCCCCTGGAGTGGGGTGGGAATGGAGATTTTGCAGTAACCTTCCCCTGCCACACCCACCAAGCCACACCATGCCCACCAGGCCACGCCCACAGAACCGGTAGTAAAACAATTTGAATTTCACCACTGGTTTGTTCCACTGTAGATCAGTGGGCCCCAATCTTTTGGATGCCAGGGACTGGTTCTGTGGTGGCAATTTTTCTGTGGATGGGGCATTTTGTATGCTGCCTGGATCTTGCACATGTGCAGATGGAGCTTTGCTTGATTGCGTGAACTGGTTCCTGGCAGGATGCAGACTACTGCCAGGAGTTGGGAACCCCTGCTGTAGAATAATTAACTGGCTTCAGCTATTTCATTATACAATAAATCAGAGAATAGCAGCCTAACACCTCCAAGCTGCTGCCAAGTTCTTTTTCTTTTCCAGCTGCAGAAAATATCCTACCTCAATTGTGCAAAATAGTACAGCCATCTTTTTCAGGTGTAAACTCGCTAAAACCATAAGTGTGCTGGAAAAACAAAACAAAATAGGAAAAGCTCAAATCCAATCCACACAAAACCAGGGGGAAAAAATCCTAAATCCACCAAAGTTTCTCACAGGATTTCCTCCACCTTCCAGAAGTTAAAACATGATCTCTAATCATGCAAACCTTCAAAACACAATGGCGGAGACTCTAAGAGCCGCGGTGGCACAGTGGTTAGAGCGCAGTACTGCAGGCTACTTCTGCTGATCACAGGCTGCCAGCAGTTTGGCAGATCGAATCTCACCACCTCAAGGTTGATTCAGCCTTCCATCCTTCTGAGGAGGGTAAAATGAGGATCCAGATTGTTCGGGGCAACATGCTGACTCTCTAAGCAGACTTTACAGCCTGCTTAGAGAGGCTGTAAAGCACTGTGAAGCGATATAAATTTAAATTCTATTGCTATTCCCACTGGCACCAAAACATGGCACAAACATGCCCTGACAACTTCTTTTCTCTGCTATGAAACATCCCCATAGTACAATATTGGCTACCTAATCCTCATGTCATAAATCAGATTTATGTCATCATTAGCTATACAGCTAATTGTAATTGTATAGCTAATTGTATAGCTAAAAAATAGTATTATTTTTTCCTTCTTCATTCATCGCCATCTAGCATCAATCTCAAGGTGTGTCAACAGTGTAAGACTTTACCACTCTTACAATTTAAGTGACAATTTCTGAGCGCAACCATTTATATCAAGCATATCCCAGCTACTCTGAATCCTGATCAGTCTTTTCTCTTGCCATTCTGGTGTTGTCTTCCTTAAAGGCTGAATGAAATGGTAGATGAAATGGCAGTAAAATTACTTGGTATTTATTGTATCTAAGAAAAATGGGTTTATGTTGTCACCAAAATTTGTGCTTGACTTTCCAAAACTTGTAAACATTAATTAATCGATTAATTAATAATTAAATTTAGGTACCACCAAATCTATCTTGATTTATGCCAACTTACAGAATCACAGTCGCAATCAAAACATGACTGATGGTGTCCATGGTAAATATTCACTGTAATATCTACAAAAAGCCTCACATTAAAAGATTATACAAAATATAAATACATTAATTTAAGCATAATCATTGATAATTAAATAACTAACTCACCCACTACTAAAGTTGATGGAAAAACATCTATCTAAGATGGCCACCAACCATTAAAGATCTTCTGAAATAACTTCGCTTTTTTCTGAAAGGGACAATTTAACATTTATTTATTTATTTATTAGTTCAATTTATATGCCGCCCTTCTCCGGAGACTCAGGCGGCTTACAATACGTTAAGCAATAGCCTTCATACTTTTGTATATACCTGCTTAGTAGGGCTTTCGCCCCCCCCCCCCCATTTACTCGAGGAATCTAACAGATTTGAGAAAAGTAAAGTAAACCTTTCTCAGAAATAATTCGGAATGATATACTTTAGTGTTAGTATGCATAAGGTATATTGCTGAAAGATGGGGCAGCCTGTCTAACCTAGCCCTTAGGACAGGGATGGCTAACCTTTTTGCCATCGTGTGCCAAAAGCGGGGGGAGCACGGTGGGGTCACACGCATGCGTGCCCACATCCATAATTCTATGCGCCCTGTCCCCCCATGCTCCCCCCGCTTTTGGCATGAGATGGCACGGTCGGTCCGGTAGGCCCATTTTTTGCTCTCCTCAGGCCCCAGAGCCTTTCTAGGAGCCTGGGGAGGGCAAAACGGCCTTCCCCACCCCCCAGAGGCCCTCTGGAGGCCGGAAACAGTGTGTTTCCTGACTTCTGGTGGGCCCAGAAGGCCTGAAAATCAGCTGGGTGGCGCATGCATGTGTGCCAGAGCTGAGCTCGCGTGCCCACCGATATGGCTCCGCGTGCCACCTGTGGCACCCGTGCCATAGGTTCACCATCATGGCCTTAGGATATTAAAAGTTCTTGGCAAAGCAGGTTATCCACCATAATTTGTTACCTGTTTTTACTGTGCTTGGTATGATTCTTGTCAGGGGTGGGTTCTATTTACCTTTACTACCAGTTCGCATCACGCCCGCGTGGATGCGCAGAAGACGTCTGGGTCAGTGGGTGGAGCCTCCCGCTGGTTTTACTACTGGTTCTTGCGAACAAGTCTGAACCAGGGGCAACCCACCACTGGTTCTTGTACAAGATGATGGATAGATGGCTGTTCCCATGTTCACTTAAAGCACTGGTGTCAAACTCAAGGCCCATGGGCCGGATCCACGCAGCTGTCCTGGAAACTGTAAGGGGCCGGCCCAAGTCACTTCGGTCTGGCCCACACCATCCCAGCGTGGATGCCACCAGGTTGAAGATAAGCGTCTCTGGCAGGGATGAAATCCAGCAGGTTCTGACAGGTTCTGGAGAACCGGTGGCGGACATTTTGAGTAGTTTGGAGAACTGGCAAATACCACTTCTAGCTGGCCCCAGAGTGGGATGGGAATGGAAATTTTGCAATATCCTTCCCCCAGGAGTGGGAAGGGAATGGGGATTTTGCAGTATCCTTCCCCTGGAGTGGGGTGGGAATGGAGATTTTGTGGTATCCTTCCTCTGCCATGTCCACCAAGCGACACCCACCAAGCCACACCATGCCCACCAAGCCACGCCCACAGAATCGATAGTAAAAAAATTTGGATTTCACCATTGGTCTCCGGCCTTTCAGGTGTGTCTGTGTGTGCGCGCAGGCGCGTGGGAGACGGGGAATGTGTCCGACAGAAGGGGCTCTGCACTTGGCCCTCAAAGAAGCAGGCATGGTAGCAGCAGGCAGAGTCAGGGGGAGGCACAGGATGTGGATCCCTGGATGTGCCTGCTCCATCCCTGAATTTGACACCCCTGACTTAAAGGTTTGAGATATTGTTAATTGCTGGAAGATTCCAATCTAACTTGATAGACTTATCTGAATGACAACACAGAAATGCAGAGAATATAAGCAAGCACCATTTCCCAAAAGGCTGTAGGCCTAGAGATAAGAGAAAATCTAAATCTGCTCTTCAAAGAGGATGCTTCAGGACAGCACACAAAAAATCTGAGAAGCAACTAATTAAAAAACTTTGAATGATAATTCCTTCTCTTACAGATATCATTACTACTATTTCTTAGAATAAAAAACTTTTTCTTAGTTTTTTGAAGCAGACTGAACTATGCCATTTTACCCCCCAAAATACAGTGATTTGGAAATCACTCAAATTTTCAAAGCCTTAATTTTTCTAATTTGTCAAAATGTACACGTCTATTAAATACACAAGTGCATTCAAGCGCAATGAAAGTATTATACTTTTTTTTTCCTTCCAGAAAAATTGCTGGATATGGGTATTTTCTTAGTTTTTATTTTATACTACAATGTTGGCTGATGCAATCATCTTTCTAGAAGATGTCTAGCAAAGAGCTTTTAAGTCTGTCTTAAATTACCAACATAAATAATGGTGAATCAGTTTATTGGGCTCTCCATCAAATCAACTGAAAATCAATACAACATACAGTAAAAAGTGTTTAAGGCCAGAGTGGTGGGCTGTATTTTATAGAACGAAATTCTTTTCATCTATTATCTTATGATATTTATATATTTCAGCATTGCTTCTAGACCTTTGAAGAGTGGTCTAAGAACTAGTTCCTACAAGGATTAAGCAATGGTTTGTTCAACTATGGATTAGGAAATAAACCTCAATTTGCTAGGATAAAATAACATTTTAATTAATAACCTGTAGTTTCAAAAGAATAAAGTCAGTGTTAATATGACATATATTAAACATTGTGGTATATTCATCAAACATTCTGGGCTGTAATGTGGTGTATCTAATATGACCAACAAATACAGCCTTAGTACATTTTATAAATTGCAATATATGAATAAATATGTGGTACAAACCCAGCCACTTTTACTGGATTCAATTTAAGGTGGCAAAAGAAAATATAATTTTATGTGCTGTATGAGTCCAGTTATGGGTTGGGGGCAGGAGTGGGTTCTACTTACCTTTACTACTGGTTTGCAATGGGAGCGCGTGGGAAAAGCATGCGCAGATCATTCATCTCATAACATCCGGACGGGTGGGCGGAGCCTCCTGCTGCTTTTACTACCGGTTCGCAAGAACCGGACTGAACCAGGAGCAACCCACCACTGGTTGGGGGAAATCATTAATGGGAAGCCATGATTTGATCTTGAGTAAACCATAGTTGGCTGGGTCCTCACACATCAAATCAATAATACAATGGCTTAGAGAGATATGCTTACCCAAATTGAACCCAAATCTCAGGCAAAGAAATAAAATTGCTCAAGGCTAAGATGAATGGAGCACACCAATTTCTATTACAGAAAACACACTATGTTTTAGCTCTTTCCTTGCTCGTCTGTTTTTGAGGAATTAAAAGACATAATAAAATGGACATTATGAACAATGAAGAATATAGGTAGTCCTCAATTTATGATTGTAATGGAGCCCACAATTTTGGTCATATGTCACCATGGTCCTAAAGCAAGTAAGGAGCCTTGGTGGTGCAGCGGACTAAAGCACTGTTAAATAGCACTTAGCTGCCAGCTGCCTGCAATTACTGCGAGTTCAAATCTCACCAGGCTCAAGGTTGACTCAGCCTTCCATCCTTCCGAGGTAGGTAAAATGAGGACCCGGATTGTGGAGGCAATAAGCTGACTTTGTATAAAAAATAACATCACTTGGGGGGCCCCCGAAAGCCCTACTAAGCAGGTATATACAACAGTATGAAGGCTATTGCTTAACGCATTGTAAGCCGCCCTCAGTCTCCGGAGAAGGGCAGCATATAAATCGAACCAATAAATAAATAAATAAATAAATAAATAAATCATTTGACCACGCCGGATTTTACAACTTTTTTTGGCTGTCATTAAGGCAATGGTCATAAAGTGAATGCCATAGTCATTAAGCAAATTAATGTTTAATTAATTGTTTGTTCAATTAATCAATTGTTCCCAGTGTTTTCTACGGGGAAACTTTTGCTGGAAACCAGAAGTAAACACTGGTTTCCAGGAAAAATGTCATAAATCATGGTCACATGAGAACAGGTTGTTGCAAATGGCCGTAAATGTGGGCCAGTTTCCAAGTTTCCAAAATGTGGTTACGTGACTGTGTGGGAGGGGGCAGATGTTGGATAACTGAAAGGCATCATATGAAATTTGGGGTGATCATATTTGGGCTTCAGAATTCCAACCAGTAGGTGGCAACAAAGAGTTCAATTGCTGTTTTAATCAGATGCTTCAGGAGGACAGTGAAAACTTGGTTGTTGAGTGAAACACCACAATTTTATGGTTTTACTTCAGCTTTCCTTTGCTTTATAGAGCTGCAAAAGTTGTAAATGTGAGGACTGGTGATACAGTTACTTTTTCAGCTCTGTCATAATTCTGAATGGTTATAAACAAAGCAGTCAATGAAGAAAGACTGTCTATAAAGTATTTGGTGGAAGTGGAAAAGTTTTTGATTTGATAGTTTGATTTGATGGTTCAGTTTGCTTTTTAAAAAAATCTATTCTCTTCTGTACAAAATGAGAGATCTAATTTTCCAATATGTATGCGGAGTGGATTTTTGTTGTTCAGTCTCTAAGTCATATCTGACTCTTCGTGATCCCTTGGACCAGAACATGTTGGCTGACTTTGGGCCGGTCACTCTCTCTCAACCCAATTCACCCTACAAGACTGTTGTTGTGGGGAAAGTAGGAGGGGAATAAATATTGGCACTTTCTCTGTTTTGAGTTTTATACCCTGTTTCCCCGAAAATAAGACCCAACTGGAAAATAAGTCCTAGCATGATTTTTCAGGATGCTCCAGTGGTGAAATCCAATTTTTTTTACTACAGGTTCTGTGGGCGTGGCTTGGTTGGCGTGGTGTGCCTTGGTGGGCGTGGCTTGGTGGGCATGGCAGGGGAAGGATACTGCAAAATCTCTATTCCCACCCCACTCCTGAGGGAAGGATATTACAAAATCTCCATTCCCACCCTACTCTGGGGACAGCCAGAGGTGGTATTTTCCGGTTCTCCGAACTACTCAAAATTTCCGCTACCAGTTCTCCAGAACCTGTTAGAATCTGCTGGATTTCACCCCTGGGATGCTTGTAGTATAAGCCCTACCCTTAAAATAAGCCCCAGTTAAGATTGTCAGCCAGATGGGTACATTTAGTACCATATTTCCCCCAAAATAAGACCTAACCAGAAAATAAGTCCTAATGCATCTTTTGGAGCAAAAATTAATATAAGACCTGGTCTTATTTTCGGGGAAACACAGTATGAAAAAGGTGGGATAGAAATCTTTAAAAATTAATAATTACACACCCTCAATTCTCAGTTTGTAATAAATGTTCTCCTCCTCACTCATTTTGAAAACTGCCTACTAAGAGATTATTGTACATTGTCATGGGTTCATGCAAGTTCCCTTAAAAGGAACAAAACAGGACAAACTCAGATTATAAAAGACACCAGGCTTGACGTCACATAAGGAAGTTGGTACCTCCTAATGATGAGCATGACAATTTGCTGCATGTTTGGGAGATGTGCTTGGTTCCAGCAAAATGGTTCCTTGAGCATAAGTAAGTTACCTACAAGAAAATCTTTGCTCATGCATAGCCTGAAAATATGCACCAATAAACATAAATACGACTCACCTTCAGATCTCCCATCTTTTCATTTGTGGGATTGTATTCATTATTACAGAGCAGCTTCTATCTGATTGGTTGAAAATGAATGATGACTAGTAAGAATGGGGACTATTTTTTGATAATATTAATTAAGAAAAAAAATAGCTGTTGATATCAGGTAGGCGTAGGACATATAACAGGTAGAAATCCATGTGGTTCTTTCCCCCATATTATCTTTGCCTGTGCTCCACCAATTGATTTTATCTGAAATACAGTTAAATAAAACTATTATATGATCTGCACTGTAAATACTTCATTTACTTTGATGTAGTGGAACAAAATAGTAGGAATTTGTTTAATGCGTTGGTGGTCAAAATGAAAATATGTTTATAATGACTTTGCTTAAGTTGGCCGATTAGTAGAATATAAATCTTTCTAAACAGGTCACAACCACAGAAATGCAATTAAATAAAATTAAGGATGGGGGAGGAGAAACATGAAATAGCTGTTAAATAAATCCATAGTAGAACTCTGTGAGCTGAGTTTAAACAAATTTATTTCCCACAAAGATAAACTGCTATATACATTATACATTCCAGGGTTAAATTAGAGGTCTTGGGGGAATATTGAGAGTAGCAAATAGAAAATTCCAGTTGTTCTATAAAAAATAACACATTCCTCACTGGCAGATGTTAGTATTCACTAAATTCTAGTAAAGAAAGTGGTAGATTTAGCTTTCCATTGTACTGCTCTTTTTGATAATTCTCAAGAATAAAATATTTGGAGAACACAAATTAAGATTATAATTTATTTTAATTTTTGACAACCACATGTTAAGTCTCAGTCAATTGATACTAACTGATATCACTATTTATTTATTTATTTATTTATGCGTCACTGAAAAAGAAAGAAGAAAACATTTTGGCACTTTTGAAGGATGTTACACTTAGTTTTGATGGTTTTGCCATCTATCTTTCCAGTCCATAGAAGGAGACAGTGAATGGAAAGAATACTGAAAATAAATGATTGACTACACAAATTATCAGAGTGCATATGGACATACCACTTTCTTCAGAAGAGGGCCATGCTAATGAAACTATCAGCTCAAAACTGAGGAATTAAGCCTCAGTACCAGAAGATAAAGTATGTACTTGAACCCTATGATTTCAGATCTTGATGTAGAGAATATTGAAAGCTAACTAGAGGCAAGACAAATATTTCACATCAACCAATTAGACTGAATGGCAGCAAATCAAAAAACTGATCACTTGCAGAGAAAGATACCTGATGGGAGATGAAGATTGGCAGAATTTGACTCAACACTCAGGTCTTCTTTGCTCCAGTTACACATGAAGGAGGAATAAAATGTCAAGCTTTACATTTAGGCAAGAAAAACCAAATGCCCAGGTATAGAATTGATGGTACCTGGCTCAATAGTAGTAACTGTGAGAGGGATCTTAGTGTTCTAGTGGACAATCACTTAAATATGAGCCAGCAGTGTGATGCAGCTGCCAAAAAAGCCAACACCCAACCTAGACTGCTAAAACAGAGGTATAGAATCACAATCACGTGAAGTGTTAATACTACTTTAAAATGCCTTGGTAAGGCCATACTTGGAATATTGCATCCAGTTTTGATTGCTACAACATAAAAAAGATGTTGAGTGCAGACAAAAGCAACAAAGATGATTAGGGGACTGGAGGCTCAAATATATGAAGAATAGTTGCAGAAATTAGGTATGTCTAGCTTAATGAAAAGAAGAACTAGGGGTGATATAATATATGTTCCAATATCAAAGCAGCTGCCACAAAGAAGGATGGATGTCAACCTATCGTCTAAAGTACCTGAAGGCGGGAAAAGAAGTAATTGAAGAAAACTAAAGAAAGAGAAAAGCAACCTAGAACTAAGGAGAAATTTCCTGACAGAACAATTAATCAGTGGAACAACTTGCCTCTAGAAGTTGTGAATGCTCCAACGCTGGAGATTTTTAAGAAGAGATTGGACAACCATTTGTCTGAAATTATATAGGGTTTCCTGCTTGAGCAGGGGGTTGAAATAGAAGAACTCCAAAGTCCCTTCCAACTTTGTTATTCTGTTATTCTGGATACCTCAGACACCTTCAGAGGAGAGTTCCTTTACTGGAAATTGGATAATTTCCATTGTATTCCTGATCTTTGCACTGGACTTAACAACTATAACCAACTTTTCTTTTGAACATGCCCATCCTATCCAGTCCATTGTTAATTTTTGACATCTAGATTGACTCAATTATAACAAATGCCTTTCTGAGGCAATCGGACAGTGAATTAAAACCCAATTTACAGTTTTATGAGCAGAAATGTTGTAAATTAAGTTTCGTGACATATGACTGACCTGTTTATTTTCTACCTGAGTCTAGTTAAGCTATGAAAATCATATTGATGGGATATACTTGTTTTCTGGACTGTGTCCAGTTCATCTGAAAAATAAACTACTGACCAGAGCAGAGGGTACTTCTCACAAGGACTGTCATTTTGCTTAGTGTTTTATTAATGACTTGAATTAAAATGCTGAAAGGATGCTTACCACAGCAACAAATTAAAATCAAAGTGGTCTTGTTAGTATAGAGAAATTATAACAATAGAATGTAATTTAACAGAAATGAGTGCATACTGTAGATACAGGATGGGAATATCTCACTTTATAGAAATACTTATTAAAAAGATATCAGAGTGGTAGTCAATTGCAAACTGAATATGAGTCAGCAGCATGATGTGGCTACAAAAAAAAGGGAAATGGACATTTAGACCACATTCGCTTGGAGCATGCGCAAGATGGTGGCGGCATTTTTGAATGCGGTGTGAGGATGGGATGGTTTCGGGGCTTTAGGAGGTGCTCACAGGGGCGCTCGGCCATCAGCGACCCCTAAATTGAGTGGGCGAGCTTAGGGCGAGGATTTTGAGATCTTCCTCGCCCCTCAACTCGGCTGGGCTGGACTCGGCTGGGCTGGCTCCAGGGCTTCTTGGGACGCGGACCCGGCTGTGAGAGGTTGCGGAAGGCCAGAACTGCGTCGGAGCTTGCGCCGGAGCCGCGGAGCCGCAGAGGGCCGGGAGTTGTATCGGCCTGGATGGCAAAGTTGGGGCCGGCGTTTGGCGAGATGCGGCGAGGCTGGAAGCGCCGGAGGAGCCGGATGGGCTTGAGGGCGCTTAAATCATCAGTGCCCAGCTGTGGAAGGTTGCGGAGCGGCGAGGCTGGAAGCACCAGAGGAGCCGGAGGAGTCAGATAAGCCCAAGGGAGCCTGGAACATCACCGCCTGAGGAGCCTGGGGGGATGCCGAGCAAGGGGCGAGGACTTGAAGACCTTCCCGCCCCCGATATGTCGGCCTCGGCTTGCCCATTCTAGGGTGCATTAAACAGGCTTGGATTGGTTGTAGGGGGAATGCTGGCTTGTCGGCCGCCTATAAATATGGACATCTTGGCAACGACGAGGGGGAAGAGTGAGAGGAGACTGAATGGGGGCTGATACGGGACAACTACAGAAGACCCGAAGGCCTCGCAAGATATCTAAATGAGGCTCTCCCCCCTCTCCCGGGCTCTGCACTGCACTTGTTCTACAAGATGGGCTTACCAGCTGCTTAAATTGTAGGACTCATTTCTCTGTTCCCCACCCCTTCTCTTTCCCCTTCTTTTTCCCCCTCCATTGGACTTGCCAGAGACAATTTTTATTTCTCCCCCGGAACTGTATTGGCCGATTAATAGACCAACAGCCTTTGCCCCTCTGACATTGTTGTGAGACCCGGTTTTTAAGCTCCGTCCCTACCCTTTATTCTCATGGTGCATCAGAAATGTATACTGTACATGACCTACTTGCGCTGCGAGACTCCCCCCTCTCACAGAGATGGCCCTCTATATTATCAAGGGCCCACCTCAATGATGGGTCTTGGGACCCTGAGAGGTGGCATGCGAAAACTACGCGATTAAGGGGTTGTTTACATAAATTTTTAAAGAAATTTTTAAGGGGTTTCAGGGAGGGGGAGGGTCTGTTTGGATTACGGGCAGTGGGTATGGGGGTTAGCCCACAAAGGGGAGGGATGGGCTTGTTAGAGAAATTTGGTGTGAGAGGCGGGGGCCCCGGGGTCGAGGGGGGAGGTAGGGTCTGTCCGGATAGTATTTATAACATCACTACCGTAAGTGGGAGGGGTAGATATGGCGGGAGCAGGGGGTCATATCGTGTTCGGGGAGCGCGCACCCGTTGTTTGCAAACGGTAGTGCGCTCCGGCCCCCAAGGCTCCTCCCGTTCCCCAGGTTGCACAGACCCTCAGGGCCCGACCCTTCGGCTGATGCTGTGCAATGCCAGGTCCGTAGTAAATAAAGCCCCCCTCATCTGTGATCTTATCTCGGAGGGGGGAGCGGACCTGGCAGGTATTACGGAGACCTGGTTGGGCCAGGAGGGGGGGGTTCCCCTCATTGAAATGTGCCCACCAGGTTTCCTTGCATTTCATCGGCCAAGGGTACAGGGCAGGGGCGGGGGAGTAGCGGTTATTATAAATGAAGGTCTGAGACCAAAGGAGGCCACTGTTCCTCAGACGACTGGCTGTGAGTCCCTCCTTGTGAAGTGGAGTCATGGGGTTCAGTCGGGCTTGCTGATCATGTACCTGGCTCCCTGCCGCGTGGCAACAGCCCTGCCCGAGCTCCTCGATGTTATCGCCACGGTGGCGATTGATACCCCCAGACTTATTGTCATGGGGGATTTCAATTTGCCATCTGTGGGTGAGACATCGGAGGTAGCTCGGGAGTTTATGGCTTCCATGACAGCCATAGGCCTGACCCAACTAATTCATGGCCCTACCCACACGGGGGGAAACATGCTGGATTTGGTTTTCGTCTCTGGACAATGGCAGAGTGATCTTGAAATAGGGGACTTAGTCATCGAGCCCTTGTCATGGTCTGATCACTCCCTCCTCCGTCTTGACTTTCAAACCGCTGCACCCCACCGCAGGGAGGCGGAGCCGATAAGATGGTTCCGCCCCAGGCGCCTGATGGAACCTGATAGGTTCCAGATGGAGCTTGGGCCAGTTCCTGAGGCGCTGGCACACGCCTCGACTGGAGACCTAGTGGCCGCCTGGGATAGGGCGGCCGCTGGAGCTCTCGATCGGGTCGTGCCTTTGCGGCCTCTGATCCGGCGCCGATCTCAACTGGCCCCTTGGTTCTCCGAGGAGCTGAGAGAGTTGAAGCACTGGAAAAGACGCCTAGAGAGTAGTTGGAGGGCCAGTCGCTCTGAATCCGACCGAACACTAGTGAGAGCCCATATTAGGACTTACTTAGTGGCGATAAAAGCAGCAAAATGTCACTATTTTGCTGCTCTTATTGCATCATCAGATAACCGCCCAGCCGCCCTCTTTAGGGTGACCCGCTCCCTGCTCCAACAGGAAGCGCGGGAGGACCCCTTGGAGGGGAGAGCTGAGGACTTTGTTCAATATCTGTATGATAAAATCACTCAGATTCGGGAAGATCTGGACTCCGACTGGGTGGTTCCAGGGGGAGGGGACGAGGCAGGTCTTGAGACCATTACCTGGATTGAGTTTGATCCTGTGACCCTTGAGGACGTGGACAGGATTCTGGGTAGACTGAACGCGACCACTTGTTTATTGGACCCGTGTCCCTCCTGGCTAGTACTGGCTTCCCGGGAGGTGTCGCGAGGCTGGCTCCAGGAGATTATAAATGCTTCGTTGGGAGAGGGTGATTTTCCCGCCGCCTTGAAAGAGGCGGTGGTGAGGCCTCTCCTTAAGAAGCCTTCCCTGGACCCGGCAATGTTGGTAAATTATCGTCCGGTCTCCAACCTTCGCTTTTTGGCGAAGGTTGTTGAGAGTGTGGTTGCGCGACAGTTCTCCCAGCACCTGGAGGAAACAACGTATCTGGATCCGTTCCAGTCGGGCTTCAGACCCGGGTACAGCACGGAAACGGCATTGGTCGCGTTGGTTGATGATCTCTGGAGGGCTCGGGACAGGGGGTGTTCCTCTGTCCTGGTCCTATTAGACCTCTCAGCAGCTTTTAATACCATCGACCATGGTATCATGCTGCACCGGTTGGAAGAGTTGGGGGTGGGAGGCACTGTGTTACAGTGGTTCTCCTCCTTTCTCTCCAACCGGTCGCAGTCGGTGTTGGCAGGGGGGCAGAGATCAACTCCTAGGCCCCTTATATGCGGGGTGCCACAGGGATCGGTTCTCTCGCCCCTCCTGTTCAACATTTATGTGAAGCCGCTGGGTGAGATCATTCGTGGTTTTGGGGTGAGATATCATCAGTACGCTGACGACACCCAGCTGTACATCTCCACCCCAGACCACCCCAACGATGCCCTTGAAGTGATGTCCTGGTGCCTGGCGGCCGTGCGGATCTGGATGGGGAAGAACAGGCTCAGACTTAATCCATCCAAGACTGAGTGGCTGTGGTTACCGACGTCCCGATATAGTCAGCTGGTACCATCACTGACTATTGGGGGCGAATCATTGGCCCCCACAGAGAGGGCGCGCAATTTAGGCATCCTCCTGGACTCACAGCTGTCCTTAGAAGACCATCTGACGGCCGTGTCCGGGAGGATTTTTCATCAGGTTCGCCTGATCCGCCAGTTGCGCCCCTTTCTGGATCGGGACTCCTTACTCACGGTCACTCATGCCCTTGTCACCTCCCGCCTGGACTACTGTAATGCTCTCTACATGGGGCTCCCCTTGAGGAGCACCCGGAGGCTCCAGCTGGTGCAGAGTGCGGCCGCGCGGGTGGTGATGGGAGCGACGTGGCGCTCTCATGTGACACCGCTCTTGCGCGAGCTGCACTGGCTCCCGGTGGTCTTCCGGGTGCGCTTCAAGGTGTTGGTTACCACCTTTAAAGCGCTCCATGGCTTAGGACCCGGGTACTTACGGGACCGCCTACTACCTCCAATAGCCTCCCACCGACCGGTACGCTCCCATAGAGAAGGACTCCTCCGGGTGCCGTCGGCCAAACAATGTCGACTGGCGGCCCCCAGGGGGAGAGCCTTCTCTGTGGGAGCACCCACTATCTGGAACGATCTCCCCCCAGAGATTCGGCGGATCCCGGACCTTCGTGCTTTCCGCCGTGAGTTAAAAACTTTTTTATTTCATCAAGCGGGCCTGGCATAGTATCTCCCCTTTTTATAAGAAAATTTTAAATTGTATAATCCAAATTTTTAGATCTGGGATTTATATATATTTTTTTAAAAAAAATGGGTTTGAATTGTTGGGCAATTGTTTAATTTGGTTTTAATTCGGTTTTAAATTTTGTATTTATGTTTTTTATCTCTGCCTGTTCACCGCCCTGAGTCCCCTCGGGGAGAAGGGCGGTATATAAATCAAATAAACATAAACATAAACATAAAAAAACATGATCAGAAGTAAAGTTTACAAATCATGGGCATTCCAATTTTATTTAGCATTGGTCAAATGCCTACATATTCAATCCAGTTTTGGAACCGATTTGGAGCAGCAGTGCAAGAATTGGAAATTAAATCAAGGAATAGAAACTAAAGCCTTGGAAGAGAATGGAGCAGTGTTTAGCCTTTAAGACAGATTCCAACCGAAATGACCATGAAACCAGTTGCACAGAAAGATTACAGGCTCTACCCTAGTGGAGGCTAACCATCTGTTACAGTTATTTGAACTGGATTCCTGTTATTATTATGGTTGGTTGCAAGATCAGCCAAATATTTAGACTAAATTTGGTGGCTTTGCCCACCAATCAAGTTCTTTACAAAGACCTGGGAGAGGCAGATTTTATGATTTAATGGCGTTAAAGGTATGGTCCCAGGATGTAAGATGTTCCAAATCTTCCAGTAATTGGAAGTTATTCCAAAGTAAGCTTGTTCCAAATGTTCCAGTTATTAATTTTTAAATTTCTGAGGGATTCTACACAATAATTAAACCAGTAAAATGTTAAGAAAAAGAATAAAGAAACATAGTGAATAAAAAAGAAAGAAAAATATAAAGAAGAAGCTTCCAATCTTCATTACAGCAGTTACAAATATATTTTCTAACCGGGTTGTGATTTGATAATCTGATCATGATTCTATCAGGTCTATGATCTGATCATAGATTCCAGTTCTATGATGACAAGGTCCTTTTGCTGCCTTTGACTCTGTGGACAAATTACAAAATAATTATACAGAAGAATATACAGGGTGGATATTTCACGTACGTCTTATTTCAAGTGCCTGCTAATTGTTTCAGTCCTTTCTGAAAGGTAGAAGGGAAGATAGGCATTTACCTTGACACTTCTGGAATAAATTGTAAATGCTCTTTTTGTCCCAAATAACCAGAGGTGGTATTCAGCAGATTCTGCCCAGTTCTGGAGAGCTGGTAGCAGAAATTTTGAGTAGTTTGGAGAACTGGTAAGTACCACCTCTGACTGGCCCTGCCCCATCTATTCTCTGCCTCCCAAGTCCCAGCTGATCGGGAGGAAATGGGGATTTTGCAGTAACCTTCCCCTGGAGTGGGATGGGAATGGAGATTTTACAGTATCCTTCCCCTGCCAGGCCCACTAATCCACGCCCACCAAACCATGCCACGCCCACCAAGCCACGCCCACAGAACTGGTAGTAAAAAAATTTGAATTCCACCACTGCAAATAACAACCATAATGATAATGCAATGAATGTTCAAGTACCCAAGGATAGCTTTCTCAATATATTAAAAATTATCTTTTCATGATTAAACATCAGAGTAAGCTGCTAGTTTTCCATAAATCTCCATTCCTTTCTCTAAAAATGCCTGAGTAATTTATTCATGAATGCAGTGAAAGATTATAAGCAACCAGCCGGCTTTGCGACAGTACAAGAAGACCTTGAGAAGAGCCCGTTAGCAGTTTTTAAACTCAGTCGCAAGCCAGCTGTTACCATCTGCCAATGAAAGGGGATTGGCAAGAGAATTTTTCAAATGTTTGCCAAATTCCAATCCAATCCAAGAGAAAATGGTTTATTTTAATCCTTTGAGGCTGTTTCCTCAAATGGATAAAAGTTTACATAACTGATCGTGTTAGATATAGTTTCTGCACACAGATGCGTTATTGACAAGAAAAAAATGGAAATGTGATCTCATGAAATATGCCCCACAAAAATAAAGGGAGGAGGGTTAGAGGTCGATGACAGACTTCTTACATTTTAAATCTTTTCTTCCATCCCCCCCCCCCGCAAACTGAATACTATTTTTTATAATATTATTTTTTATAAACCAAAGGTGGTAAAATTATGTTAACCAAGAAATCTGTTTTCATGGCTGATGTAACTATATTGAAAACAGCAAGCTTTTATAGTTGTCAATTTATTTGGCTTGTTAAATTTATATTCAGCTATCTCTCCACTCCGATAACTCAAGATGGCATGCCTAACACTTCCTCCTCCAATTGCCTCCTGTGAGGTCAAGCCTGTGAGTTACTGTGATTGAAAGAGAGCGGCTGGCTCAAAATCATTCAGTGAATTTCCATGGCTTCCATGAGAATGAACTTAACCATGAATCTTCTTGGTGCAGTTTTTGTTTTCTCATGCTTTTACCGACACATCACATGTCTGCCATAGCATTCTTCTCTTTGTGGCAGCCCAATTTCCTGAGCTATGTTCCTCGTCTTTCTCTAGGAAATAATGAGCTGGTGAATGTTAACATTCCATGTAGATCAGGGGTGTCAAACTTGGTCCCATCATGGGCCATATCAGGATTTTGTTTGCCCTTGGAAGGCCGGGCTGGGTATGGCCTGGTCATTGCAGCCGACTAGATGGGTGGAGGCAGAATGGGTCTGGAAAGGGGCGGCATGGGCCAATCCCTCACCATCTCTGGGACGGCCCTGTGGAACAAATCTGGGCCTATTGTGGACTGGATCCAGCCCACAGGCCGCATGTTTGACACCCCTGATCTAGATGATGCCAATTTTATCCTATTGTCCTACAGTTGGACAATCTTGAGTATTTGAAGACAAAGAATGAGATGTGTGTCTGTGTGTTTGTGTGTGTGTGTGTGAGAGAGAGAGAGAGAGTGAGTGTGTGTATGTGTGAGTGTGTGTGAGTGTGTGTGTGTGAGAGAGAGAAAGATAGCGGAAGTACAATTCTAAAAGAAGGTTTATTTTATTTATCCAACAAAATGAAATTTAATGTGGAGAAAAACAAGATTTTACACCTGGGCAGGAAAAATCAAAGGTGCAAGTACAGATTAGCTGAACCAGGGCTCAAAATCAATAACTGTGAGAGGGACCTTGGAGTCCTAGTGGATGATCACTTAAACATGAGTCGGCAGTGTGTGGCAGCAGCCAAAAAAATGAATACAATCCTTGTATAAACAGAGGCATAGAATCAAAATCACACGAAGTATTAGTACTGCTTTATAAAGCTTTAGTAAGGCCATACCTTAATTCTGTATCCAGTTTTGTCACCACATTACAAAAAAGATATTAAGACTTTGGAAAAAGTGCAAAGAAGAGCAACTAAGATGATTAAAGGCCTGAAGACTAAAAGATATGAATAAAGATTGCATGATTTGGATTTGGTTACTCTAGAGAAAAGAAGGACTAGGAGGGACATGATAGCAGTATTTAGGAATTTGAGAGGCTGCCATAAAGAGGAGGGGGTCAATTTATTTTCCAAAACACCAGAGGACAGGACAAGAAACAAAGGATGGAAACTAATCAAGGATAGAAGCAACCTGGAATTAAGGAGAAACTTCCTAACAGTGAGGACAATTAACTAGTGGAACAGCTTGCCTTCAGAAGTTGTGGGTGCTTCATCACTGAAGGTTTTTAAGAAGAGATGGACAGTCACTTGTCTGCAATGGTTTAGGGCGGGGTGAAATGCTCCTGGTTTGGACCGGATCGCCTGATCCGATAGCGATGGTGGCGGGTGGTTCGGAGAACTGGTAGCAAAAATCCCTGTGCCCCCCACCCCATGCTCAGCTGAGCTGCATGATCATCAGAGGCTTTTTTTTTACTTTTAAAAGCATTTTTTCTACAACCTCTCCCGATGAAAAAATGCTTTTAAAAGTAAAAAAAAAAGCCTCTGATGATCGCGTGGTTCAGCTGGGATCATCAGAGGCTTTTCAAAGCATTTTTTTCTGCAACCTCTTGGCCAAAGAAGTAAAAAAAATGCTTTGAAAAGTCTCTGACAATCCCAGCTGAGTTCCCGATCAGCAGAGAGGCTTTTCAAAGCATTAGAAAAAATACTTTGAAAAGTTTTTTTTAAAAAAAGTTGGCCACGCCCATCCAGTCACATTAACCCCCACCAAGCCACGCCCACAGAACCGGTAGTAACAAATTTTACATTTCACCCCTGGTTTAGGGTCTTCTGTTTGAGCAAGGGGCTGGACTAGAAATCCTCCAAGCTCCCTTCCAGGTCTATTCTGATTGATTGAAGAGGCAAAATAAGAGAATTTCATATATTGATATAGAAATTATATCAGAACATAGGTAAATGATTACAATCTCCTCTGAACCATGAATGTGTTAAGATAAGGAGGATACGAAGACCACAACTTGCATTTGAGTGTAATCAAATTGTAGGTGAAACCAGGAGAAAGTTTAATTTTTTTAATTTTTTTTAAAATTTGATTTATATGCCGCCCTTCTCCGGAGACTCAGGGCGGCTTACAATGCGCTAAGCAATAGCCTTCATACTTTTGTATATTTATACAAAGTCAGCTTATTGCCCCCACAAACTGAGTCCTCAATTTACTTACCTTAGAAAGGATGGAAGGCTGAGTCAACCTTGAGCATTGGTGAGATTCGAACCTGCAATAATTGCAAAATAGCTGATGTTAATAACAGGGCTTTAGACCACTGTACTATCCAAGGCTCAATATTTGATGTAAATTATCCAGGGGTGGGCTTCAAATATTTTAGTAAGGGGCTCTCTGCCCGGTTACTTGATGGGCGTGGCCATGGTCGGCCTCCTGCACCACGGTGAGGGGGGGCTTTTTGCCCTCCCTAGGCTCCGGAGGCTTTCTTTGAGCCTCCAGGAGGGTGAAAATGGCCCTCTGGAGGCTGGAAACAGGCTCATTTCTGGCCTTCCTGAACTTTCAGTAGGCCCAGTTTTTGCCCTCCCTGAGCCTCCATGCGCACCCTGCACTTACCTGCATCCAAAATGGGTCACATGGAGATGCCTGGGAGGGGCGGGGTGGGGTGGATGCGGCCAGCCAGGAGTGGTATTTGGAGGTTCTCCAAACTGCACAGAATCTTAGCTTGAGATTCTCCCGAACCCCTGCGAAGCCCAGCAGCCCACCCCTGAAATTATCTTTAAATTTATTTTAAACATAGTTAAATAATAATTAAATTAATTAACATGTATTTAATCATGTTCCCAATCAGTCACAATACATCTTACAATTTCAGAGTAAAGTCTGAAAGGATTCAGAGTGGATATCCTACCCAAGGTTGTTGAAGTCTATATAATCCATGAGTCCTCAGGTTCTGAAGCCTCTTATACAAACAGGTTGTGACAGTTGTGTGAGTGTGCAAGAAATCTCTGAAACAGCTCAATAGGTTTGACACAAATAAAATAGCACTGTAGCGTTTTCTAAGCATCACCACTTTAGTTTTGTAAATTCAAAATACATATCACTGACATGTTGCATTTCTTCAGGCAAATGTAACTATGTATTTTGTAGTAGTTACTTAGTATGAACACAATAACCCTTCAGAAAGATTCAAACTTATGATAGAAAGTAGGTGCCTACACATTCCTGAACAAATTTTCCTAACACTCTGAAATACATAGCACACATTTCCAATGTGTTACTTATATCATAACTGCAAATTTTATAAAATTAAAATCGTATATTTCTCAGCTATTCTGATGGATCTTCTCATTCTTTTGACACTTATTACTGCAACTGAAAGAATTAGTTAATTTGTTGGGGAATTCAATTCGCTAAAAAAGTGTAATTTCATGCTGTCCCAAAGGTGCAACTTTTTCAAGAGGCAACTGTACTTTCTGGTTTTTCTTTGAAGATGTTTTGGTTCTCATCCAAGAAGCTTCTTCAGCTCTGCGCCTGTGCTCAACAGTGAAGGGACACAGGGCACAAAACATCCTGTAGAAAGCACAGCTCCAACTTCTCAATGAAAGAATAAGACAGATTAATTTCACAATTGAGGTTTTGAAAGAGAGAGTGGAACACATACTCCAAGAGCTGAAATCACTTCAGAGCTGAAGAAGCTTCTTGGATGAGAAGCAAAACATCTTCAAAGGAAAACCAGAAAGTCCAGTTGCCTCTTGAAAAAGCACCTTTGGGACAACCATGACCTGGATGACTGAGAATCTCCACAGACTTGTAATTCCATGCTGCTTATTTTAGAAAGTCCTTCTGTCCTAAACATTAATAACATCCATATCAGCTGGTTTAGTTTTACTGTAGTTTTGCACATTGTTTTCATATTGTTTGTGGCATGTAAACAAATGTTTCTTACTTAGTATATTGTATGAATCCAGTCAATTGGGATTTATTCAACAACCAAGTTTAAATACACCACATTTTGATGTGATAGGTCAACCTGGTTAGCATGTCAAGCCCAGTAATAGATCTTCAGATATTTTCAAGTGGTATAAAAGTACCCTTGGATATCTCCTTCCCAGTAGTTCCTGTTCCAAAGCAGAAGATATGATTGTTTCTTTCTTCATTTTTACTTACCAAGGGTTTTGACAAAGCCACTTCCTCTTCTATGGGTTGCCACAGAAAATCATGAAAGAAATACAGAAACCTTATTTTCAATCCATAATGTTAACACTTGCACATAATTATTCCAAGAAACTCCTGTGGGTCACTGTAGGGATAATTTAATTTCTCTGGATTATCTTCTGCTTATAGAATAATGTGTATGGCAAGTCAGATCTCTCTTCAGTTCAGTTGAAACTTGTAGCTCACCTTTGCAATGATAGGAAAGTTTCATACAGTTGATACAAACAGGGAAGTAATATTGGAATTCCCCAAGCTGTTGGTATTATGGAAATTCAACTTTCTTTCGCTGGGTAATAAGTCAAGAGTGACTCAGAAGTTCATGATTACCATGACAAAAACTTGACCTTGACCCAAATTATGAAGAACCTGGTGCACATAAGAGATAACAAACTACATCTGGTTTTGTTTCAGGGCAAACACAAAGTAGTCTAAAAGTGAAAGTATCCAATTCAAGTTCTTGTTGTGGGCAGATCAGTCTCTAATTGTTATGGAGGTTCATAGTTCCCCTCTAAGAAGTGGGGAAGACCCTGTTATATGAGTCTGCACGAAGCACCTAATGGATCTGTTGATATTTTAGAGGATGTTTAGGCAGTTTCTCAAGGATCTAGTAGGCAGTTTGGTTAAGACTTTGATTGCCCAAAGGAATAAAGTATGGCACTTGACCAAATTGCTCTAGAGTAGCTTCTTTCTGTTGGTAGATCTACTGCACCTTCTTGGCTTACTGAGAACCTCAAAACAATGAAGCCTTGTCTATCATAATTAGTTAAAGTCTTTTAAGGCAGCAGAAGGTTGGATTTCAATAATACGCAACACTTCTTTCAGTGATGGGGTGTTTTCATTTACTCAGAAAAGGCTCTAATATGTACCCATATAAAGACACTTTCCCTTAATTTACCAATCTTGGATCATTTTAAATTGGTCTCCAACAGTGGAGACAGTGGTAACCTTGAAATTCAAGAAGATCCAAATAAAGTAGATTAATTGGAAAGTGGGTTCAGGGCATGGTATGGCACAGAAACTACATTTATGACACTTGTGAATAACTTTTGGAGAAATTAGAATGGAGAAAGTACAAATTCCCAGTCATTCTTGATTTCTCAGCAGCTTTCAATACCGTTGATCACTGGTATCCTTTCAAACTGCTTCTTCGTGGTTGGAGTGGAAGCACTGTTTATCAGTGGTTCTTTTCCTTCCTAAGAAGTGATTTTTCCTGGGGAGAGGGAGTCAAGAAATCTGTCTGGAGGCCTATACTTTTTGGAATGCCTTAGTACTCCCTATTCTTGCCACTCCTTTTTAATTTAACTTCTGCATTAGATCACTATATTGGTCCTAGACCAGTGGTGGGTTGCCCCCAGTTCGGACCGGTTCGCAAGAACCGCTGGAAAACCGGCGGGAGGCTCCGCCCACTGACCCAGATGTCATCAGGAAGTTTCTGTGCATGTGTGGTCCCGTTGCGAACAGGTAGTAAAGGTAAGTAGAATCCACCCCTGTCCTAGACCAAACAGGTGATGCAGAAGAAGTATTAGCTCAACGTGTGGAAATTATTGAAGTCTGTAAAGGGAGAAACAAATCAAAACCCACAAAGGTGGAAAGATGATTTGTGGACTGGACAATTCCAGGGAAATACCATCGTTCAGTCTAAATGGAGTTGTGGTTCCATGGCAACTGTGACCATGAGGGCTTTTCCACAGTTACATCCTGCATGCCAATTATGACCATTCCTGGATCAGGATGCCCTGCTCATGGTCATTTCTATCTTAAAACATCTCCTGTTTGGATGATTGTACCATGCCCTAGAAGGGGCTTTTCCTGAAAAGCATTTGGATGCTGCACCTGCTACAAATTGTCCCAAGGAGACCCAAGTTGTGATGAGTATATCGTGGTATACTTGAATAATCTTACTGCTTCAAGTGCTGTGTTGGTTGCTTAATTAGCTTCTAGATGCAATTCAAGCTCTTCCAAGACCACGTCAGATGACGGTTGTCATCTTTAAGAGGACCCACATGGCTCCATATTGGCTTAGCTGAGGGGCTATCCACAACTGTGTTCATTTGCTCATTCAATCAGGTCAAACACAGTCACCTCCAACCAGGTCCCATCTATGTGAAAGTGCCGTCTGGCATGGTCTTGGAAACAAACCTTTTCAATCACTGCTCCCGTCCTCTGGAATTCCCTCCCACAGAGAAGGCATGTTGCAGTTGATAGAATAGTCAGGGCTTGCCTGCTTTCCAGAAAGCTAGAAGGGGAGCCAAGGATCAGATTTCTACAGAGAAGAAGTGCAAATCAGAGTGCTGGTTTACATTGACTGTTCCACAAGGCTTTTGTGAAGTGAACTGAAATGCTCCCAGTGCCAAAATATTATATTAGTTTTAATATTTACCATAGATGTTCATAATTGGCCACTTCTGTTCTTGCTACAATTCTTTTTTTATAAACTGTGTAGAGTAGCCTTGACTAAAGTAGTTTATCAATTAATTAAAAATGCAGGTAGTCCTCGACTTACAACAGTTCATTTAGTGACCACTCAAAGTTAGAACAGCACTGAAAAACTGACTTATAATCATTTTTCACAGTTGCAACCTTTTCAGCATCCCTATAATCATGTGATCAAAATTCAGATGCTTGTCAACTGGTTCCTATTTATGACCGCTGCTGTGTCCCAGGATCATGTAATCACTTTTTGCGGCCTTCTGACAAGTAAAGTCAATTGGGAAGCCCGATTTACCTAACACCCAGGTTACTAACTTATCAACTGCAATGATTCACTTAAAAACTGTGGCAAGAAAGGTTGTAAAATGGGTCAAAATTCACTTAACATATGTCTCACTCAGAGGTGGGATTCACTTACCTTCCCTACCTGTTCGCAAATGTGAGTGCGTATGCAGTAGTCACGCATTATGTCCAGGCGGGTGGGCAGAGCCTCCCGCAGTCTCCATACCAGTTTGCGCGATCCGGAGAGAACCGGTTGAATTCCACCACTCCCTTAACAACAGAAATTTTGGCCTCAATTGTGGTGATAAATCATGGACTACCTGTAAAAATCCCATGTCAGCTCTTAATATTGCTCTTAAATTATATCAGCTCTGTTTCACTAAATATAGTGAAAGCCCAGGTAGGAGTTGCCAATGATAAAGGAAGTGGTGCTTGGTATTATGTAGTAAATGTCTCTCTGCAATATAAGAGCTTTTCTTTCATTCATTTGTATTTGTGTGTGTGTGTGTGTGTGTGTGTGTGTGTGTGTGTGTGTGTTCACAGCCTTCTTCCCGCTAAACATCTAGTCTCTGTCTCTCATTTACACTTACTTCTGCATCACTGGAGCTCAGGGATGCTACATATAATTTGAGTAGTGCTGGTGACTGAAGATTGTGCCACCATCTGTGATGGGTATCAAATACTGTAATACTGTAAGCATTACCACCTAACATCTTTCTAACATGCCGTGAGGAATACAGATGGCATTGCTATGAGGAATACAATGCTATGGCATTGGCATTTGAGCAAACATTTTAAGAAATAATTTTATTTTGCCTCTGTAAAATGATTTGCTTTTTATGACACTGCAACACTCAACAGTAGCATTTTTTTTTCAATAGGAGAATTACCCATAAGTCAAAACTCTCCCCCTTCTATGGCCCTTGCAATGCTAATCCATTTGCAGAAAACAAACTGGATATTTAAAGCCGCTTATCTTGAAACAAATTACTTCCTTTTCCCACACTTTCTTTAAAAGGCCTTGGCTGCAGCTTGAGATCCCATTTAAGAACAGCACTGACTTATTTATAGCAATTCTTTGCATATTTAAAAGGGACTTTCCATATGGTATGAGTACAGGAACCAAACAGTGTAGCAATTAACTGACAATGAGAATGGTCTTTACAGTGCCTCCCAAACAGAGGAGAGATTACTTAACAATTTGAAATAGTGAACCCTGGATTCAAACACTGGAGACACCGCTGTTTCCTAGCGTAGAATTTAATCAGCTGAACTTTCAGAACATTTGAGGAGTGCATTGTAGAGACTACATTATACTGAAACAGAATATTGCTGGCAACCTTGGGATAATCAGCTATCTTCTTTCAGATCCATTGTCTTAAAGGCCTTGCTAACTATAATCTATGGGCTACATTTCCATCTTAATCCAATGTTTGTTGCTACTTTGGTGCATGTTTATGCTTTCTTCCATGGAGCGGCCTCTTTGAAAACAGAGGAAGTTGCATTTTGCAAATGAAGATGAGCATTTTAATCTCGCATTAGCTAAACAAAAGGCAGTATCTCTACGAGCAAAGAAAGATTGCACAGTACATATGGTATTATGCAACACCCTGCATTTGTTTCTAAGACCATATTCATGCTGGATGCTCAGTATTCTGGATAATTGAAATTTCCTATCCAGAAAACCTTGATTCTTGTTTTTATTCGGTATTTGGATTTCTTAGAAGTCAACACTGTTCATTGCAGTCACTCATGTACAGTACTTACAGCTATACTGGTGGCTTCCAAATTCAGTGAATGCTTTGGAAATTTATCTGGCATTCCTTCATATAGGGTTACTGTCCTGAAAATATCTTATCCGAAACTACTGAAAGTGTCCCAAAGAATTGTTGAGTACACTATGTCTACATCAGTACTGGGTGATCTATGAGCCTAAAGGTGTTTAAAGGTTCAGAAGCCCTTTTTATTACTTCCCATGGTACCAGTTCTGGCTATGATAGTGGAAAACCTTTATTTTATGATAGGAAGGATATTAAATTTGTTGTGTAACCCTTACATGGGTACAATAGTTTTTAAAACCCCTTCCCCAAGCCATTGGAAAATCTCAATTCAAACCTCAATATGCACGAAGATAGAAGACTACAGAAACACTAATAATGGAGGAACGGATTATTAAAATGGCTGAATTTACAGAAATTGCTAAATTGACTTTGATCAAGGAGGGAACTACAGTTATTTTATAAGCAGGTGTCTACGATAGAAGTGAAAACCGTTTATAGAGCTTTTGATGAAAATGATAAAAATGAATTGCTGGTTTTAGGATTTATTGATTAAAATGTTTGTTAAGAAGGGAACTATGTATGATATGTCATATGGGAGGATGGAGATGGTAATTACTATGTTTGTAATTGCTGCAAAGAAGATTGGAGGTCACTTCTTTAAATACCTTTCTTTTTCCTGCTTTTTGTTATACTTCACTTTTATCCTTTTCTAACCTTTTTCTATTTCTTCTGTTTCTGTAGGTTTTTTTTTTTAAAAAACCCTTTTTAAAATCTTATTTTAATAAAAATCATTTTTTAAAAGGAAAATCTCCAACACACACCCACTGTAGTTCCTGAGATTTTCCTTCAACCATCAAAAGCATTCAGTTGTTTTTAAGTTATCTTGAGACCATACTGGCTGGAGATGAAAAGAAAGCCCGATGATTAGATCCATCAAACATAGACAGTATTCTATGCTTCAGGATTTTCTCTAACATGCCAATATTTCTTGATTTGCCAGAAAGGAAATATCTGGCAAACAATATGATAAGGAAAGGATTTCTTGGGGTCAGAAATGTTCATTATTCAGTATTGTATTGTAAGCATTCAAAACTGCAAAACATTAGTCAGTGTGATATAATAAGTAATTTATTTATTTGAATTTAGAATAAGATTAGGGAGCTCTAAATTCATTCTCAGCCATGGAAATCCCTGAGTAATTTTGGGCCAATTATTTCTTTTCAACAACCTGTCTCATGAGTTGTGGGAATGAAACCTTGAGCTGTTGGAGGAAAGATGAGTTATGACATTAAAAAATGGATTATACATTAAAAAAAAGGGATATGGTGGCTCAGTGGCTAAGACACTGAGCTTGTCAATCAGAAGGTTGGCAGTTCAGAGGTTCGAATCCCTAGTGCCGCATAATGGAATGAGCTCCGGTTACTTGTCCCAGCTTCTGCCAACCTAGCAGTTTGAAAGCACGTAAAAGATGCAAGTAGAAAAATAGGGACCACTTTGGTGGGAAGGTAACAGCACTCCATGTGCCTTTGGTATTTAGTCATGCTGGCCACATGACCATGGAGATGACTTCGGACAGCGCTGGCTCTTCAGCTTAGAAATGGAGATGAGTACCACCCCTAGAGCCGGAAATGACTAGCACGTATGTGTGGGGAAATCTTTACCTCTACCTTACATTAAAAAATAGAATAAATAAAACTGTGCCGAACACCTATCTATATCTATCTTTAATCATTTTTGTATTTAAATAGTTTTCAAACCTTTATGTTCCAATACTTGTTAGAATCCTTTTTTATATATTAGTGGAAGGCAAAGGATAAGAAAATAATGTCTTTAAAAAATAAAACAATCATGAAATCTCCATTTTAAGGATTCCTGATTCAGCTTGATTCTTGATAAAAGTCTTCAAAGTCTTGCTAAAATGTGCCAGAACTACATCTTGTGATTTTATAACCCTTTTGTTAAGTTGGGTGAATGAGGACTCAGCAAGCCAGGCAGTGAGTGACAACAGTTCTTTATTTCAGGGTGAGAATCCAGCAACTGACCTGGGGAAACAGCTCCCCTTATATACCCTGCAGTTGTGGTGGTCAGCCAATCAGCTGATGGTCAGTTAATTCAAACTTCCTGCCAAAACTTATATACATAACACCTTTATTATATAATTGTATATGCAGAACAGTGGTGGGTTGCTACCAGTTCTCCCAGTTCTTGCGAACCGGTAGTGGAAATTTTGAGTAGTTCGGAGAACCGGTAAATATGACCTCTGCCTGGCCCCGCCCCCAATCTATTTGCTGCCTCCCAAGTCCCAGCTGATTGGCTAGAAGGAAAAAAACTCTTTAAACTCTTGCAACGGTGCTTCAAAGGGCTGCCCTACAGCTGATCAGCGGTAAAAAGCAGTGTGGTGGTAGACCAGTGCGCTCCAAAAACAAATAGGTAGACTGGAACGCTCCAAAAACAAATGGGTAGACCGGTACTGCTCTGCAAGCAGTTAAAAGTCTGGTAGACCAGTACCTCTGCTAAATCCTAAAGAATTGTCACATGACCATCAAACCATGCCCACAAAATAAGCCATGCCCACAGAACCGGTAGTAAAAACTTTTAGAACCCACCTCTGGTGCAGAAGTAGATATTTTATTTGTTGTTCATACCAAAAATGGAATATTCTTCTCAAACAAATATATAGCATGCCATAGACTCTCCAGATTTATTCACTAGTGGCAGACTAATTACAACTCATAATTTTTATCCAGCACATATATTTTATTTTTTTATTTGCAAGCTGCATAAACATTATGAGATGAGGCAGGTTTTTCATTCTTAAGTAAACTAAGATATGGAATATTTTTTATTCTTTATACAGAATTATATTTTTATTCATGGATATTAAAATAGAAATGGCAAAGTGAACTGGTATATATATTTTTTCCAAGCTTATATAATAAGAGTAATTCTATATGTATCAAAAATGTTTCCTCCATGAATATCAGTATTATGTCTGTCTGCCAAAAGAACCCATGAAGTGTGATATAGAAATATGTATATGAATCTTTATATATATATCAAGGAACAAATGAAATTTAAATGTATAATTTATTCCATCTTGAAACAAATCACAACCATTCAAATCTTAGAGTGAGAGAAGACCCACATTAGGAACTATATAAGCATCAATCATTGTGACAGGCACTATTGTTAATAGTGAAATTACATTCAATTGCTTTTCTATTTCTCCTCTTTTTTTACATACCCTCTCCATTCCTTTTCCAGACAAACACTAATGTTACCCTGATTTTATGTCCTTTTTAGGAGCCATGGTGGTGCAGTGGTTCAAATGCAATATTGCAGGCTAACTCTGGCCACTTCCAGGAGTTCGATCCTCATATTGCTTCAAAGTTGACTCAGCCTTCCATCCTTCTGAGGCTGGTAAAATAAGAACCCAGATTGTTGGGGGGAAATTATGCTGACTCTGTAAACCACTTAGAGAGTGCTGTAAAGCACTACAAAGCAGTATATAAGTCTAAGTGTTATTGCTATTGTTATTATTTCAAGTGGCACACAAAAAGATCAGTTGCAGAACATTTCCCAACAGAATTACAATTTCTATTTTTTTAAAAATAGGATGCCTCTTCGTGAAAGTGAAAGAGATAGATAGAAGAATGTAACACGACTCAGGAGTAAAACCTCATTGCTTTTTGTTGCTCGTAGAACCCAACTTAAAAGCTTCATCAGTGAATTTTGGCTCATTCTAAATAATGATATTGCTTTTTCACGTACCTTGGCTTATGATGATTTATATATTGATTTTCAGGTGGTTGCCCAGTCTAAGTAGTAACTCATCACTAGCAGGAAGAGATATACCCAATATCCAGACACAGTGACCATGGCCTACAGCAGATTCATATCTACTGTATTGCTCTCCCCTGTACTCCTGGCAACACTATTACAATTATTTAAAAATAAAATTCAGACTATATTACATTAGGAGTATTTATCACATGAGCACTCCCAATAAGTTTCAACAGTTATGCAATTCAGATTAGCCTTCAACCATGTATCCTGAAGAGTAAGTCTTTACATGTACAACTCCATACACCTGAGCCACATCCCTGACAATGAAGAAAGCAGACAAATTTGCCCAATATTGGGTTTGTCAGGTATATTTAGGTGGTGGCAGTTTTCAATTATGATACCTGAAAATAGCTAATGATATTTCCAACCCCAGGATATTCTGAAATCTTCTTCACATGGCTATCCTTGAAGGAAGCTAGTACTTGAAAGGAGACCACAGTGTAAAACTATATTGAGTTGGTCAAATATGTCAGCTTTGGCTTGTATCAAGATAAATGTTCATTTCTTATTTACCTTTTTTTAGATTAAGTTACCTAAATATAGATACAATGACATTATGTGCCAGTTTAGAAAGTGCTTGGGGAATTTCTCTTTCCAGGAAAGGACACTTCAGGGCAAGACTTCTATTCTGGATTTCCACTTCAGAGACTTTGGTGGACCATGTTCAGGCTATAAACAAAAACTAACACAGTTCCTTTCAAATATAAAACTACTGACCTAATTTTCAGGTATCTAGCTGAAATGCTTCTGGCATTCTGCATACACCAGATCTGTCACTATGGCAATGTTTTATTTTCAGAATATTTAATACAGATACTGCCATGCAGTACTGAGTTGCTTTTCTGGGGGGAAAAACATAAATGCACACTTGTAAATATTTTTGTGTGCATGGTGGTTCAGATTCAGTTGCAGAAAGATGTTTCAAAGTATGAGGAAGTGTAAACCTAGCACCTGCAACTCTTTAAAGCAGCTGCTTTGTTGCCTGCTGGGATTGCATAAATGTTCTATTAAAAAGGTACTGTTGCTTTAAAGAGTTGTACACAGATGCTACATGTGCTTTCTTATGAACTTTAAAACCTATTTTGGAAACTGAATGTGAAGCACTCCACAACCCTAACATATACACATTAAGAAAAAATGATATCTGTCCCTTTCCGTCAGTTTATTTCTTGTTTTAAAATGCCATGATGCATTTTCTTTTGATAATTAAAAAATTCTGACCAGAATATTTGAATACTTTTCTTGTTAGAAAATAATATATATTTTCAATAACAATTTACAAATTAAATACACAAGTATTGATTTAAAAAGGAAGTTAGTACCTTTTCATCATCAAAACCTTTGGAATTCAAGTTCCAAAGAAATAGATCAATAAATAAGTAAATACAATTAAGGGGGAGAGTAATTGAGAGAAAGATCCGATTGCATTAAAGGTACATCAGAACGCTTAGCCTGTTATGAAGACCAAATCTCAGCTTAATATGACTATTATAGTTTTGCCACTATAGGAAAGAAAGCATAGTCTGGATCAGCTAATGCCAGTACTCCTAATCATATACTGTACCTTCTCATTTATTGAGTTACAACTTCCATTATCTCCCCCGAAGCATAACCTCCAAGTCTACTGAGAATGATGGAGTTGTAATCTAACGCATGATGAAACCATTGGGTTGGGAAGTTGGTATAGCTGAAAGCCAGCAATTAGTTCCTTATATTTCAACTGTCTGGGCCAGATCTCCTGGCACATGTCTTTTCCTTAGGTTTAGCTCTCTATCTTGATGCCAAGAATCAATATGCTGTGCAAAATTTTTATTCACTTCATACAAGTATGACTTTCCAGCATCATCTGGAAGCCTTCTTACATTTTAGTTATAGAGAATCATGTAAATAATAATTTTAAAAATTTATTTATTAGATTTGTTTGCTGCCCATCTTGCTTCAAGGCGACTCTGATTACAATAGTTGATTAGGGAGTTGAACAGATCCTTGGAGAGTCTAAAAGTCAACTCCATTATTCATTATTGCTCAATAGATCATACCCTTGTGTTCACTTGCCTGCTTTCAGTGGTCTGCTATTTATTACTCTGTAATAATAAAAAATTCATCTTTAGTCTGGCTTCAAAGAGGGTTGCTTCCTGCAGTTGCTAGATGACAGCCAATGTCTTTTGACATTGACTCTTCAATGTCAACGAACAAGAAACCCAACAATTGAGTAGCTAATTGTAATAGCACTAAGGGCAGTATTTTACCCTTTTAATGCTACTCCTTTTTCTTTCTTTCTGAGCAGAGAGCTACATTTGAGTTTTAATGACCACAGTTGGTTTGGGTTCACTTCTCTCTGCAGGTGGGCCATTAATTGAAATAGAAATTTTGAAGATCTATTTTTAATTCATTCCTCAGGCAGACTTTGATGTGCTTCCAAGTATTCTGAGAAGACAATTATAACAGACTCACAGCCCAGCTATTTCTCTCCCTTCTGAAAGAAAAATAAAAAGGCTGGGCACACATACAAAACATGATCAGTTCAGCATTTTCGCAACATAAGGCAATTGCTTGTAGGTCATTATTACTATATACAGCAACAGAGAAATTGGTATGGAGTATTTGCACCAAAGTAAGCAAAGCTGCTTTGGATCCTGCATCGTTGTCCACTTCAGATCCAAATCTGGTGTTCTAACCTGACTCCCAACACAACAAGCCCTTTATAGTTAATGAAACATTCCCTTTATTAGGAGTGCCAGCAGCTGCTCTCTCACAGAGGGCTACAAAGTCTCTAAGTCCTGTGGAAAGTGACGCTTGCTCCCTTTTCCCCTGAACTGGCCTAACACATCAGGAGTCTCTCTCTCTCTTCCCACACTTGCAAAGGAAGTCCTGCAAGGTGCACTTGCTTTTTTCCAGCAGCAGAGACACACACACACACATGCTCAGAAGGTACTGCAGATACCAAGAATTCTGATAATTTCCAGACAGAATTCGGAAGTGCAGGGTATCAGTGGTGGACCGGCAGGGAGATGAATAGTTGTCTGCCACATCTATTCATCTCTGCCCCCTGCCTTTTATCCCCAGAGCTAGGGTGGGGCTTCACTAGCAGCAGTGGCTCTTCTGTCCCAAGGACCGTTCCACTGCTCTCCTCTTCTCTGCCTTCTGTGTATCCGCGCGTCAGCTGTTCCTCCTCTTCTTCATCAGCCACCTCCAGACCTGAGAGCTGTTGACTCTCCATCTGAGGGCTGATGGACATCCCAGGCTCCGTCTCTGTCTCTATCTCTGACAGCTCCATTCCCTCTTCCCCTCTCAGAGTTCTCAGTTTGCCTTGATGCTGGCCCTGGCTCCCACACCACCTACTCATCTGATTTGGCTGCTAAAAGGGCTGGCGTCTGACAGGCCACAACATCTGGCTTGCCAAATTTTAAATAGTGTTTTCCCACTAGCAACTCATTCAACATGTTTTGAGTGTGTCTGTATGTAGGAGGGGAGGGCAAGGAGCATCTAAAGAACAAATGAAAAAAACTGATGAGTATCTTGAAAAAATTGCATTACTGATGATTTTCCCTCAGAGATTATTAAAAAGGACAAAGTAGATACTAAGCTGGCTAGACCTGTAACTTGCATTACGTTTTCTTAACAAAATTAACATTTCATAATCATAAAATGATTTACTCACTTTTACTCAGGATTGAAACTGATTTCAATAACTGTTACATTTGAATGAGATGTTCAGGAGTATACCATTACCAAAATTCATGATGTGAGATAGTTTGCATCTCATTTTATCTATTAAATTATGTTCACCAGGTACTAAGGAAGTAAAAAAAAATGCATTGAAAACACAATGATGAAGACAATTAATCTGAACTCTCTTGTAAAAATGGCTTTTGTGGAAGACAGAACTTTCAACTGTCTCAATGAAATCCCATTCTCCCATCTTGGAAGTGCATGTTTAGTGCCTAAAAGCCCCATAATCCACCAAATACTGTGTTTTCTACAAGTTCATGTTTTATACATGAACAATAAACATACTATTAAACATTAATAAGAAAAATTAAAAAGTCTGAATAATCGATATGACAGTACAAAGAGACAGCAGAATAAGAGAAAGTGGCAGACCTGGAAGCCATCTTTCTACCTTTGTGCCTTTCAGGCTTCAGGCCTGCCACAAATCCTACTGTGGGAAATTGGGAGGGGGATTGAATAGAGGGAAGAAGATATGTAGTCAAAATAAAATTCTTTATAGGAAGTCAAGGCCATGGTGTTGAGAAGAATGAGGAGATATCTTCTGTTCCATACAGTAAGTGATTGGATGTGTGGTGGACATGTGGGTGCTGGGCAGGGACTTGAACTTTCTTTTGGGTGTGGAAAACCCGGAAGCTCTCAGATTTGGGTTTTCCCAGATGTGCCAATATGACATCTCTAATAAAAGTTAGCTTTGAGGAACTTCAAGCCTCAGAGTTTGATTTCATTGGGGGTGTTACTTGGAACCCTGACAGAAAGAGCTGGAGAAAATTACAAAATACAAAGACCAAATAACAGCACCATATCTGTGACAAAAGAAAGCAAAGATAGTACCAGTGGTAAATAGGTGCCTTGGGTGCAATCCCCAAACAACTGGAGTACCCCTTATTTGCAACAGCTTACATCCTGCAATGATACATACTATTGATACCTTTAACACCAACAAACAACATCTGTTTATCTCAGGTCCTTGGACAAAAATGCCAAATCCAATCTAAACACCTGGCTGACTGTATGATAAACTATAATAATAAAAATAAATAAAATGATGATAACATAATCAAAGCTGGTACCAATGGTAATAGGTGCCTTGGGTGCAATCTCAAAACACTTGGAGCACCATTGGCATTGACAAACTCACCATCAGTCAATACAGCTTACATTCTGTGATGAGACCTTTAACACATTCACATCTACCTATCCTAGGTCCATGGGAAGGATTCAATAGTTGGACAAAAATGCCAACTCTAGTCTGAATATATGGCTGATTATGCGATGAATGAAAATAATGTTGATGATGATGACTATAACAACAATAATAAAAAAACATGATTTGAATAAAACCAAATAATTCATAATGAAATTGGAAACCAAGTCCTATGAAAAAGGGATCAAACAACTAATATGTTTAGTCTGGGGGTGAAATCCAGCAAGTTCTGACAGGTTCTGGAGAACCGGTAGTGGAAATTTTGAGCAGTTCGGAGGACCGGTAGCGGAAATTTTGAGTAGTTCAGAGAACCAGCAAATACCACCTCTGGCTGGCCCCAGAGTGGAGTGGGAATGGAGATTTTGCAATATCCTTCCCCTGGAGTGGGGTGGAGATTTTGCAGTATCCTTTCCCTGCCACACCCACCAAACCACACCATGCTCACCAAGCCACACCCACAGAACCGGTAGTAAAAAAAATTGGATTTCACCACTGGTTTAGTCTATAAAAGAGATAGCCTTCAGATATCTGAAGGGCTGTCAAACAGAGGAGACAGCGTAGTTCTTTCACCCTAAAGGGACAAAATCAAAACCAGTGGATTGAAAATAGGTTCAATTTAGATGCATAACTGGGAGAAGTTTCCTGACAGGAAGAGTTGTGAAGCAGTAAAATATGCTACTTCATGAAGTGGTACATCCCCCTTCACTGGAAGTCTTCAAACCTAGTCTGAATACCCACCAGTTAGAAATACTTCAGTAGATGCTGAACTAAGCAGAGGTGGACTAGATGATCTGTGACATCTACGGTGTATCTTCTTGTGTTATGATTTTCATCCTAAAAATGCTTGTTTCTGTAGTTCACTTGATCTTTAAAAAAAACAAACCAAGGGGCTTCCAGAAATTGAGGACAACAGCCAAAGTTGGTAATCTATTTATAGTTTAGAAGGTTAACATAAAATCTAGTTTGTGTTAAGACCTACCTCCCACTGGTAGAGCTATTCTAGAATCAGATTTTAATTCTAGCATCTATCTGTGTGGAAGTAATTTCTAAGATAGAGACACTCGGGATAAATCTTCTCATTTCTAAGCATTGTTTTCAAGGAAGGCCTAGTTTTCAGTTGGGAGTAGTAAATTTAGCTATCCAGAAGCATTCCGCATTAAACAAGACAAAGAACTAACTGTAATTGGTTTGCCTAAATTGTCAGTCTTGTCTGACAGGATTTCTCTTACACATATCTCACACAATGCAAGTTGTCATTGATTTGAGAAATGAATTGCCCTGGATGCAGCTATTCAGTTTCTGTCAAGTTGGTTTTTTTTTTTTTTAAAGCTGCAACAGAGCTATATTAAATCATGCAATTTGCCAGCAGCAATTCCATTCTGGAACACTGCTTGAACGAAGCAGATCCATTCTAACAACTTACATATCTTTGCCAAGGCCCATTAAATTTATTGACTTGTAGAGTTCAAAAAGTAGGCAAGATTCTCTCCGTACTGTATTTTTATTGGCATATCTTGCAACAGTGGCATGATAATTGTCCAAATAGTAGGAAAGGGCGGCTAGCCTTTCCAAAGGATTCAAAGCCTTTGTTGAAATAACAGACTCTTTATTCAGAAGAATCAATAATATTGCAGAGAAGAATAGATCAAAGAGCTTCAGAGATATTTTTAAAGCAATAATAGTTTTGCAGTTTTTATACTGTGAAGAATTGCAGCTATGATTATTATTATGGATGTGTTAAATTAATAACCATGATGTAATGTTATAAACTACTGTAATAAACAAACATATACACATATATTGGGAAAAGCGTTTTAAAGAAAACATTTGCAGTATAACGGCAAGATCTTTTATTCCGTTCTAATTATTTTTAAACAGATCTATTAGTAGATTTACATTTTAAAGTAGCAACAAAAATGAAACTTGCTGCTTGTAGAAATTCATCACTGCATCCAGTAGAAATCAGAACGACAGAATGGAAAAGCCCCTGGTGTGCGTGTGCTGGGGTGGCGGTAATTCAATTCCTCTATGGAGTTGAGCCCATGACTAATAAAGTTACCAGTCTGCTTGGTCAGTCATAATGCAAATAGAACCAGCAGCTGAAGGAGAGGATGACACTTGACTAGCAATATGAATTTGATGGTTCATTCAGAAATGGACACCAGAATGTAGTCTAGAATGAAGATGTCTGCACTTTATACAGCAAAAATATAGACATTTCATTGAGTCAAAATATTGTTTACTTCCCCAGCTTATTTTATTACATGGATCTACCTACTGTCCTTATAAACCATGGTCATGCTTTAGCATCTTGTGCAAAATAGCCACCTGCTTTATTCGGCAACAAATCGTGGCTTATTATAGGTATGATCATTAGTCCCTGAGTATCTGCACTTTAGCCAGTACCATCAATTGACATAACTTAATTTCCCCAAATTTTTGAAACATTCAAACAGAGGGGGGGGTAGTAGTAGTAGTAGTAGCACTACTACTACTACTAGTAGTTAATAATTTTTTGATGTTAATAAAAGTAAGTCAGCAGCAACTGATCTGCTCTTGGCCCAATAACTGGCAATTACTAGCAGTGAATAAGCAGGCCAGTGTGGCTGTTTTTTGCCATCATGCAAGACACATGAAATCCTGAGCATGTGGAGTAGTATCGCTATCCAAGATCCATAATGCAATGGTGCCACAAAGGAAGGCATGTAAAGGACAGAGCATCCTATAAAATGTCATATTTTGCTCTTGAGATCCTTAGGCTTAGTCTATTTTTCTGATAAGGAGGAAAATGGCACCATTAGCTTTTTTGCTTTTCGTTGAAATAGTAAGTATTCAGCATTGTTGAAATCAAAATCCAAAAGCTTTTACTTAATATATAGTGATACTCAAGCCTCTGTTCTTTTACTAAAATCTCTTTTTTTAAGACCATTTGGCACATTTAGAATGTTAGAAATACATTTCTTTCTGTTCATTCTGTTCATTCCCTTTTAAAAAGAACCAGAGAATCTTTGTTCTGTGCATCCTTTCCTTTACTGAAAAAAAGGAATTATATGAGTTTGAAGCATATTTTTTCTGTATAAAGTGCAGCAACTACATGCAGCAAACCCAACCTCCTTAAACAGATGTTCCTCTTAAGAAGATTATTCTATGCTTCAGACAGCTTTGCTTCTTATATGCAGAGACATGATATGAAGGATTTCTGGTGCTGTATCCAAGGTTGCAACACCACAAAAAATAACTTCATAAACACTGGGAAAGCTGCTTAGTTTAAAAGCCCTAGTCCTTCTTATATTTACAGTAACCAATGAGCAAACGATAAAAAGGAATATGAAAGCAGAATCAAATGCATTAGCTACTACTTCAGAATCAAATGAGCTAATAGCATTAAAACTGCAAGTTGAGAATGGAAGGGATACTAGAATATTCATAAAAACACTGAACAGCTTTTGTACAAGTTGAGCATATGGTAGATTTCTGCACCTTCTACAAATAAAAACACACATTTTTTTTACCTTATAAGTAACAAATGCTACAAAAATTTCAAAGAATTTCTCCAGTCTCTGTCTACCAATAAAGGAGAATATTTGTAGCTCAGTGATGAAATGAGGGATCCTTGGTGCTCTCTGAGCTTGGTTGTTTTCTTACAAACATTTCATTACGCAAAGTAGGTAACATCATCAGTGCTAGTAAGGAGTGGGGTTTTGCTCTTTATATTCTAGTGACTTGTCCTGTCAGTGTTCATGGGGAGTGGTCTTAGAGTTTCTTTGTTTGGTCTGTTTACTGTTAGCTTGCTTGGCAGTTCCTTGATTCGGGTATTATTTGCTTCTTGATTGTTGGTCTGATGTTAATCTTGGAATTAATATATGGTTATCTGGATGCTGATTGCTGATGGGAAGGTGTTCTGGTCTTTTTGTTCCCTTTTTGGCTTGTTGATTGTTTCTTTCATATAGTATGTAGATATTTAATTTCACGACATACGGACAGATTAACCATAGTTTCAGCTGGGAAACTATATGACCATCCTAGACCAAGTCAAGCCCAAAAATACTAGGGAGTTTCTAGAAGCCTGGCATTCTAACTAATTAGCCATCAATAGACACATAGACAAAAACAATATCTACATACTATGCAAGAGACAATTAACAAGCCAAAAGAGGAACAAAAACCCAAAACCGCTGCCACCAGCAATCAGTCCCAGATGAACATAGATTATCTCCAAGATTAACATCACACCACCTATCAAGAAGTAAACAATACCCCCATCAAGGAACTGCCAAACAAGTTAACAGTAAACAGAGCAACCAAACAATCTCTAAGATCACCCCCATCAATTCTGACTGGCCAAGCCAAGCAAATATAAATTAACAGCAAATTCCAGTCCTTACAACACAGATGATGTTACCTAGTTTGGGAGATGAATCATCTGCAAGAAAAAAACCAAGCTCAGAGAGCACCAAGAACTCCTCAGTTTCTGTCTATTTTGTGAAATCATTTGGTGTTGTTTAGCTTAGTTTTGATGAATTATGGAACTCAAAATTTAGAGGGGAAAAAACCCTTCATTCTTGCTAAGTAAAGAACAAAATCTGAGACTTTCAGATGCTGATGGACTTTTACAGTAATTCCACCGATGTACAATCTTGATCTGTTTCTGGTGACAATCTACGGCTCTTCCAAGATCATTCTGGTAATATTCCTATAATGACTCCATCCGTATATTCTATTCATTCCCTTCCTCTCATTCTACTTTATTCAATCTTACAAGCATAACATTTTTCCTAGTCCATAGCAAAATTATATGACTTTCTCCTGGCTGATGATTGCCTCAAGAAGAGGAACTGCTAAGAACTTTATCTAGATCTATTACCACACATATATTGTATTTTTCTCCAGCTACACATTTCTACTAGAAGAAATACATCCTGGGTTATTATTTACCTTTGCTTATTTTTCATGATCTTTTCTAAGTTTATCATTGCCTTATAATCACACCTCTCTGCTTCTACACTGTCTGTAAAGGCTGAAGCTGGTAAAGTAGAAACCAATGATTGTCAGGCCAGAAAGAACAGCCATAACTGCCTTCCATAGCTTTGCAGAAAGTCAGGAAATACTCTTTCACTCAGAAAGGTGTGAAGAAAAAAACTTAGCATTTAAATTCTGGAACCAGACATATACATCGCTTGATTACTACCATATAGGCAGTAGGCGAATTTTCTACATATATGACTTTTTTTCATCTGTAATAAAGCAAATTACCTGCAAAAGTTGTATTGTTAGCTAGTTACAACATGTAGCATTGAGTTTCTGCAGAACAGAGATTTACTGACTGCTGGAAATTTGACATTGTCCAACTTTACCTCTTCTTGAACCAAAAACATAAAGCTATTTACCAACTTCACTTATTTGCCATTAACTGTAATTTATTAAGCATGTTGGTTGATATTAAGCATGATGATTAATATTTCATTTTCATAATCTGGTCTTAAGTTTTCCTTACATTCAGCTAACAAAGTGGTATCATCTGTATTTCTCAAAATATTAGCATAAACAAGATTTACTTTCCAATATAATGGAAAGATCTTGGCTACTATCTGCTTCTATTGGGGCTCAGCAGTTAAGACACTGGGCATGTTGGCTGGAAAGTTGGCCCGAGCACCATGTAATAGGGTAAGTTCCCAATAGACTGTTTCTATTAGTCTATTAGTCTCATGTATTCAAGATAAGAAATAGGAAACAGGAATGGTTGTCCATATATTCCATATAAAACTCTCAGTGTTTTTCTCTATTGACCATGATGTCTAGAACTATTACGAATTTTTTGTGCACCACAGATTCTCTACCTCTGGCCCAGTGGTGAAATCCTAATTTTTTTACTACCGGTTCTGTGGGCGTGGCTTGGTGGGTGTGGTATGGCTTGGTAGGCATGGCTTGGTACGTGTAGCAGGGGAAGGATATTGCAAAATCTCCATTCCTACCCCACTCCAGGGGAAGGATACTGCAAAATCCCCATTCCCTCCCCACTTCTGTGTGAAGTATATTGCAAAATCTCCATTCCCACCCCACTCTGGGACCAGTCAGAGGTGGTATTTGCTGGTTCTCCAAACTGCTCAAAATTTCCGCTACCGGTTCTCCAGAACCTGTCAGAACCTTCTGGATTTCACCCCTGCTCTGGCCTAAAGAATAAAAATGTTCAGATTAAAAAAAGTCAGCATCCAAAATGTACTTCTTTAGTCATGTTGAACACAATAGAATTTTTTGAATAGATTCTCTGCAAGCACAGAGTGTCTCACACATGCATACAAAGCCATAATTAGTTGCACAGTAACGCTCCCTCTACAATTAATTATTTCATTAAATGATGAGCCACATAATCATGACAACAATAAAAACCACTCACACATTTAATCTATGTACAATCATAAGAAGGATTTATTTTAGGGTACCTTCTGTAATTAAATCTTGCTACTTTTGAGTTTTGAGACTATTTAAAATGCAGAACAGGAAATCCAAACCAGATTTTGCTGATACAAAGAAAATTCAAGGTTTTAGTGAAAATGAAACAACTGAGCAGTCTTGCATAAACCAGTTACTTCTCTCCCTGCTTCCCCTACTTCCTGGTGATACTTCTTACCATGCAGAATATAACTGGGGAAGGAAAATGCCCAACATTATTTTTAGCCATGCGTGTTGCAAATAAAGTACAAGCATTGTAATAACTGCAAATTAGTTTCAGTTCAGTTGGGGTATAATCATGGCTGCCTTTCAGTTTGTTGCCTAAGTGGCACTGAAATGTACAGAGGCGTGCTTATTCAAAGAAAGAGCTTCCATTGAATTGGGCAGAGTACTGTAACTTGGAATAGTCTAATAGCCTCCACACATTTAATATAACATACGTTAAACAGTGAAGACTCGTTTTACACAATATTGTAGATCTGGTAATCACACACCCGTGTGCCAAGGAAAAATGCTAAGTGAAAAGTGTTCCCATACACAATCATATGAATTCAAACTAGATTTTATCCTCTGTTGATGATAGCAAGATTATATGATGGTGCAGTATGTGGCAGAAAGACAGTGATCAATCAGATTTGATATATTAGCTAACGTCTCAAAGAGAGAGACAGTTTGGTCTAATGGTTAAGGTGTTGAAGTAGAATTGGCAGCCTAAGTTCTAAAGCTGCCTTAGGCATAGAATCACCCATGACTCTCTTTCAACTCTAGGAAGAGCCACTGCTAAAAATGTTGCCAAAAAAACTGCAGGGACCTGGGGAGTCAGACACCAAAAGTCAAGCCTGTTTCAATGTCTAGCCAACTCTCCAAAAATCCCAAGCACAGTATTTCAGCTCACAATTTCCAACTGTAAAACATGTGGAGCAGTGGTGAAATCCACATTTTTTTACTACTGGTTCTGTGGGTGTGGCTTGGTGGACGTGCTGTGGGCGTGGCTTGATGGGCATAGCAGGGGAAGGATATTGCAAAATCCTCATTCCCTCCCCATTCCTGGGGGAAGGATATTGCAAAATCTCCATTCCCACCCTACTCTGGGGCCAGCCAGAGGTGGTATTTGCCAGTTCTCCGAACTACTCAAAATACCGGTTCTCCAGAACCTGTCAGAACCTGCTGGATTTCACCCGATGTGGAGTATTGAGATTAAAGCTGATTTAATGTTGTAGATAGAACTAAACTTGATTCATGAGTGGAAAAAAGGCACTAAGATATAGTTATATTTCTATAGCTATATATTATATCAATTATAAATTATTATATAAGTATAGGGTTATATTTCTGCCTATTTGGCATTTTTCTAGAGGATGTCATCAAGATTAGTCATGATGCTTCATGGTCTTACCGTTTGAACAGAAGTACCACCAAGATTCTTACTTTATTTTAATAGAGCGCAGTTTATAAATAATGCAACAGTTATAAAGCTTCTTACTGAAAGTTGTTACTTTTCTTTTCATTATATGGCATAATATGATGTTTTCCACCTGGAATCACTAGTTGAGATGGGCTGCTATAGAAATCAGTCAATCAATCTATCAATCAAATAAATAAATAAATAATACAGTATATTTACATGATACTGTAAACCAGGTTTATCCTAAATCACTGATAAGAATCTAACATGCATGTTATACTAGATGATCCAACAATGTCTAGCTGGTTACCATGTCTATTGGCCAATATTACATCAGCTTTTATGATGACTAACACGTCTTGGTTTTGTCTGAAGGCTGGACAGTTAAAACATTCCTCTGCAATGACTGGATTGGGCTGGAGCCATTACATGAGTAGGGAAGGGCTGGAACTCCCTGGCTTACCCCGTCAGATATATATGTCTTTTTACTTTTTCAATGCCTGCAGAATTTGTATGTTGCAGTTGCTGAGATGCTGCAGCTGGAACAGCAGCCCCATTTTGCAAGCACACCTGTTTTCTATCCCTGAATGACAAAATGGGGAGTTAAACATAAAGTAATCCCCATCTGCGGATCAGAGAAGTCAACTAAAAGCAAGCTCTAAGTACAAATTTAAGGACCCTCATATTACAGACTGGGAAATTTACTGAGCCCAATATGCCATGGCTTAGTATATCACACAAATTAATTCAATGTCTTAATTTATTCATCATGCTAAGCCATGAACTACAATACCAGTAGTTGATAAACCACAATGAAGGTAGTCCTCAACTTAACAAAGTTTGTTTAGTGACAGTTTGAAGTTACAACATCACTGGGAAAAAGTTACTTATGACCATTCCCCCCCCCTTTACCATTACAGCATTCCCATGGTCATGTGATCAAAATTCAGATGCATGGCAACTGACTCATATTTATGACGTTTGCAGTATCCCAGGGTCATGTATTCCCTTTTTGTGACCTACTGACAAGCAAAATCAATGGGGAATCCAAATTCACTTAACAACTGTGTTACTAATTTAACAGCAGCAGTGATTCACTTAACTATTGTGAAAAGAAAGGTCATAAAATAGGGCAAAACTCACTTAACAAATGTCTCATTTAGCAACAGAAATTTTGGGCTCAATTGGAGTCATAAGTTGAGGACTACCTGTAGTTAGTTTGAGTTCACAAAACTAAGTGAATGAGTACTATGAACCAATTGCATTCCATTAGATTCAAGATGAGTCACCTGTGGCATGTTTGCTGAGTGACTTAATACTGTAACTTCTCTACCGAAGTTAATACTGTAACTTCTCTAAAGATATAATCAAGAAGAAACCTGGGAGCATCTTTTCGCATTTTTTTTTCAAAAGGTATAGTTTTTCTGAACTTTGTGTACAATAATTAATGAACTCAAAAGTTGACATCATGATTCCAAACAAGCATAATGCCAAATCAACTTCCCATGACACTCTATAGCCGTGATGGCGAACCTATGGCATGGGTGCTACAGGTGGCATGTGGAGCCATATTGGTGGGCATGTGAGCTCAGCTCCGGCACGCATGCGTGCACCGGCCAGTTGATTTTCGGGCCTTCTTGGCCCACCAGAAGTCAGGAAACATGCCGTTTCTAGCCTCTGGAGGGCCTCTAGGAAGGGTGGGGAAGGCTGTTTTTGCCCTCCCCAGACTCCCAGAAAAGCTCTGGAGCCTGGGGAGAACGAAAAATGGGCCTACTGGGCCATAACGTGCCAAAAGCAGGGGGAGCATGAGGGGGGGGCAGGGCGCATAGAATTATGGATGTGGGCAAACGTGCATCCCCCCCACTCTTGGCACGCGATGGCAAAAAGGTTAGCCATCACTGCTCTATAGCCAACCTCAAAGTGAATGTCTTAGAAGACTGGAACTCTACCATTGAGTAGGAGGTTGCTCAACTCACATCATCACATCTCAGAAGGTATCAACAAACACAATGGGTTGTAATCAGTGGTGGGATTCAAATAATTTAACAACCGGTTCTCTGCCCTAATGATTTCTTCCAACAACCAGTTCACCAAACTGCTCAGAAAGTTAACAACCGGTTCTCCCGAAGTGATGCGAACTGGTTGAATCCCACCACTGGTTGTAATGCATTACACTTATTAATGGAGAAGTGTTTGCCCTGTGCGGTACTCCATCTCTCAGATAAGTTGTATATGTATCAACCTTTCTTTCCCTCTTTCACCCCAGTTTAAATCTTAAAAGAGCCTAGTCGTTGTACTGCATCTGGTGAAGGGGGCTGCAGCTCACAAAAGCTTGCCTTTTCATAAAATGTGTTATAGTCTGAAAAGGTGGCACAAGATTCCTTCCGATTTTTCTGCCACCATCAGAGTAATACCTCTCTCCTTCTGGGTGAAATCACCGATGGCTGAGAGATACTGTGATGCCTGCAATGAATCATCAAAGCGCATCAGACTTGATTAAAATCACCCGATCGGGATGATCGCATAAGCCCTTCCAGCTTTCGACGTATGAGACGGCCCACTGACCCAGTTAAAGGCTGCACTGGCCACCATCTGCCCGCTTTAAAAATTGGCCATTCCCGCCCGCGCAGGGATCTTTCACTGGCCAGCTTGAGCAACCTGACGCCACGGATAGGGGGAAAAACAAACGAACAACAGCCTCTCCTCGAAGAAAAAGGCTGGCTGGCAATATTGCTCCGACGGAAAGTTCAGGGGAGCGCCGCGCGCTCCTCCTCCGAGGTCGGAGAGGCGCGGACGGAGAAGCGCTAGTGCCCAGCAGGACGGCGAGACGGAGGAAGCGGCCGGCTTGGCCGTCGACCGAAGGACCAAAACGGCCGCGACCTCCGTCTTGCTCTGAATGAAGGCCGCCAGCTCGCTACTCTCGTCATTTGATCGACGCCGCTGCTGCCGCTAGCAGTGCCGACGGTGGCGAGTCTTGCGAGCTGGCGCTCATGCGCATTGCCGGCGATGCTTTCGCGCTGTCCTCTCCTGCTCCGCTGGCGCTCCTCCTTCTCGCGGTGGCGCAGCGGCGGCTATTACTAGAGTCGTGCGGGGTTTTTTCTCTCTCTCCCTTCTCCCGCCCTCCCGTATCAAAATTCTTGAGTCGGAGAAACTGCCTGCTGTGGGGGCTCTTCTCCCTCGCCTTCACCCCGCGCCTGACTGCGAAAGAGTGAGGCGGATGCCGTGGGCGCCGCGCTTGCTCGTTCCCTGGCGGCGTCTCCCTTGGCGCCCTCCCCGCCTTCTCCGTTTAATTTGCCAAACGAGATTGCGGAGGGCTCCAGGCTCCCCAGGCTGGCTCCCGTTGGACTCGGCGCTTCTCGCCGCAGGAGTCGCAGCCGTAGTAGCGCGGTAGTGCCGGCTGCCGCCTCTGGAGGCGCGGCGACTCACGCTGGAGAGGTGGGGAGAGCATCTTCGGCCACGGACTGTCCGGGGAGTCCGGCGGAGGTGCCGCGATTTCTGGTAAGTCGTGATTTTAATACGGACCCCGACAAATGACGAGAGACGGACCCCTTCTGCTTGGGGAGGCTTTCCTGCTGCAGGATCCCAGGATCCAATAGATCTTGGAGAGGTGGGGAGCGTGGCTTAGGCTGGTTCCAACTAGTGAGGGCAGTGTACTCTGTAGATGCTCAGGAGCATTTCTGGGAAGCTACAAGAGCCCCAGATTCGGCAAACGTAACTTGGACCCAGAAAAACTGAACTCCCTGTTCAGAAAGAGCCTTGGCAGTTGGAAGGAAGGGAGCGCAGGGGCCAGAGAATGCCGACCTTTGCTTCTGGATTCCTAAATGGAGAAGGAACAAGTGGCCGCCAGTCGGTTATCCTATGGTCTCAGAAGATTTAGTCCAAGGGCTAATGCAATACACACAGAATTTGAAGAGTGAGCAGGCAAAGAGCTTGGCCCGTGGAAGGGCTTTCTTTCTGCATCTCAAAAATGAGGTGCCATTGATCGGAGAGGGCTGCATGTTGCTAACAGTTGTGGGGCTTGCAGAAGACTGAGACTGAGAAGGGGTGGTGCAATTTTGGGGTGCAGAAATGGCTACCACTTACTCCCACCACGTGCGAAGAGGGATTTCTAGCCTTCTCCCAGAAGAAAGTTCAGTGGAAATCAATACATACTTCTTGAGCTGGTGCATTTCTTAGATCTTAAGATTGTGGTATCAGTTAATTGATTGCAGCTTGACTTTGGAGTGGGCGAAATGCAGTGGAATGATGTTCCTGTTCGGTTTATGAAACTTGCTGGGTGGTCTAGGGAAAAATCCTAGAATAAATGTGTACAGACGAATGGGGAATGACAAATTTGTTTCTGAGAGGCACTTTAGAAGGCATTGCGGAGAAGGGGGTTGAAGAACGCTCAAGAGGAAAGAAAAAGCTGAGAGAGTAGATGCAACTTGGCATAATGTCTACATAAATTAGTGGAAGGTTGCCAATTATGAACTTCAATAACAATTTGTGTTTAGGTGCCTTTACATTCTGAAATTAAGGACTTGTGCAGTCATAGAATTTGAAAGGTAATGTGTTTCCTTGGGGGGGGGACCCCTAGTTGTCTATAAACTATAACGTAGGCTATAAGAGCTGGTTGTTTGATTGCAGCTGTTTGTGGTTGTAATCTCACATAAACCCCCATGATGTCAGTGGAAGTATTTCTAAATTAAGGGTTTGTAAAAAGCAGTCCAATGAACTAAGGTCTGGTGTAACATTATTTGGGAGAACATGATGGGATGAGGAGATTGCTGCAGTAGGAAAGAAATCTCCATTGTGATTCTAACAGAGGATGGAGAAAAGGTAGCATGTGGCAAGTGTAATGTACATGCAGTATGAGTAATTTACTCTAGCACAGAAAGAGCTGCAGGATTATTCAGTTCCAGGTATTGGATCACAGGTTGTGCAGCATTTAGTGGATTGTTGCCAAGTCTTTGTAAACAATGGCAAAGGGATTTTTCCCCCTATTTCAGTCACAGCACATTTCAGTTAGATTTATTTCTAACTTAACATTCGCTCAGCTATCAGTTAACTGATTGCAGCTTGACTTTGTATGTAGTGGTACCTGTGTTTGTCCTCAGATTTATGTTAACATTTTTCTGAAATCTGTCAGCACCACTTTAGGGCCGTTGTGACTAGTATAGATGCTGTATTTGTGCAGATTTATCTAATTTAATTTTGGAATGTGGGGACTCATGCATATCAATGGACTATGGAAGAATCCCAAGAAATAGCTTCTGGGAAACAATGATGAACTGAAAACTGTTCCACAAGAGCAAAGGTAATGACCACAGCAGAAACGGAAGCTGGTGAATGGATCAGCTCAAAATTCCCTTCTGGAATAATGAGAGGACCAGGATCACCCAGAGGTACTCCATACAGTGATGCCCCATGAGGAGACTGTAAGAACCTCTAATGGTTTTTAGAAGTCTGGGAGCTGAAGAAAAGTCTTCTCACCTAAGCCACAGTTCCACACCTTCAAAAAGATACTGAATTTGCATACTTCTTTTCTTAACCACTTTAGGAAATTTCTTGTTAGTGGTTTTATGAATGTCAAGAATGTTCAGAAGAGCAAGTTTGTGTGAATTTCCTTCTATTCTTAATAAAAGACGTTTATGCAAGTTTAAGGATTTAAACTTATTTAAACAGTAAAAAGGCTACTCAAATGTTGATTTTGGAGAGTTTTGAAAATTTTACACACACATATACAAAGATTTTGAAACTACCCTGTTTCCCCCAAATTAAGACATCCCCTGATAATAAACCCAATCGGGCTTTTGAGTGCATGGGAATAAGGCCAAGCGCTTATTTCAGGGTTCAAAAAAAATATAAGACAGGGACTTATTTTCAGGGAAACATGGTAATTGTAAGAAACCTTACTGATAGAAAGTATCTTTATTGTTGAATAAAAATAAAAAGAGACCCATTAATACAGAATGGAGCAGTATTATTTGAATGTAGAACAATTCAAGGGTATTTAAGAAAAAAGTACTCTAATTATTTTTAATATTTTCACTATAATAGCTTGCTATTATAAAATGGATTAAAAAGAAAAGGAACAGATTTTACTGGATGAAATAGAAATGGGCTGATCTGAATGTAGATGTGAAAATGGATTTTAAAATATCATGCTTCAAGAGCGATATGCAAAATGATGTTACACTGAACTTACAAATGAAACCAGCTGATGTCTTGATAACTTAAAGAGGATATACAAATAATAAATCAGAAGAGTGACTTGGGCAGCTTTATTTTCTTGGATTTACAAAAGAGATGTGCCAAACCTATATGAAGTTTTTGACAGGAGACGACATATGAAGGGATTAAAACCCAGAATTCTTAAAAGTGAACAAAATGAATACCAAATAGGTTTATTTGATCAAATTTAAAATATATAGTGTTGTTTCTGATAGTTCTTAATCGATTTGTATTGACTAGATCCAAACAACAAGGCATTAAGGATTTGTTTACAGATAAGAGATAAGTTATGGAAAGAATATTTGTTGTTGTATTAATAGAGAAAATGATATGCTACTGGGTTAAAAATAAAGGAATATAAATTTGATTTATTTGATTGAGGTTAAAATATTGTGTTATTTCTGGTAATTCTTAATGTATTTTTGCTGTTTAGGGCTGAATGATAGGACTTTATAATTTATATATAAAGATGAGATATGGGAAGATCTTTTGCTGAAATGTCAGAGAAGGTAATAAGTTACCTTAATAATAAGTAATAAATATAGTAACTTATTATCTTGATAAAGTCATTTTAATATATCTTTTCTTTTTTCTGTGCCTCTTCTTTTTTCTTTTCACTTTTTATATTTTTCTTAGTATTTTTCTTTTTTAACTTTGTATCTTTAAACCTTAAAAAATTATTATCAAAAAGAGAGAGCATTCCAAGAAACCTTTTCTTCATTGGCAAGAGGAAGATGATTTTTTACAATATTAAGTATATAATTATAATTTTGTGGAATAAATTGATACTACTCAGTGTATGACAGAAGAGGTGAACTCTATGTCTGCATTTCATTCTTGGTTTCACAGCACAGAAAATGAAGAGCAATTATAAGAAGGTGAGACATATTGGCTGCTGTTAGCATCCAGCAGACCTTATCTGAACAGGACCATTAAAAGCAGGATCAAGCCTTATTGGTATTTGGATGGGAGACTTCAAAAGAATAATGGAACATTAATCTGTGAAATCTAAAGGGGAAAAAAAGCCTTGAAAAAGGCAGTGACTAACCACTTTTATATGGTAGCCAAGAAAACTAATCGCCTACACGATTATGAAGCCAACAGGAATTCAGTTCAGTTTTCTTTAGTATACAGCAGTATGTCTCAACCTCCGCAACTTTAAGATTTCGAGAGCCACACAAAATGACAAAGGTGCAAGGATCCTGCTATAAAGTATACTCTGGACAGCTGCTAGTAGTTATTGGCAATGTTTAATTAATAAACCATAACATCTGTTCTCTGGATCTTTTGAGAGGTAACTACAGGTCAAGCTAACAGTACTTTCTGCTGTTTGAAAAACTACCTTATTTTGATAATAGGATTGTTTCTTCTAAAGCGGGAGAAAGAATAAACTATGCAGATAGATATCAATCATGATATATAATATTAATTTTTCTGAACTATGGTTGCAACTGTATCTTAGATTTACTCAGAAGCAATTTTATAAACGTGTTTAATGATCCATCTAAGTTTTAAATCATTAACTGTAAACAGTATATGACATCATAACTTGAAATAGATAATAGAAATGCCATGAGTATCTTAAGTTTATTTTATACTTGCAACAGCCTGTGATGTAAGTTAGCCTGATGAACTTTGCTATTAAATGTAGAAATTAGGAGTCATAAGCTATAGAAAATGCCACAATGAATAAACTGTATACTATATACATGTCAATTCTTGAACATGGTAAATTAGAATAAACTTTGGATCTTGGATCTTAAAGTAAATTTTCACATGCATACTGGAAATTTTAAGATTTGTAGTTCTTACAGAACTAGAAAGCATCATGTTAAAATGTTAAACGATAATACACCATCCATCATTAAATGTTGCATATACTTTCTTTGGATTGATTAGAAAAAATTCAAGAAAATTCTCTTGCACATAGGGTACAATGCCCCCACAAACTGCAGCTGCAGTGCAGTCTTTGAAATGCCACTCCCAGGCTGAAATCTCTATTTCCTTTGGCTCCCAAGCACTATAAAACCTTTCCTTCTGCCATGCATAAACCGGAGCTTTCTCTGCATAGATGCGGAGGTGTGTATTTATGGTGATCTCTCCATGGAACTTACTCCCACTGTTACTTGAAGAGAAAACTTCCAAGCTAGTCATGCAACAGAAAAGCTTTTCAGCTAAATACAACTAATGATCTACTTATCTATGTACACAGCCAGTGATTTATAAGTATCTGAACTGTAATGCTGGGAATATGAAAGGTCTTTAACCTTTTCTTTGAATCTGGCACTCAGAGATCTGGCAAGGAGCAAAGTAATTTATTATCATCATTTGTGCTGAATATTTGAGCTGATAAGAAAAAAGCTTGTTTGCATGTATAAATCATTTTGCAAAGTATTAAGAGTCTGCCAGTTAGGATTAGAATTAGGATTCAGAGCAATTAAAATATTGAATAATTCGTGTTCTGTCTTTAGGCCAGAATATACCATGGTTGATGTATTTACAAATTGCAGGAAGGATAAATCAGATCTCAAGAATAAAAGAGGGAATTTTTTTTAAAATGCAGCATTTGAAATGCTCTTACTGATATCTGAATATTAAAATGTTAACAATCTTTAATTAACACCATACAAATAGCACTGCATTGAAAAAATAAAATGGATTATGTAGTTTTACAATATAATAAAATATCACAATAAAATATTGAGGCATAATTCTTTCATAAGTCCTTTCTTGGCAAGCCTGTTGCAGGGCATGCATAATGTAGCTCTTCAGCATGTGGAATCAGAAAAGGTTCTCCTTGACTCTTCAACCTGCAAAAGGAACATTTTAGGATCATTTTTTATGGATTTTGTAATCTATACACACATTGATTATGTTTGGATATTTCACCAAACCTTAATATGATTTATTATATTTATTTTATTTTAATTTTATTTAATTTTATTTTCTCCTTTTGGTTTCTTATGATTTATCGATTATTGTTTGTAATTTATGATTATTGATTGTAACTATGATTATGACCTAAGACCTATTACTTGCTGTTTACATGTACACTATGAGCTTAGGCACCGGAGACAAATTCCTTGTGTGTCCAGTCACACTTGGCCAATAAAGAATTCTGTTCCGTCCTGTCCCATTCCTGTTCCTATTCTTGATGTTTTTGTTCCCACCTGGATGCAGTTACTTTTTTCTTAAATTTTTAGTCCATTGGACTCAATATTTTATTAATGACTTTGATGAAGAGGCAGAGGGATTATCCTTCAGATTTGTACATGATGCAAAATTGGATGGGATACCTAAGAAGAAGAGAGACAATAAGTTCAAAATTCTTTTGACAGATTAGAGAAGTGGGTGAAATAACAGAATGAAATTAACATTTAGAAGCATGCCAATTGCCAAGAAATCAGATGGACACATGAAGGACAAAGATTATCAAGGAATTTGGAGCAATACTGTAGGTGTTCACAAACTGAATTCTGTATGAGTCAATTGTAAGATGCAATTGTATGATTGTAAAAAGGCAAATGCAGCTTTAGGATGCATTGATAGAAATGCAAATTCCAAAAATTGGATAGTAATAGATGTTTTCTTGTATATACTGGAGTTCTTATCCCCATCCTGAGCACATTTTTCAGAACCATTGGAACAGGTGCAAAGGATAGTGGATCAAGGGATTGGCAGATAAGCCTTGGGAAGAGAGACTAAGGGATCTAGGAATGTTTAGCTTTGGAAAAATGATGACTAAGAAAGGAACAACCTGAAAAGGTGTCATTCAGAATACAATCAAAGATCTGTTCTTTATTGGCTAGAATGCAGAAATAGAATAATAGTGGGTTTTTTTAACAGGAGAACAGGATCCAATTAAATGTAATGAGAAGCTTTTAACAGGTAGAACAATTGGTCAGTGGAATCTTGGATTATGGTTGGCAATGAGCAGCCTTCACTGAACGCTTTAAGCAAAGGCTGAACAATCACCTGTTGATAGTGCATTCATGTGAATTCCTTCATAGAGGAAAAACTTGCACATAGCCAAAATGTGAATTTAGCTGTTGTTGATATGAAAAACATGGCCTATGGCTTAAAATGTATATGAATTTAGGCAATTAGTTAATTTAACAAATCACAGATAACCAAACAACTGGTTTTTTTTAATAAGAAAAGAGCATTTATACTATACATTTGTTTGACAACAAAATTTAGTCTTGCTATATATTAAATATAATTTGGATGAATAAATAATTTTGGTGATTATTTCCATGTTACAGTTACAAAATTGTTCTTTTCTTTTATAGAGCCAAAATGCTTTAAATCAAGACATCATAATCTTAGTGCAAGATTACAAATCACTTTGTACAAATCAAATTACAATTGGTTATATTCTTAAATATTTTTTCTGGTTCTTATATGTATGCCCTATAGATGTTGCATGGAATGTGAGCCATAGTAATCCTCTATAAATGTTAAAAAAACACACATACTTGGAAGAATCATTTTAAAAAATTTACAACTACATAAATTATTTTTTTCTATTTTTTTTTGTTAAAATCTATTTTAATGAAAAATTAATTTCCTGGATTATTCTTAATATAGCTGAAAGCCAGTGTTTGCTGAAGAAACTTTAATAACAGTGGATAAGAGAGGCAAGGCTCGTTCATGCATCAATTTCCATTAAGTAACTTAAGTTTCATATTATCCAGTTATTGAAATAATTTTAATTTGGTGGATTGTACCATCAGCAACCTGCTTTATAAGAAGAAAACATTTCATAAGCTAAAAAGAAATTGTTAAAAGAATCACAGGGTTATTTGTTGTGACATGAGTCTTTCATTCATTAATCTTTATAGACCTTGAGGCAGCATTCAATTATTTGCCCTAGTCACAAATGAAAATATTTAGTTGACCTGAATTCTTCAACCATAGAAAAGAATAGGGAAGAAAATCCTTTTTAAAATCCATGTGGGTCATGCAATACTCTTTTTACGTTACATAGCAGTTAAAAAAAAACTCATATTGTATATAAATTTACTGACAGCAAAATGATTCCTTTAAAAATTTAGGACTATGATTGAAGAGCAGTAGCAATAGCACTTAGATTTATTACCACTTTACAGTGCTTTACAGCCCTCTCTAAGCGGTTTATAGAGTCAGCACATTTCCCCCAACAATCTGGGTCCTCATTTTACCGACCTCGGAGGGATGGAAGGTTGAGTCAACCTTGAGCCTGGTGAGAGTTGAATTGCCAAATTGCAGTCAGCCGGCAGTCAGCAGAAGTAACCTGTAGTACTGCATTCTTACCACTGCACCACCGCGGCTCAATAGCTGTATCAATAACTGGATAGCAAATTCCTTTTTATAAATCCAGAGAGGTTTCCCTGAGAGTTCTTTTTTTATATTGATTAGGGTGTGCAAAGCCTTAAGAGAGAGGTCAGAAGCAATCACCCAAGATTGCCATTGAGAGATCTTCATATGTGCTCCCATGTGCTGTGCAGCATTTATGTCAAAGGCTTTGTATGGTGCAACTTACATGGTTTGGGTGTTTACTTGCAAAACAAAACACTATTGAGAATCAGCATGGTTATTGAGTATTATTCTAGCAAATATTTATTGCTATTTGTACACAAAAGAAATCTACAATATTTCAGATGTATAGAAAAAAACCCGTCTACAATATGGAAGATTGATACCAACAACAATTGGCATGATTTAAGCTAATTTAAAGAAAGGATCAGTTGCAAAATCCATTTTTTTCCCCATCCCCATTCTTCTACTAGGACTAATGCTGGTTTATTGTTCTGCTAACAATAATACCGTTATCAGATTCTCTGCTTAACTTGTAACGTGAACTTGATTTTAACTGCATAACTGAACATATTTATTTGTTCCAAAGTTTCACAGTATAAATTAAGCAGCTTCTCCTTTACATGTGTTGCCCATATTAATTTTTGCATAAATTGACAAGTTTGCTGCTGAAGCGATAATACTGTTAGAAATCTGTGTTGTGACTGCTGTTGGAATTCTGGTCACTATAATATAATATGATGCAGTGTGTGATTAATGTAGAGCTCAGAAAGGTGCAAAAAATGGAAGCCACTCATTACAGAACTAGAACAAGCCCTACAGCAGGAAGAAGCATGTTTTCTAAAGCAAGAGATCCTCCCAAAGGATCAGAGGTGGCTTTCTAGTAGTATAGATTTCCCCCCTTTTCTTGTGATGGGAGGTGTTGCACAGAAGATGAAATGGGGGCATTTTAAAGGACTCAAATATCCCTGTTCCTACCTTTAATTTTTTTAAAGATGAATATTATTTTATTTTGAGTATTCTTCCAATTTACATGGAATGACATTGGCGTGCTTTGAACTTAAGTTTTTAACATTCCATATGCATGTCAAACTTCCATCATAGCAATTTGAACTGGGACCAGTTAATCTAGAAACCAAGACTTTCAAAGTTTTATTTGGTAATATTTATTAAAATGAAGATGCAGAATCCCAGTGAACATTCCAGTTATTTAAATGAGAAACCTATATATGGGCAAACTAAGGCAGGAAGATTCTGGTTCATTTTTTTCACTTGTTTTGGGTATGAGGGGGGAAAAGCTTGTCTTTTCCATAAAAGAAGGAAAGGATGCACCTGACAATTGCTTTGGAAATGGCTATTAGACTTCTTATCAGAGTGAAAACCTGCTTCCACAATATGTAACATTTTGTGATTTTTACTGTTGTTATTGCAACATTATAGTCATAGAATTAAGGTACGGTTCAATATGGTTGAATATATACCTGTATATAGGGCACATATTTTATTTTTCCTTTCTGCCTGGGAAATATTTTGAAATTTATAATATAATTTATGAACTTTTATGAGCAAAATGGAGTCATAAAAGTTTATTTTACAAATCAGAGAGCTTTACTGGTGTTCTAGTACCATAGCAACTGTATTCCATATTTGGTGTTCAAATTTGGTCTTTTTAATCTTCTGATCCACCTGCCCATTAATCAGGGAAGCCTGTTATAAGAACATGGTACAAATCTGTACAGCTCAATTAATTCCAGTAGTATGCACATTAACCAATGTGAAAATGGAAAAAGCAATTCAGTTCCTTTCATATTAACACTTTTAAATTATAAATAATCTTATTATTTTTATTCTTTAGGGAGGATACTTGGATATTTTGGCACAAAAGATAAGAGCTTGGATTCTGATTTTTTTTATGACACTTGTTAAAAACTAAAAATTTTTAGTGCTGTGATTCCGTTACTGATAGTTTGAAACTGTTTATAAAATGACAGAGATGTATAGTTCCTTCAGCTTATCAGTGTTTTCATCTATGTAGATAAGCTTTCAGATCTCTGCAGCGCTAGGCAATAATAGTACAAAACATTTTAATTCCTAGAATATGATTTTAAAATACAGTTATTTGTGACAAAAGAAATACAGATGGTTAGATATGTTTTGTTACAATCAGCTTAGTAGCTTAAGTGCTTGCTGCCATTCATTGCAAGTATAAAATGCTTATCGTGCTTATCATAAAGGAAATGGAAATATGTCACTCTGCAGTCTAGCTGAACTTAAAGCTGTGACTTATAGCTATGCTCTTGTGGATCACTTTTAGCAATGGAAATGGCAAACATGGGGAGCGATTCATTCCAGTTAGTTCCAGTTGGGACCAAATAATTAAAAACATACACTGTTATACTCGGATACAAGGTTTAAATTAAGTACCCTGTGCTCGCTCCCATATAGAGTTTCTTAACAACTTTAAGGTATGCAGACTCCAGCTCCCAGAATTCTTCAGCCAGCAGCTTAAACAGAATAACAAAATAACAGAGTTGGAAGGGACCTTGGAGGTCTTCTATCCCAACCCCCTGCTCAGGCAGGAAACCCTATAACATTTCAGACAAATGGTTTTCCAATCTCTTCTTAAAAATCTCCAGTGTTGGAGCACCCACAACTTCTGGAGGCAAGTTGTTCCACTGATAAATTGTTCTGTCAGAAAATTCTCCTTAGTTTTAGATTGCTTCTCTCTTTGATTAGTTTCTATCCATTGTTTCTTGTCCTGCCTTCAGGGTCTTTGGAGAACAGGTTGACCCCATCCCCCTTCTTTGTGACAGCCCCTTAGATATTGGAACATTGCCATAATGTCACTCCTAGTTCTGCTTTTCACTAAACTACTAGACATACCCAATTCCTGCCACCATTCTTTGTATGTTTTAGCCTCCAGTTCCCTGAACATCTTTTGTTGTTCTTTTCTGCTTTCTAGAGTCTCAACAATTTTTTAATATTATGGTGAACCAAAACTGGATGCAGTATTCCAGGCATGATCTTCAAGTTGCTGAGGCTTGTAAATAGTGCTGTAGTGTAATATATATATATATATATATATATATATATATATATATATATGTGTGTGTGTGTGTGTGTGTGTGTGTGTGTGTGTGTTTTCTGAGGTTTTCGCGGGTGTTTGTATGTAGGTCTTTGGTTATTCGGGTTTTCTCCCGCGTAAAATTGGAAGTGTCTTGGCGACGTTTCGACGAAGTCTCATTCGTCATCTTCAGGCTGGTGTTCTCGGCTTCGTGCTTCCAGGGAACAAGAAAACGGCAAAGCCCTCCTTCCATACATAAAAGGCACCACAGACAGAATTAGCAAGATCCTCCACAAACACAACATCAAGACAGCATTCTGCACAAACCGAAAAATATTCACCATCCTAAGAAACCCCAAAGACAAAATTGAGTTAGAAAACCAAGGAGTATATGAAATCCCATGCACTGCTTGTCCCACCACATACATCGGACAAACCAACAGAAGAATAAGTGCACGCATTGAAGAACACAAGAACTCAGTCAGAAAAGAGGAACCAACTTCTTCCCTGGTCCAACACTTTAAAGCCACAGGACATGATATTGACTTTAAAAAGACCAGAACTATCGCCAAAACTGAACACTTCAACAACAGAATAATCAGAGAAGCTATCGAGATAGAAAAACGCCCACACAGCATGAATAAACGAGATGATACCTCCCGCCTACCAGCCATTTGGAAACCCGCCCTTAGTGACAAACGAGTCCTTAATACAAAGAATGACACCAGACCCACACTCACGAAAACCACACAGGATATCACCACCACACTTCCACGCAAAAAGCAAACCCAGACCCACACCGATGATGAGACACGACCACAGACCAGAAGCCAAACCAAAGCTGCACCATTGACCAATTTAAACCCCTCCAATCCATACATGAAGCAAACTGACACCCACCACGAAGATGTGGCACGACCACGAACGCGAAGCCAAACAACAGCAATGCAGCTCACCAGCTCAAATCCCCCTGCAACTCAGAGTAACCCGAGCACAGCCAAGCCCCCACCCAAACAGAGCACACCCCCAGCCAATCAGAGCACAGCCAACCCCCCATCCAATCAGAACACAGCCATGCTCCCACCCAATCAGCTCCCACCCCCACTGGCAGTTAAAAGGAGGAAACAGCTGCGATCACACATTGCTCCTGGAAGCACGAAGCCGAGAACACCAGCCTGAAGATGACGAATGAGACTTCGTCGAAACGTCGCCAAGACACTTCCAATTTTACGCGGGAGAAAACCCGAATAACCAAAGACCTATATATATATATATATATATATATATATATATATATATATATATATTTGACCCTGACAGAATCTTTTTGAGAAATTATAGCTTTAGGGACCAAAGCTATCAGCTGAATTAGTTAGAACATCATGCTAAGTTGGTAGCACAGAAGGGGGGAGGGGATTGGCAATTCATCCTAGAAGCCAAAAGCAGCAGGAAGACCTTGAGGCAGAAGTCTAAAATCTGTTTCCAGTTGAGAATGATTAATTGACGTAAGATTTTGATGAGGGAAGAGCTATTGAAATCTAATTAAGAGGCTTTTGCAGTTTAGAATTCTATCCATTATCTCTAAGAATTTTAGAAGCTATATTCTGACTCCAGTTGGAAACATCATTTTATTTCCTTATATAAATAATCTGCTTTTAAACATCTTTCAAGGTTTTTTTTCTCCTGGTGAATGAGTATATATTGTCTCCACCACAGAATACACATCCATATATAATTATAATAAACAATGTAAAACTAGCAGCCTCTGTGATACCATAGTATGTTTCATTCACCTTTCATTTCACTTCTAATAGAAGTATTTCACAATGGCATATATTGCTAAATTATGTTATCCATGGATAGAACTACAAGTGTGGCTTTGAAATTGCCCCAATTTTTTTTCACAATCAATATGTAGCACAGAGCAATGATAAAGTACAAAAGAATGTTCCACAGTTTTCACCAATGGTACCACAGAAAGAAATAGCAATGTAATAATATAACAACATGCTCTACAGGTAGAGAATATCTTCATCTAAAAAGCCGTTAGATAAGTTTTTGGATGCTGCAGAAATCGCTACTCGAGTAATCATTAATTATGCAATGGTTCATTTTAGTAAACTGTAGTACCATGTGGAGAAAATGGATCCACAATAAACTCTTTCCGATATTGATGCATACATTTTGGGCCAAAAAGTGGCAAATGTTAGGCTATGAATTCTATGCGAAGTCCATAAATTCACCAGCACTGCTGAAGTGAGATAAGAGCCAAGGTTTTGTTTTTTTAAACATACTACAAATAAAATCTGACCAGGCTTCTAAAATGGATTTGTTGAAGCGCTGTGAATCTTGTGTAAACTTAGCATCTTTCTGCTGTTCATTAAAGCAGGCTGACTATTCAAAGTTCCCTGCTGCTTTAAAAGTTGCATTAACTTTATGAGTAAATCAGAAATGGAAGCCTGAAAAAGTCAGGTGCTCTAATGAATAGCAGAAAGATGCTACTGCTGGGTGAGAACTGTAACACTTCACTGAAAGCTTGTGAACAGCCCTAGTAGCTACTACATTTGGCAGAAAACTACTTCTAAAATCAAATGCAAGCCATCCAAAACCAAATCTAAGGAATTAACAAAATGCACACATAGTTTATTACAATCAGTAGAAATCAGGGGTGAGTTCTACTTACCTTTACCAGCAGTTTGCAATGGGGCCACGCGCATGCGCAGAAGCGTTTTTATGACGTTAGAGTCAGTGGGCGGAGCCTCCTGCCAGTTTTAGTACCGGTTCTATAGAACCGGTGCGAACCAGGGACAACCCACCACTGGTAGAAATGTAAATTAAATTATGTCAAAAGACAGTTACAAAGCAGAGCAGGAAAAATACATGAAATTAAAGGAAAAATGGAGGACTGGTTCCCAAATGAGACCCTAAGAAAGGCTGATTTCTAATAATGAAATAAGTTGGAGGAAACAATGTTGTTTTGTAAGAAGAATATCAGTACAAGGGAGCACTGTTAGTAAAATTTACAATTGCAACAGTGTAGACCTTTTAGGGGAAAAATGCACCTGACCAAGCATTTCACACATGGAATGAATCAGGAATATTCTTCAGTTAATGTAATATTAGGGTTACTTTTATAGTTTTGGTGATTCTTTATCCTGTAAATGCTTGCTATTATTTGAAATGTCAGCATCAAAGCCAGACTTTTTATTCATTTAGCTGGCTCCAGCCTGGTGTTGGATTTTAGAAAATGTTTTCAAGAAAAAAAAGCTTTCAAAACTGATAATAATCAATAGGGCAACATTCTTCTCTTCCCACTTCATATTATTTAGAAGCTATTTGACAGTTGGAGAGCTTCTGCACATCAGCCTAACATTTTTCAGAGATTGCATCACCACTGACATCTGTGATTTAGTAAAATGAGTATGTTCAGAGTTTTTAACCAGCTATATATGTTATTTCTTTCTTACTTGCTTTTGTCCCACATATATGACTAATCAGGAGGTGTTCCTGCCAAAATATATGTCTAGCTCAAGGGAATAGTAATTTCTGTGCCACATTTTAAAACATAGAGATGGATAGAATAAATAGAGATGATTCAGAGAAGTGGTGACTTAGTCTGATAGTAGTAATGCTATGCTTTGCAATCAGAAAAATCTGCAGTGGTCCACTCAAAGGAAAAAGGGTTAATTGCATGAAAACACAAATGTCTCCTCTTCTGTAATTGAGTTATTGCTTTCTTTTAACTAATTCAGAATAACAGAATAGTCTTGGTCTTGGAGGTCTTTAGTCCAACCCCCTGCTCAGACAGAAAACCCTATACCATTTTAAGACAAATGGTTGTCCAATCTCTTCTTAAAAACTTCCAGGGTTGAAGCACCACAACTTCTGGAGGCAAGTCTTTCATCCCTTAACACTGTCACTAAACCAAATATAGGATATAGATTTTATTTATTGCATGTTATCTGTAATTCATTGTTTCTCAGCTTTGACAACTTTAAAATCCGTGGAGCCCTCCCAGAATTATCCAGTCAGCATCGATCTCAAGCTTTCACACCTTTTAAAGTTGTCAATATTTGTTGACTAAGACAATGTAGATACAACTATTTTATAAATACATGACAGCAAACTAGGATGTGTTGTTTGGGAAAAATGGTTACGGTATTGTTCAAAGAGATGTAAGGAAGTTTTTATAGCAGAGGAGGGTGATATTTTAGTGATCATAGGCCCAGTTTTGACATTTGAGGAGAAGTGTGGGCCACAGTAGATGGACATAGGATGCAAAACAAGTAGATTTGCAGCACTTAAATATCCAGAACTCCACTCTATATGATGATAGAGTTGAATTTATCTACAAAGCCTCAATGAGCAACAGCAATTGGCCAACCTCAGGTGGACTCAGAAATTAAGCAAACTCATGCCTGGTGAATACTTGACAAGATATTTTTGGAAATACCAGGGTTAAAACTTAAACCAGTAAATTGAGAGAATGCAGCAACAAACCTTTGTAATGCTATTCCTCTCTCTCAAAAAACATCAAGATATTTTATCCAAAATCAAAAACTTCATAAATGAAGATTTTATTTTGTATATGTAAATGAATGTTGATGTTTTTTAACTTGTTAGCAATACATTGTAATGGTGACATTAAATAGTGTAATAAAAATCAAATGAAAAAACAAATAAGGTTGGGAGAAAATTTCTTTTTTCATTATGCTATCTCAAAGAAATTGCCCATGAGCAAAGCCTGCTGCAATATACATATCCAGTGATTGCTAATTTTCTATTGTTTTATGTTAATTTGGTGCTGAACTATGTATGATAAATGGAACAGCAGTATCATCAGAACTATTGCTTGTGATCACAAGATAGCTTATCTGTTAAATCCAAATCTATTCCGATAGGAATGTTTTTACCTTGCAATATTTATTAATTTGCTTAAAGAGAAATGCTTTGTCATTTCCCCCCAAGTTCTAGTGCAGAATGTTCAAAGTTTTATTTTTACAAAATTTATTTTTATTATTTTATTTATTTAAAATTTTATTATTACAAAATTGTTTGTAAAAGATTGGTAGAGCAGAAGAAAATTAAAAAGAACAAAAACCACCTGCTGGAGTCATATATTATATTATAATCACTGACTCTATTATATTCACTGACTGTCTGCTTGAATTGTTTGTTGTGAAGGATGTAGAGACTGGAAAGGGACAATTGGCGGCTTCATCTTGGCCCCAACCCCAACCAATTCACCATGGACTTCCTTTCCCTGCCACTCTTCCCATGTCAGTCCTCCCACATTGCTTTGCTGCAAACGATTCGCTATGGGACATATTGACCCAGTCAATTTGCCGAATGGGACAATTAGTCGTGTATCCCAGTGGTCAATCCATGTGCAGAGGGGTGGGCCTCTGTCTTCTCATTGGATGCAGCATGCAGAGAGGATGCTGGAGGGGCAGGCAGAGAGGCTTGAGTACCAGGCTTTTTCAAAACAGGAACAAAAGGAACGTGGATAAGAATTCTTAATACAGTACTACATCTACTACAGGGATGGGTTCTAAAATTTTTAACTACTGGTTCTGTGGGCGTGGCTTATTTTGTGGGCATGGCTTGATGGTCATGTGACAATTCTTTAGGATTTAACAGAGGTACTGGTCTACCAGGCTTTTAACTGCTTGTAGAGCTGTACCGGTCTACCCATTTATTTTTGCAGGCACTGATCTACTCATGTATTTTTGCAGGCACTGGTCTACCCATTTATTTTTGCAGGCACCGGTCTACTCATTTGTTTTTGGAGGCACCAGTCTACCACCAAACTGCCTTTTACCACTGATCAGCTGTAGGGTGGCCCTTTGAAGCCCCGCGGCAAGAGTTTAAACAGTTTTTTTCCTTCTAGCTCATCAGCTGGGACTCAGGCAGCAATAGATTGGTACTGGGGCCAAATAAAAGGTAAGAATAACATGGGGGGCGGGGGGTGGGGATGTGGGGGGGCAGAACCGGTTCGGTGATGTCATATCATCACTGCTACCGGCTCGGCGGAACTAGGCCGAACTGGGGGGAACCCACCACTGATCTACTACTTTCCCTCTTAAAACCTTCTCCCCTTCTCTTTTTTTTTAAAGGGAAAAAAAGTTAAGCATTAATGGGTTTTTCAGGCATCTGAAACAAATATATCGAAATGTATAAAATTAAGGCTATTAGGATTAGAAAATATATTGTAATCAATCAGAAAGGGGACAATGAAGAAAATGAAACAATATGAGAGACATGGGGGGGAAAAATCACAGTAGAAAGCAGACCACGAAGAAACACTTGTTAAAAAGAGGATATACTTATATGTTGTATGTTATGTGTTTGTCATAATGTGTAGTAATAAAACAATAAAACTTTTTTTGAAAAAAGCCTCCCCCCCACTTTCCTTAGCAAAGAAATGGAATAATGGGATGGCGGGAGAGGACTGAAATAGATTCTGGATTAGAATTCCTGTAAATGAGAAATAATATATAAGTAACCATTTTAGCATAATTTTGAAAGAAAACAATAGTTTATATAGCATGAATATCTTTCCTTTCTGCCTTTCCTCTGTTCCCATTTCAAGCTTTCAGTAAATGACTTGCACTGAATTTTGTTTAATCACTAAAGGCACTGTACTGTACTGGTTCCCCCTAGTACTAGCTTAACATCTTAACCACAATCTCACTATGGCTCAAAAAAAAAAAGACTCAGCATTGCTTAAGTAGCCACATGGCCCAATTTAAATTCTTTACAACGATGTTTGCCTAATGTAGTTTTGGCCACTTTCTGCAGTCCTTCATTTTATTGTTTGCCATTACTGCTTTTCTGTGTTAGATCATGTAGATACCATCTCTGGACTGCTGGTGAAACTTCTGTTATTTTCTTCCATTATGAAAGTATGTAATTATGTTGTGTTAATTTTGTTCAACATATTCTTTGAAATAGTCTGAAAGTATTATGATAACTGTATTATGTCTCCAAAAATAGTATTATGTCCCCACCATCTTTGCATTGTATAAAGATGGGGGAAATCTAAACATTTATTATTTACATGTTCAAACTTTATTTAAGCAACATTAGACAGAATGTTTTTTTGTAATTCCAAAAGGAAATTTGGGTTCTACATTCTATGTGGTCTGTTTTTCAACAGAAAAAAACCCCCATCATAGGGCAGAATAATGACATGCTTTTGCAAGTAAGAAGACTAGAGTAATTATAGTTCACAGTCTTCTTGGAGGGAGGGGTAACATTGCTGAAATAGTAAACTTCTGCATAGTCTATTAACTTGCACACTTTTTTGTTTACTATATATTTATAACCAATTATTTTGCTTTCAAAATAAGCAGAAGAACAATGAGTGGGCTACATATTTAATGAAGATTGTTAATAGAATATGAAGATAACATTCAGGAAATAAGAAAAAAAGGAAAGATGACTTTCAAGGTGCATATAAAGAAGTTAAAACTACAAATAAAAGTAATTTGTAGTTCCACTTTTGGTACTTTCTCTGTCTCATCAGATAAAATATGTGCCAGATCTGTTATTCCTTCATTAACACCATTTAGACTTGTTCTATCCATAAAAGTAGACATTGTTACTGACAATGTCAATATTGTAGTTATTAATTTCTGATCCCATTCTTCAAATATTTCTGATGTTATAATGTTCTGGGTAATTTTGTAAGTCCCAGTATTAACTGACATCATCAACAGGCTTGTATTATTTTTTTTCTTCTGCTTAGAATATTTAATCCCCTCTAACGTGCAATTTCTAAAATCATCACTTATCCTTGTCATATCCTATAAAAGCCAGGGTAGCCAAAATAAGTCTGTTTCCCTTGAGAAGCTTTTTATTTTGTATAATTAATTCCAAATAGCAAATGTCAATATTCCAAATTTAACTGGGTCCTTAATCCATTTATCTAAGAAATCCACTTTCTTAGATCAACGTCTTACTTAGCTTCTTGCTGTTTATTTCAAATGCTTTAATTTCTTGAGCTTATAATTTTTATAGAACTCTTGTTCAGAGCTGAACTTAAATTTACTCAATGAAGATTGTTCAAACTTGTCATTCCTATAATCTCTAATAGCTTTAAGCTGATTAATAGGAAATTTCTGAAAGTGATTAGAAAGTGACGTTTATGGATTTAGCATCCTTTAAAATGGTTGCAGCAAGATGGCTGATCCTGTCATCTTCCAACTGTAAAAAATCAGTACTCTGCAGTCTTCTCACAAGCAGTAGCTGTCCAGAGCACATGTGGGTGATCTCCAGTGCTCTTCTTATACAGAAAGTTTTCAAAGCACTGGTCTGTTCACTGGTTACTTGGCCTTTCTTGCAGTTGTCAGTTGTTTTGCAGACCCAATTTCAGTTCGTAGTATTTCTCCTGAAAGTCCTTAACCTCAAAATGATGAACCCTTCTCTTCAAATTTAATACTTTTTAAAAACTTAAATATGCCCCAAATCTCATGTACTGGTCGAACTTGAAATGCTTTGACTCTCACACAAGATTTCATGAAACCGTATTTTTAAATATATACTTAATGTTCATTTTTGGATGCTGGGACATTATGTGGATTACATAAAAATATAAAAAATCCAACTGGGAAAAGTTTCTGATTCCTGCTCTTGACACTTGGTTCATCAATGTAAGTGTAATAAGGGAGATTTCTATAGCATATTGGAGTTTCTTTATTTGAAAAGAAAAAAAAAGTGGCCATATTTTTAATACTTTATTATCATTTTCAACAAAAAGCCATGAAAGACTAATTTATAATCGAGCTCTGTATAGTGGCATGTTTCTTTTTAAAACCTCAAGATGAAAACTACCAATGTATAAATTGTGCTAATATAAATTATGAAAACCTCCCCCCTTCAAAATATGCGGGGGAATGTTGAGCCCCACTTTCCCAGCAGGAAATTTATCATAAATCTTTTCCAAGAAAATGAACAGAACTTAAGAACACTTCATTTTGGATGTAGCATAATCTTTTGATTTTTGTTTTTAGAAGTGGTAGAAGAATATTGTACTACTAATTTCTTTTTCACCTCTCACCATCTCTATTACTCTCAATTCATATGCCAAGATTTGTGAGAATTTTCTTGCCTCTGACCAGGAGAGAAGAGCTTTTAATATGATAGATCACTTCAGAACAATTTATAGGGGCTGAGAGATCATTATTTGTATAACTGCAGTTTGCTTTCTCTAGAGGTCAGTTTGAGTTTATTCCAGGCTTGTATGAAGACAGTTACGATTGATGGAGGCACCAGTTCTGAGCAATTAAACTCAGTAACAACATTACATTTAACTTTTAGTGGAACATTTTAACTTATGGCTTAATTTTCCTTTGTGTGCTATATTAACCTATCCTCCCTTCCCTTCACAGCTGGCCGCTGAAACCTAAAACTTATTACCAAGGATATTTATGATCTTCTAGAAAATGTGTGTTATTACTTACATAACCTTTGCAAGTGACTGTTTGCACACAAATATCTACAAACAGTATAAATTAATTCAGAAACCCTAACCAGTTTTAATCAAAAGCAGTGTGCAGTCTAGATATTTTCCTACTTGAAATGGAATAGTAACTTCTATTCCCTTCTCATCTCAAGTCATTTAAGATTAGAGCATTTGAAGAAAAAAATCCCACAAAACAATTCTTATTCCCTATTATTGGAATTATGAGAATGACCTGTTCTTCTAATTCTTCATGATACTGCAGATCAGATGCATTTTTGGTTCCAGTTCCCATCAGCCCTGCTCACTTCTCCAATCCCTGAAAGATTTACAGGGCAAAATGTGCATCTTGTCTCATCAAAGTTTGCCTACCTGGTGTGAAGGAATGCAGACCTGACCTTGGATATGCTTTCCAAGGTGCTCTCCACAGATTGTCATAAAACCTAAAGTGCCTTTTTGATAATCAAAAGTAAACATTGAAAACAATGAAATGTTTTTCTATCAATGCTACTTCCTGACTATAAGACATGTAACTAGAAGTTTCAGTTCATCTGTTGGTGGTGCTCTGGGTTCCTTATTTTTGTTTTCTAGGCTTCCGAGTGGTTTTAATCTGTTAAGTCCTATATGGTTTGTCACAGACCTATAGGCCATCTACTCTGACTGGCTTTACCCAGTGGTGAAATCTAAAATTTGTTACTACCGGTTCTGTGGGCGTGGCTTGGTGGGGGGAGGGGTAATGTGACTGGGTGGGCATGGCCAACTTTTTTTTTTAAAAAAACTTTTTTTTCAGCTGAAGAGGTTGTAAAAAAATGCTTTTAAAAGCCTCTGATGATTAGGCAACTCAGCTGGGATCGTCAGAACCTTTTAAAAGCATTTTATTATAACCTCTTTGGCTGAAGAGGTTGTAAAAAAAATGCTTAAAAGCCTCTGACGATCCCAGCTGACTTGCCTGTGATCATCAGAGGCCTTTTTTTTTTACTTTTAAAAGCATTTTTTCGGCCGAATAGGTTGTAGAAAAAATGCTTTTAAAAAGCATTAATTTTTTTTTTAAAAAAAGCCTCTGATGATCGGGGGGCTCATCTGGGCATGGGGGGGAGGTTTGCAGGGAATTTTGCTACCGTTTATCCGAACCACCCGCTCTCATCGCTATTGGATCGGGCGATCCGGTCCGAACCGGAAGCATTTCACCCCTGGCTTTACCTGTGCAATTCATATGTTCCAGCAGAGGTGGGCGGCACACCCCCAGGTCGCAACTACATGTTTGCCCAAACCGGCCCAAACCGGCAGAAGCCCACCATTGGTTCCAGGAGGAACTATAAGTAGTCCCAATTTTTCAAGTTGAGTACAGAAGTATACCTGTGTTTGGAACAGCCTTCTGTGGAAAATTGATTGGCCCTTGATTTGGTAGCCTATTTCAGAACTATTTCAGAAAGCATTTGGTGGTGGACGTGATGCCATACTCTTTTTTTTTTTGCTTCATATATATGAGTTTATTTTCCTTTATATTTAACTATTGATTTAATTGTACCCCGTACATTTTATTGTATTGTTTGTTTCATGGCTGTACTTAAAACCTCTGAGAGTTTTAAAGTGATGTTTCCAAATCCAATACATAAATAGATTCCTAATTTGTGCAGATATATAAAGATAATGAAACAATGAGGTTTGCACACTACACAGAGAAATAATAAATTAATACAGAAATTTTGTCTAAACAGTTTCTTTATCTTTTCCAGAGGTAGCTGTTACATGAAATAGACCTTCCTTTTATCTCAATTATCAGGTAGAAAGTAGATATTCTACCTTCTGTGGGTCTGGTAAATTAATTTTGAAGCTTTTGAGGAGACAGACAGACCTCAGTCATTTCCCCAGCCTCAGACCGCAGCTTTTTATTTTCCCTTTGAAAGGAAGAAAAACCTTTTATACCCACTACAAGGTAAAGGTCTGGAGGAATCTGCCATTGTTTATGTGACAGACAAGTGGTGTTCCTCTTGGATGTTTCCTGAGGATGTCCAAACATTTGCGAATGTCTGAACCTGTCCTGTAGGAAGTACATTCAAAATAGCACTGTGGCCTTTTTCAATTATCCTTAGCTCTTTGAAAATAGTTTCTCTAAGACCAAGAACTGGATGGATGTTAAGTAAGGGAATAGAGAATTAGTGAATTAATAGAAATGTCGATTTGCTCAATATTCTGTAGTTTGGGGTCCAGGTCAACATTTTGTTTAATTGTTCATTGGTGCTTAATGAATTTTTGCTCCCTAGCCAAACACTAAATCCATTTGTGGTTTTTACTTTTAAAACTCAAACCACAAAGACATTTCTTAATCTTTAAATAACCCATAGTTCTGGATTTCTTTTTCAGTGGAACTGATTAATGAGTCCCAGGTGGCAGCCCATGGTTCCTTCTGTTGCAATATATCTTGGCTTGTTGTTTCTTAATAGTCCGTTTGGAAATCAATGTGAATTGTCAGAATGGAGTAGTACTTATTTTCATTTGTTATCAATATTAATAAGAAGATTGTGTGTTCCCTCAAGCTCTAGTCCAGTGATGGCGAACCTATGGCACGGGTGCCACAGGTGGCACGCGGAGCCATATCGGTGGGCACGCGAGCTCAGCTCTGGCACACATGCGTATACCAGCTAGCTGATTTTCAGGCCTTCTGGGCCCACCAGAAGTCAGAAAACACACTGTTACCGGCCTCTGGTGGGGTGGGGAAGGCCGTTTTTGCCCTCCCCAGGCTCCTAGAAAGGCTCTGGAGCCTGGGGAGAGCAAAAAACGGGCCCACCGTGCCATTGCGTACCAAAAGCGGGGGGGGAGGGCAGGGCACATAGAATTATGGATGTGGGCACGCATGCATGTGATCCCACCGCGCTCCCCCCGCTTTTGGCACGCGATGGCAAAAAGGTTAGCCATCACTGCTCTAGTCTGTTAGTAAGATGATCTTTAGAAGCCAAAATCTGAAATTTGCTTACATATTTTGACTCCATTCTGTTTCTCTCATTAAAGACCTTTTCATCATTTAGTATAGCAATAAGGTGAGTAATAAATAAATTCATTCATTAAAACTGTGTATTTGTATTAATGAAACATTTATTCTCAGCATAAAACTATAGAACCATAACTTGAAAGATAACATTTAGGCCCCTTGATCCAAACTTGTTTTAGCTGTCTAATTCCTGTGAAAGTAATTTCTTCTACTGTCAAAAGGCTCTTTCTTTTAAAAATGGGTCTGTATGTGGGGTTTGTGGGGTTGTGTGTGTGTGTGTGTGTGTGTGTGTGTGTGATTCAACTAGAATCTGTCTTTCTGTAACTTTAAATCCCCTTTTCAATGCCTGCACTCTGGAAAGATAAAGAATAGGTCTTAGTATTTTGTAAGACATCCTTTTAAGTATATGAACAGGGGTTATCATATCTTGGTCATTCTTCATTTCTCACAATCGAAAGAATTATCTTTTTATAGGATTTAAAAGTCTGCTGGAACATTAGAATGGGATAGGAACAAAGCCAGATATATATACACACAGCTAGCAAGTGAAGACAATGCTGTTATTACAGTATAAATATAATAAAAATATATTTACTGTATAGGACTTTATGTGTATAAGTATTTATACATGTGTGTGTGTGTGTGCATAAGTGTCCAAGCGTATTCTAGTACTTAATACTTAGAACCTAAATGCCATAAATTTTTACTACTATACTGGAATATACAGCTGCTTTATTGCTAGCTTCTTCCTTCTCCTCCCATGATACCCTACCTACAGACTTAGGAATGCTAACAGCTTTTCTTCATAACACTGTTGTGTCCAGTCATTCAGGTAGAGTTCACTTTGTAACCAGCTAGAGTTCCTGGCTTTTAGCTGGCTCTTTTTTATAGGTTTTTCGTTGACTTCAGCTGCTGAATACTTCCTGGTTCTTTTCTTGGACTATGGATTGTCTAGCTTCTGTCCTTCATCCATTGCCTTCTCTGATCCATCCCTGACACACCTATAAGACATCTCTCAGCCCCCACAATCTGATGTGGCCACTTACAGTGCTTTCCTTTGAAACCAGGGGCAAGGGTTTCTAAGGAGTTTTAAACATTTTGTTCTATAAGTCCTTATGAGCCCAAGCTGGACAGCTGACAGTTGAACCACTGCAGAAAAAAGAAATTTATCTAGACAGGTCCAAATAACATTTTTCTGTTTTAGGGCAATTTGTCTTTCCACAAATCTCATGACCATTCTGTTTTTCTCTGAACCTGTTATTGTTTGTCTGATTCATTGTGGTGGTCAAAATTTGACACAATGTTTATGATGGTATCTTGCCGATATAGAATAAACTACTTATTGCAGAATAAACTTACATCTTGTAGAATAAACTACATGGCATCTTGCAGTTTGCAAATTATACTTTTCTACATGTAGCTGAACACGACACTTATTTTTTTCTCTTCTGCAGTGACATCACAATGCTTGCATTTTCTTTGTTTGAAGTACCGGTAAGTCATGATTTAGTATTTTTCTGGACTCATTTCCCTAAGCCATCACTATCACATCTGTAAAGCTGATTTAATAATGAAAACGCTTTCCAATCTTTTATACCATCTCTACTTCAGCTTTATATCAAATAGCAGAATATCAGTTGCTGTTTTCTGCACATTTTTGAACGGGGAAATATGCATTCCATTGGGACTCAGCCAGCATTTGTTTAGTTTTGAATTTTGCATATATTGTTTGGAAAACAAAACTTTCATCTTCTACTTATTACATCATATTGTATGCATATTACATTCAAAAATACATTTTAAACAAAGAAGTATTTCTGATTTTGCAAGGAATCTGAGGAAATACACGTAGAAGGAACACATTGAGACCGCATTGAGATAAAAAGATTACAAGAATACAAAAACTGTCCATTAAGCAAAATTATTAGGAACCAGAAAAATAATATGTTTGTGGAAAAGACTGTACCAAGTTATACTCTTAGATAGAATGGTGAGAATAGGCAAAATGAGTTTTATCAGGTTCAAAAAATGTTAAATTATACCAGGAAGTTTTACAATACTCATTGGAGAATCTGAGTGGAATTCTGAGGAGAATCTAGGGGCATCATGAGAGGGAGAAATATTTTACATGTTTGGGGATTTCCATTGATCCCAAATGCAAGTGTGTTGGCTATTCAGAAAGTATTACAGTATAACATTTTCAAAGCACATGTTTCCCAAGTTATTTCCAGGTCTAATTAATGCTGGACATAAGAAGAGCCTGGAAATATAAGGATGATGCTTGAGAATATTCTTTACCTGGAACTATCCACTTTCATGCCACTATTTACTTTCATTTCTCACATGATCCAAGTAACAAGTTGAAGTAGTCTGTGTCTAGCTTAGTGTTTTCCAACCTTGGCAATTTTAAGATATGTGGATTTCAACACCTGCAATTCCCCAACTAACCATTCCCCATGCTAACTGGGGAATTCTGAGAGCTGAAGTCTACATAATTTAAATTTTCCAAGATTGGAAAACAGTGGTCTAGCTTGAGATTATTCATTGTTAATTTTTTGACTTGTTAAATAGTTGCTCTTAGTATTTCTCTGGTGTCCAGGTCCTTGTGGTTTTTCTGCCTTGGTTCTAAAGTAACAGATGTGTGTGCCACCTTCTCTCTGATATACCTGAAGGCTACTATTCTTTTTTCTTCCTTTTTGAATAAATTGTAGTACACATTGTTTGTTTACAAAATGAAAAACGGTATCTTGCACATTTTATCTATTGGTATTCTGATCCTCTTTGTTGAAAAATCAGCTTGCTCGTGCTCATTAAAAATATAAGAACTTTACAAAATTCCCGGATAGATTTAGTTTTTCAGTGAAGCCTTTATAATGACAGAGAACCTACTACAAAGACATGCAGTGAAGCAAATTCAAGAGTCAAAATAATTTACAATTATTATCACTTTTTGCTAGGTAGCAGAAATCTGTCCATCATTTTATTCAGACTGCTATGCAAACAGCATACCAATTCACTTTGGAAATAATTATTTTTGCAGACAGAATATAGAATGCAGTAGCAGCAGGCTGTTAAAGCCTCTGTTTGAAAATGCCACCTTTTTCATGTTTTGTCATTAAAATTGGTCTATAAATTTTAGGCAGACCTCAGTTGAATGAAAGTCTATCACATGCCAGACATATATTGATTTTTCTCTCTCTTGAATCAATGCTTTCAGGGCTCCTTATTATTTATTCATGATAGAAAAGTTGTCTGAGAGGCATTTATAGAAGTGTAAATCTGTAATCCAGATAGCTGTGTAAAATGCTGTGCAGGACCCAAAGCAACTGGTGTTGGCAAGAAAAATATTGCTTGATTTTATTCCAAGCACATATTCATTTTTGTAATTTTTCCTTTGCTAACACAAGCACATAGGTATTATTGAAGGCTGATATCCCACATCTTAATGCTTTCTGAATTTTATGCATGAACATTCAAGTAAAGAAAGTGAGAAGATTTTCCATATTCCTTCCAGTTTTTGAAAAAAGACCCCTTTTAAATATTGTTAAATCAATATTGTGCCTAAAAGAAATGGTTTCAACAGATCAGATTTTAAAACCCCTCCATCATTGTTCAATCAGTCTAAAAAATAATCAGTATGCATGTTGTGAAATTTTCTTGACCATAAGGATATTTCATTTTACACTGCTGCCTCTGCATATATTCACAGTATTAACACAGTGTTTGCTGAACGCACTGCAGAGCTGAAAGAGTAAGGCAATATTCCAAAATGTATCAACAAGTTCAGAGTGTTTATGTCTATGGAGATTCTCAGTCATCCAGGTCGTGGTTGTCCCAAAGGTGCTTTTTTTCCAAGAGGTAACTGGACTTTCTGGTTTTTCTTTGAAGATGCTTCGCTTCTCATCCAAGACGCTTCTTCAGCTGAGTGGTACTTGTAATAATGCAAGACAATGTTATATACTCTGCCTAGTGGTGGGTTTCAAATTTTTTTACTACCAGTTCTGTGAGTATGACTTGATGGGCATGGCATGGCTTGGTGGGTGTGGATTGGTGGGCATGACAGGGGAAATCTCCATTCCCACCCCACTCCAGGGAAACATGTAAAATCTCCATTCCTTCCCCAATCCAGGAAAGGTTACTGCAAAATCCCCATTTCCTCCCAATCAGCTGGGACTTGGGAGGCAGAGAATAGATGGGGCAGGGCCAGTCAGAATTTTTACTACCGGTTCTCTGAACTACTCAAAATTGCCAGTGCCAGTTCTCCAGAACTGGTCAGAACCTGCTGAAACCCACCTCTGACTCTGTCCTAGGATCAGTATCCTTTGCTTCCATGAAGATTTTAAGCTTAACACCCCTGATTCAGAGTGAGAAAATTAATCACACTGAAATATGTCACTACAGTCATATTTTTATAATCTTCATTGATATTGGACTAGGGACCAAAAACATGTTAGAGCCTCTGCTCATCAATCTGCCCAATACGCTTATAGCCCAGAAATCTGTTTTAATTTACTATGTGAACCGTTGCAGCAGCTGCAGCTTCATAGCAAAAAATAATTAGTCATAGCAAAATCTTTTAATTTATATTCAGTCCCACAATAAACTGCACTTATCTGCCGATAATTGTATTTTTTGAACTTCTTAATTATGTTTTTGATATCTTTGATACTCATTTATTCATTTAATCATTATACCATGGATACTACTAATTAGTTTATGATTTTTGCACCTAATTTAAATCTCCTTCTTGCAGTCTATCTTCAATCTTCACCTTATACAAAGTAATACAAATATAGTTTCATTTCCCCTCTTCATATCCAATTAAACTTCTTTTCATTCTCTCTTGGAAAAATGGTTGGAACTTCAAATTCAGACATTTGCCTACTCTAATATTCTGACTATAATCTTCCTGATACTATAATTTTTTTATGCTTCCTATACAGTACTTAGAAATTTGAATGCTCCATTCTTCATTGTAGTGGTATGTTTCATCTCTAACCAGAATATATTTTTCCTTGATATACTTTCTGGTACCTCTATCAGTTGATATCTTTATAGCAGCAAAAAAGTGAGGCTATGTGTTATATGAATAAATTATTTAGTAACTGATTACTCAGTGACTTAGCTCCATTATTTTTTTTCAGCCTTCTGCAACACAACTTTCCTATTTTTGCGCAGCAGTAATTAATCAACTACTAAGTGTGAAACTAACTCTTAGTAGTTGAGAAAATAACACAAGGGATTTGATTTTCTTTGAAGTGACAGTTTGCAGTCAGGAGGATCTTGTGAATCTGGCAGGGCCATCAGAGACATCTGTGGCAAGGTCATTTATCATTTTTACTTTGGCTGATAATGCTGGCTTCTCCCTGTAAAAGAGAGAACTGGTGTTGGTGACATATGCCTGATAACCTTATGGCTGGTTTATTTTTCATAGAACACCCAGAAATGGAATGTGACAGCATAGATAGAGAAGGGAAGTATGATGAAATGTGCTGGTTACTGTTTGTTTTTTAAGGTCAAATCGGGGTATTCACTTTGGTAAGTGAAATAACCTAATTAAGGCCCAATTACTTGTATGAGTGCCTGCCTACTCTCTCTCATTTTCAGGTCTTCAAGGGAGCACTTTCTGCAGGTCACATCACAAATATCTTCAGCACAAACTATCAATTTACCCACCCAGTTTACTCACCCAGGAGGAGGCACAGGTTTCTGGCCTTTGCAGGTTGAGAGGTTTATTATGCGCTGGTTTTTAAGGTTCATGTTGTAAGCCACCAAGAACCCCTTGCAAATGGGCAGCATATACATTTGCAAATATATTTCCAGCTTTTAGGAGAGTTACAACTGCCTCAATAAAGGAGAATATTTGTAACTCAGGGTTGATATGAGTACTGAATATGAGTATTCAGCACATCAGTGCTGAATACTCAGCACTGATGCGCAGCATTGATGATGTTACCTAATTTGGGTAATGAAACGTCTCCAAGAAAACAACCAAGCTCAGAGAGCACCAAGGACCCTCATTACATCTGAAATACTGTTTTCTGTCAGCCAAAATTGGCCTCCATGCACTGCTTCTCCAGACATGGGGGCGGGGGGGGGGTATTCAGGGACTGCATGTTGTTTCTCACATTAGGACAATAGATTGTTTAGCCCCATGTCTTTAGTCAATGGGAAATCAGGGTTGTTGGGTTAGTATCATGAATAAAATGATTGGTTTTTTAAAAAAAAAATCGGTTAGCTCTGCTCATCATCCACCAGTTTACCAGCTTCTCTTACTGTCACGTCAAAAAATATTCCAAAGGTTTTTCCAAGAACTTTCCTCTGAATCAAACCATTGGCAGGTGCTATAGAAGAAGGCGTTGATAAAGATTCCTATTACTTTAATATAGGGAGAGCCTTGTGGGGTCTGGTGGATCATGCTGGTCCATTGTGTTGTGTCTCACAATAGCACTTAGACTTATATACTGCTTTACAGTGCTTTACAGCCCTCTCTAAGTGGTTTACAGAGTCAGCCTATTGTCCCCAACAATTTGGGTCCCCTCATTTTACCCACCTTGGAAGGATGGAAGGCTGAGTCAACCTTGAGCCTGGTGAGATTTGAACTGCCAAATTGCAAGCAGCTGACAGTCAGCAGAAGTAGCCTGCAGTACTGCACTCTAATCACTGCGCCACGGCAGCACATGTGTCACAGGTATGAAGGGCCCATCACAGGTATGAAGGAACCAAAAGCACAGGCAGGAAAAAGGTAGGCCTATTCCACTGTTCTTCTTCAGATATTGTTCCTCTTGGAATTCAGGAAACAGAAAATATTTTACTGACATTCCATTATTTTGTGAATTTGCCCAATGCATTTTAAATCAGTGGCCATCACTCACCTGATGTGAATGATGAGTGGGGCTGCAAATTTTGGTTTAATTATATGGTATTTCAAATGACTTAATGTCCTAAAATTTTGGGAGGCAACATTCTGTCCCAATTTTCCTTATCATCATGATTTTATATCATAACATTATATTCTTATGTTATGAACACATTTCAAGTGAAAATACAGATTCTTCTTCTCCTGTATTCTGCATGCATACAGAATCTGTAGCCAAATCCAGTCTGCAAGGCTTTCATATTTGATTTTCTTAGTTCACTGATCCTTTTCCTCTCAATGCTCTACCTCACCCACTTATCTTTGACCCTACAATTCATCTTTCTTTGCAAGTGTCAGCTGCTGAGCACATTGCTCTCTTTTCCTGTATATAAACTCTCTAGTGGATCTATTAACCTTCTGTTTTGGTCTGTAGCATTTAAGGAGTTTTGTCAAGAATTGGTAGTTTAGTGGCACATTCTGATTCTTTCTTTCCTTTAGTCTTAACAACTGTAATACCTTTTGACCTAGCAGTATTCCCTTTATCAGCAATAGCGAAGACCCTGAAAATTTCTTTAAAATTCACTTTATATTTCTTAGAGTTTCCAAGCATTTTTCATGAAATTGAGGTGGTTAAAAAATGTAGGAAAATTTCTGCACTGGAATACATTTATATGATTTCATCAGAATAGTCTTTTATGGATAATGGAGGTAGACAGAACATAAGTAATGGTACTCCAGTTCTTAAATGCGTTTCACTCCAACGGAGTCAGCCAATTTTATAAATCTGATAAATAAATCAGTGCAGAAGTCATGGCTGCTTAAATACCTTTGCAAAGAGCAGCAAGGTAGATGTTTCTCTCTCATTTTAACACTTTATTCCATTTTGAGAATTAGAGGGTTTAACCCAGTGGTGAAATCCAAATTTTTTTACTACCTGTTCTGTGGGTGTGGCAGGGGAAGGATACTGCAAAATCTCCATTCCCACCCCACTCCAGGGGAAGGATACTGCAAAATCCCCATTCCCTCCTGATCAGCTGGGACTCAGAAGGTAGAGCAGGGGTGAAATCTAAAATTTTTCCCTACCGGTTCTGTGGGTGTGGCTTGGTGGGCATGGCAGGGGAAGGATACTGCAAAATCTCCATTCTCACCCCATTCTGGGGCCAGCCAGAAGTGGTAAATGCTGGTTCTCTGAACTACACAAAATTCCCGCTACCGGTTCTCCAGAACCTGTCAGAACCTGCTGAATTTCATCCCTGGTTTAACCGTTGATGTTGAAATTAATTGAAGAAGCAGCAGTTGTTATTTTTGGCGGCGGCAGCGGTATGATCTTAGGGAATTCAGTAATATGGGAAATGTAAATGAATGCCACAAAAATATGATTCTATTCTAGATGATGCTCTTTAAAAAGAGTAAGCAAGATGGGTAACCATATCCCCTCAGATCTGTGGTGAACAGATTGGAGGGCAATGTGAAAATTTTAACGGAATAGAGATTATGCCTGATAAAAGGGAGAGGAAATCTTAATGGATTGATCTCTGCTTTCCATTGGAATATAACTCCATATTTTTCCTGGTTTAATGCTTTAGGAAGTCAGTATTATATAAAAGCTTTTTAACAATTGTTGGACAATCTGAAAAACATGCTTCCATCATATTTGTATATATCAGTTACAATATTTTAGCTAATTTTCATTTGCAGACAAACCTCTTTTACGTACTTTGGGCAGTCCAATAAATTTTGTGTGCATGTATTTGTATGTGAGAAAGAGAAATAAGAAATGCAAAAACCAAAAGCATATTTTAGTATGAATGATGGCAGCTTTATCTATATTAGTGCTTGTTTCGAGCTTGATATATTGTAAACATATGCTTAAACGGATATCAATGTGTAATTTATGAAAATGACTTGCTGTGATAAAATTACCTTGGGATTTTGAAATTAAACACCAAAAGATTCTGTAATGCATTATACTAAATATACTGCTTGTTTGGAAGACAGAGAGAAGCAGAATTTTGTGGGTCTGTTTTCTGTGTGGATAAAGACTTGTGTCAATACATTAGCATTTTAAGTCCAGCTGTCCTGTCTGTGGTTTAGTTGCTGGGGTGTCAGTTTTGGCATAATGCTCTTCAGCTGTTTTTAGCAGAAAACTCCTATTTTTCAGATGAAAACCTAGGTCTACACATCCCATTTAGTCACAGTTTGATTTAGTTATATCAACTCCACCATGTGTTTTTCCCTAAAAAATTATTATTTGATTAACCATAGCTTAATATGATAGACTAGCCTACATTATCCTATCAATTAATCTATGGTGATCAGAGCATATTTAAATAAATAGAGATTTTTTTTCCTATTGGTAAGTAGAAATAGGAGATTAGAAGACCCTGCATGCTATAATTACTTGTATTAGACTTGCAGAGATTACCTGGAAAATATGTAGGTGAGCACGTAACCTGTTTCAGGAACTCCTTAAAGCAGCCGCACCTTTTCCTGGGTTGGCATAGCTGCCCTCTGCAGCTGACATACAATATCTATTTATTTATTTATTTATCTATTTATCTATCTGTTTGTCTGTCTGTCTGTCTGTCTGTCTGTCTGTTTATCTATTTTATCTATCTGTTTATCTATCTAGATGCTAGAGAAATAGAGATAGATAGATTCGATCGATTGATAGATAGATAAATAGATAGATAGAGATAGATACATACATACATACAGTGTTTCTCCGAAAATAAGAACCTGTCTTATATTTTTTTGAACCCTGAAATAAGCGCTTGACCTTATTTTTGGGGAGGTCTTATTATTTTGGGACGCGTGGAACAAGATGGGGCTCCTCTTGCTGTCTTACCTGATTTCCAGTTCCGTGTTTAAATATTTTTGGGGAGGGACTTATTTTTTGGGAGGGCTTATTTTAGTGCATGCGCTCAAAAGCCCGATTGGGCTTATTATCAGGGAATGTCTTATTTTCGGGAAAACAGGGTACATACATACATATAGAGATAGATGGATGGATGGATGGATGGATGGATGGATGGATGGATGGATAGATACATACATACATACATACATACATACATACATATAGAGATAGATACATATAGAGATGGGTGGGTGGGTGGGTGGGTAGGGAGGGAGAGAGAGAGGGGGGGAGAGAGATAGATGATAGATAGATGATACCTGTGTTTCCCTGGAAATAAGACTAGGTCTTATTTTGGGGGGGCCTCATTTTAGGGGGGGAGTGTCTTATTTTTTTCCATTATGGGAGGCCCACTTCTTCTGCTTTCCCGCGGCGGGGCAAGCCGCGTGATGTGCAGTACCTCTGCTGCGAGGCAGGGAAGGGTGGAACTACCCCATGTGCCCCACATCAGCTTACCACAAGGTAAGGCCATCCATGCCCTAACACCTGCCTTGTCTCGTGGCCACGGCACCAACAAATCACTCAGCTTCCTGCTCTGTTACAGCTGCAAGCAAACAGAAGTGGGCCAGCAGCCACGTGGGTTCCTTTTGCACATGGCTGCTGCCGCCGCCACTGTGAGGTAGGTGTCGGGGTGTGGATGGCCTGGCTGTGGGGGCCCTGAGGTAAAATAATCCGGGGTACGTAGGGCAGCTCTACCACCCCACCTTGTGGCCGTGGCAGCACGAGCAACCAGACCGAATGGGCGGCCGGCCAGCTGTGCAGGCTCTTAAGTAGGGCTTATTTGGGGGATAGGGCTTATATTAGACACACACAGAAAAACATGCTAGAGCTTATTTTTTCAGATAGGTCTTATTTTGGGGGAAACAGGGTAGATGGAGAAAGAGAGAGAGAGAGATTCTAGTGTAATTAGGTTTCGTTGCCTTTTAAAATAACTTAGTTAGGCCCACCTCAAAGTAGGTTGCATATTTAAGTAAGTAGCAGTCATGCTGTAACAGCACATTGAACCAATACTGTTTGAGGGGTTTCGTTGTACACATCTTTGAGTGAACATTATGTAACCATAAAAACTGTTTATTCCTTGTTGAAAAATGAGCAACTGCTTTTTGTTTCCTCTTATTTCATGTTCATGTATATTGAAGCAGCCCTACATTAATATGAGAATTAATATTTGAGATAGCGAGAATGATTAAACCACTATTTCCCTCATATTCAAATGCTCTTTTAAATTACTTTCCACATTGCTAGCTAAAATGTAATCATCTCATTTCTTTCTTTCTAATGGAATGTTACTAAAGGCATTAAATCTGGTTTTCCAGAGAAAGCTTTTTGGAGAATGCTATTTTGTTGCTGTAAATAGGCATTATTTCTGTAAATGCTTGATTATGGGAATGAACACTTGATGTTAAAAACCAATATCTTGACTTAAACATAAATGACCATGCGTGAAAATCAAGTTGTTGATTTAAATGGTTATAACACTTCATAGAATTATTTTCCACTCCTGTTTATTAGAGGAATATAGTATATAGTAGTATAGCCTTTATTGTCATTGTACATCATACTGTATATACTGTACAATGAAATTAGTTTAGCCTCTCTGGTGCAATCCATAACAGAAAATACAAAACAACATAAATAGTATAGAGAATAATCCCTATACAAATAATTTAGTCATATGTTTCCGTATGTGCATGGAGTGATTATGTTTAAGAGTCTGACAGCCCATGGGTAGAAACTGTTTTTAAATCTGTTTGTCCGTCTGGCTATGCTTCGATATCTTCTGCCCGATGGTAGAAGCAAAAAGAGACACTGGCCACAGTGTGAATCATCCCTAGGTATCTTCCTTATTCTGCTGAAACAGCGAGACCTGGCGATGTCATCTACTGGTGTTAGAGGGCAACCGATGGTTTTTTGTGCCAAATAGTGCCTTCCTGTCCACAGCTGTTAGACTAGCATACCATACTGTTATACAGTATGTGAGGACACTTTCCATCCTAGACCAATATAAAGAAGTCACCAACCGTTGTTCCACCTGATTTTTCCGCAGGACTCTTAAGGAAATGAAGTCTATGTTGAGCCTTACTAACCACCAGGGATGTGTTGTTTTTCCAGGTGACAGCTTGACTAGAATTTAAAAGAGGAAACCCTCTACACACAGCCCCCCTCGATATACATCCTGAATGACTATAGACCCATTGCACTGATGTCTATAGTGATGAAGTGCTTTGAGAGACTGGTTCTACAACATCTCAGGTCCTGTCTTCCACTAAATTTTGATCAACACCAGTTTGCTTATAGAAGCAATAGGTTGACAGAAGACGCCATCGCCACTGCTTTACATACTGCATTGAGACACCTCGAGAAATCTGATAACTATATCAGAATGCTTTTTATAGACTATAGCTCGGCCTTTAATACCATTCTACCAGGCATTCTCATTGAAAAGCTGACTGACCTGAATTTCCCTTCCCTCATTTGTGACTGGGTCAAAGACTTCCTGACGGATCATCCACAAACAGTAGGGGTTGGGTCTCTGACATCTTCCACCCTGAAGCTCAGCACAGGCTCCGTCAGGACTGCATGCTCAGCCCCTTCCTGTACTCACTGTGTATACATATGACTGCATATCCTTGAATCCATCTAACACCATAATAAAGTTTGCAGATAACACAACGGTGTTGGAGCTTATAAGTGGAGCGGACAAATCAGCATACAGGGAAGAGGTCCAGAAGATATCCATATGGTGTTCAAAAAACAACTTACATCTAAATACTAGCAAGACAAACAAGATGATGCTAGATTTCCAGAATATTTTGGAGTAAAAATGAGAAACACATTCATAACACCATTACATATGTTTCTTCTTAGGATTAGATATGCAATGTAATGTGGATACTCAAATTATTAAAATCAGTTTATTTTTTTTAAATATATGGCTGTCCACGTTGTAGAAAAATAACCCAGGACAGCTAAGGACCAAATAAACAAATAACCAAAAATGCAGCAAAATTAAAAAGTCTTACATGCAACCAGGTGCCATAATATTCCATATCAATAACACAAATCCTGGTGTAATGCCTGGGAGGAAAACATAGGTCTTAATGGCTTTTGGAAAGCAAAGAGCATAGAGATATGTTGGAAGAGAGGAGGCTGTTACGTAGGATAGGTATCACTATGGAAAAGGCTTACTTGCTTGGTCCCATCGGATGACAACATTTAAGGGAAGGCAGCTGGAGTGAGCTCATTCTGTCTAATCTGGTGGGATAGGTAGATGTCTTCAGGGAGAAATGGTCCCACAATAACCTAGCTCTGCACCATGCAGGACTTATAGAGGAATATAGCTCAGAACTCTTCAAACAAAAAAGATGCTTCTCATTTTCTGTATTTTCAGAAATAATGACTTCTGATTTGTATATATGCTAATAATCTATTGTTATAGGTTTTGCCTGTATTTTGAACATTGCAGTTGTGGGATTTTAAAAAAATCATTATTGGGTCTCTTCCGTTGTCACTAGCAACAGGAATTCCATTCTAGTTATATGATAATCTCCCTGCCCCTAACTGTATCTTGACAGGAGTGCTAAAACAAGGTAAGATTATAAATTAACTCTGACTACTCTTGTTATTGTAATTGCTTTTAATTCAAAAGAATTGTGTTTCTCTGTTGCAATTCAGTTGTGTAACATTGCAATGATACTGATTCTGCATGAAAAAAATATACTATATGAATAATCCTTATTACAAAATTCAAAGGAAACACCAGAAGACTGATGTGAGCATGAATTTATGAATGCTTGGTGAATTGTAAGTCTCAGATTAGTTCAGGAGAAGATAACATATTTATTTTTGTTGCTTTTTTATGTTTGAGCTAGTAAGCATGCTGCTACACAATTTTTCACTTACTGTTATGGTTGGTCACACAGCCAGGCACACGTTTAGATTGGATTTTGCATTTTTATTTATCCAGTCCGTCCTAAGAACCTGCAATAGGCAGATGTTGTTTGATGGTGTTAAAGGTATTGTTGCACTATGTAAGCTGTTCCAGGTAAAACTGTCTTGTGCAATTGACGGTTGGTGATTTTGTCAATGCTGAGAGTGTTCAAGTGGTGCTTGTTGTTATTGTTATTATTTTAGCTGTCTGTCTTTTAATTTTTATTATGCTACTAGATGGGAGCATTAGGAGTGAAAATCAAGTCTGCAGTATTGGTTTTCAATACTACTGTACTAAATTCAACCATTTTAATCTTATGGATCCAGAAATCAAGATTTCTTAATTTCTATTAGTCTGCAGGTTTCTATTAGTCTGCAACCAATAACTGAATCAAAAGATAAACAGTCTTTTTTGAAAGACTGTTTTTAATTTTCTCCTGCAGTCTGCAGCAAAAACAGTGTTGCTCAATGGTCTATGAGAATCAGCTTAGCTTGTCTACCAACCCCACTTACCCTTAAGGAGGGTATCTTCTGATAGTGGAAAATACTTGTAAGAAATATGGAGCATCTTCTTATATCATTGGATGTCTAAACAGAAAACAAGTTTTCTGTGCTAGTCATTTCCACTCATTCTTTTAGATAGCATTTTTAGATAGCTGTATGTAAAAAGATATAGCTGACATATCTTGTTCATATGACTAATTCATCTTAGTTTTATAAATTCCCTTCCCTGCCACCAGAATAGCTCCTTCACCAGAAATACCATAATTTTTCTTGACTGCTTTTCATACTGCTCCTAAAAGGGGCTGTATTGCATGTAGCATTAAGAATGTTAAACATTGTTTTATAATAAATATGCAATAATAATTCTGAAATCAAAAGAAAGCATGGAGAAGGATGGACTTTCTGTTTGTTTATTTTTTATTTTATGTGAACTTATTATTATCAGCAACTTGTAGTAAAACGCCTTAAAATTAAAAGATCCCTGAAGCAAAATATTAAAATTTTCTTGTCTTAAATACTTGACAGCAATGAATATCTGAAAATCAATTTGTGGATTTGAAATTTTGGGATATTAAATAGTCTGCACTGCATTCCTTGGGAACATCCATGTTGCTTTGGTCATAGACTAATATACTGTATGTTTTCTTCATTTCATTTAGAGCTGGGTAAACATTGGTATCTTTGCTTTGTTGCTGTCATAAATAAACCTTAATGGAAAGCCAGAGGACTTGGTCTGCAAATAATACACATGATACTGAGCAAGTGACATAGGGATTTTTTTAAAAAAAATTATTTAATGACTCCTGGTGACAGAAATTACCAAGAAGAAGCAATTATACTAACCTGCTTTTATGTGGATTGCCACTGCAATTTACAATGAATGTTTAGCTTTAATATTAGTTGTGTAGTGGATAAGGTGTCAGGCTAGAGATTGGGAGATGGGCAGCTCTAGTTCCAATTTAAGCCCAAAGCTAGCTGGGTGACCTTGGACTTTCTCTAAGCTCTGGAGGGAGGCAATGAGCAAACGACTTCCGAAAATGTTTTACCAAGAAAATTGCAGGGACTTATCCAGGGTCTGAGAATCAGACACAATTGAACAGAAAGGGAAAAAATTAGTCCAAAATGTAATTTTAACTACTGTATCCTTAAATTCTACTTAAAAGGGTGTTTTCTCTTCAAGATATACTTGAAGGCATTGATACTTGACGTGATTCAAAGATCAGGAATATACAGTATAGTTTTGCGCTATTTAAAGCTGCACTAGCTTTTATGGAGCATATCAAAGTCAAGTGAATAAGCCCAGAATTAATTTGGGCTTAGAGATGGTTACTTACAAAATGAATGCTTTAGGTTGGCTGCCCTGTGCCCCTTAATACCCTCCCAGTTTCCCTAAAAATTCCTCAAAAGGAGAACAAAAATTTAATCTTACCAACTTTGGGGCTTCAAAAAGGATATTGTTAGGTATCATCTGATAATTCAGTTATACTCTTTGCATTCTAGGTATATTTTTGTAGCATTATTTAACGTAGCTGAGTTATACTTTTCCTTTATTTCCTTCTATTTTAATACAATTTAAAATCCTTTGCATTCATGAAATAGATTCAGTTTCAAAATAAGTGATTCTGGTTCTGAGTCTCATTTTCTGGAAGGAAGCAACTAATAGAGGTGTAAGAGAAGGTTGCATGGAATAAACTCATAACACTTTTGAACTCTATCCTGGCTCCTGATTTCCTGCACCTGACATTGGATAGATTAAAAAATAGTGAAGCTAATATGCAACCTATACCTAATAATCTAATATACTAACAGTCCAGGCAAATTGACAATAGATAAGAGTCAGTGAACTTCAAGGGGGGGCTGAACTTAGATCTCATACAGGAACGTAGTAACTAAACTGATGATGTATTTGACCCCCGTTCTTCTGGTCAGCCGGGACGCCTCCTACATATATTCACCTATTTTATCTAATTGTGTGATCATTATATGCCAATAGTGTAGTTATTATGTCTATTTCGTAAATAGAAATGTGAAAGGCATCCCATTTATCACCCATTTTGATTCTGAAATTTGGAAACATTTTCACTTTAGCCAAGCTGGATGCATTGCCCTCAGCAGTCATTTCTGGACATTTTAAAGATTCTCCTATGTATCTTTGGTTGTGTCCATATAGTGATGGCTCAGTAAAACTGTAAGCCATATGCTACCGTGCTGGTCCCTATGTAAGAAGTCTAGATCTCAAAGAAAATTCCAGGCAGAGAGTATGATTTCTCCATAATGTGACTTCCTTCAGAGAAGGACTGAAGAATATCTTCCGAAGTCATCCAGCATTTTTCTATCATTTGTACAACACATGGCACCATTAATTAAGCTTGGAACGATATTCTATTCTTATTCAGTTTTATTTTAATATATATTCTCTTAATTGTTTTAGATCTTATTATCTTATCTTTTATATTTATTTTTCTGTTTCTCATACACATAAAAGAGTGTAACAGTTCTTCTATCTGACATTTTATTGTATCTGACCTTAGAGCTGTAATAAACTGATTTGATTTGGAGGGAAGGAGGAGAATTTTGAGCAGCAAACTAATGCTGCAGCCAACAGTTTATGCTGGCCACTTTTCTACCATAAGTTGTTTCCCAAAGCAGCTTCTGTCTCAGTTGAATAAGTAAGCGAGAAAGGAAATAAATAAATAAATAAGAACAGCAGAGAAGAAAAAGATTAAACTCTAATCTATTTGGATTAAATAGCCTGTATTGCTTTTTAAAAGAAAAAAATGGCATTGACGTTGTTTTGTTCATTCTGAATATGATAGTGATCTGTACAGATTTCCTGTCTTCAGTAAGGCTATCTAATTATTGTTCCAAAGGTGCTTTTTCAAGAAGCAACGGGACTTCCTTGTTTTTCTTTAAAGACATTTCACTTCTCATCCAAGAAGCTTCTTCAGCTCTGATTGGATGGTGGGGAATGGAAGGATTTATACTCCTTGCAGACAGCTGGTTATGAAATTAACTAAAAGGATTACAATCACCTTTACTGATAAGGCTATGTGTACAATACTAGTAATAGACAGATGTAAGTGTGCTATATGTGGGGTCCTCTAATTCAGGGGTCCCCAATCCCCAGCCATGGCCCGGTATCAGACTGCAGCCCATTTAGGACCAGACCATGCAAGTGGTAGATGACCACAGCTCCATTTGTGTGAGTGGCGCCCCCTGGTTGCATGGAATCAGCCCCTGCCCCCCGCTGGTCCGCAAAGCCAGAAAGGTTGGCGAGCCCTGTTCTAATGCACCATGTGAAGGAAAGCTGATTAAATTTTGAGGAATGGATTTATTCAAAACAATGTTGTAAAATTTACATACAGATCAAATTGCCTATTAAACTGAGGCCCAGAAAGTAAGTTTATTATATGTATTTGTTTTAGTGGGGCTGGCATTTATTGCTTTACTGCTATTCTTTAGATCTTTTTATGACTTTGCTAAATAAACCCAGCAATACTTATTTGCTTTTACACATTTTTTTTTTCAAAAATAGATATGTTTTTCCATTTTTATGCCACTTCTCAAGAAGCTCATGTCATATATATCTGTGTTAGTAAGATAGTAAGTAGCTTTAAATCTACTACTAAGTGAGTGGTAATAATTTCTGATTTATAATTGCTTAACAGCAGCAGGAGTTCATATTGTTCTCCTCATTCTTAAATAATATTGGTGAAATATATATTCTGACAAAGATATATGAAGTAGAAAATCAGATTTTTTTAAAACAGTGTTAAATTTTTTATCTTTCTGTTTATAGTTGTCTTTATCAATGTTACATGAATTAATTTAAATATCCCTGGAATTAATTCATTGGCTGACCAAATGCTAAAGCAATGTGCACAGATGAGAGTGAACATCTATCAAATTCCTTTCTTTTTCTTATTCTTCTGTCCATAAGCAAAACTGAAACATGAGAAAATATTTATATTTATAACGTATATAATATAGGCTATATTATTTGCACTAATATAACCATAGTTAAGTTAGAGTCCAGTGTTTATAAACCAATTCTGGCCAAGATTTCAAAGAAATTTAGAACCTAAAAAGAGTTAGATACAAAGTTAATCATATTTATAATTGAATCAAAGTTAATCACCCATTAAAATCAAGTCAATTTGATTCCAGTGATTGTACTCTAAGAATTGTTAGATCTGGATCTAATCCTATGCTTAACACAAATATAATGTGAACCATACAAACTAGGAGAGAAGGAAATATTGGATAAAGATGGACACAAATATCCACAAAAATGGATATTCGTGTCCATCTTTATTGGGCTGGTGCCTGGAGAAGAGGATAAATTCCCAATGAAAGAACAAGCAGTTGAGATACAAAGATGATATTTATAATCCTCACAACCATTCTTTTTTACTAAATGTCCTTATACTAAACACTATATCAAATTAAAAAAATTTTGCAGGCTTCCTGTTACTTGATTCTAAGAAGATTCAAGTGAACGGTTTGGGTAATTCCACATCAGTAGAAGTTAGGTCAATGAGGTTTTCATTTTATTTCATTTTATTCAAATTGGTTTTCAAATCAACAGCATCTGAACATAAATCCTTGAGTATCCCTTGTCAATTTCACAATCAGAATATGCTTGTTTATGAATTACATTGCATGCTGTGAAGCTTTTTTGTTATGGACATTTTGTGAATTAGACTGTGATACAATTGATTTGTTGAAGACATTAGAGGCAAAAAACATTAAGAACATTTATGGGTTTGCTGAGAAACTGTTTCCTGTTAATCTAGGCACTTTTATTCAGAACATGCTTACAAATAAAATGCTTTTGTTTCTTGCATTGAAAATCAAGCAATACTTAATCATATTGATGCCTCTGAAAAATAATGCTTAACCCCATAAATTGACTCCGGCCTTTAAAATTCTGCTAAAACAGAATGAGAGAGAAAAATTAAATGCTCCATTCTCCATTTCCTGCAGGGTTTTAATGGATTACTAAATAAATGCTTTTTTCTTCTTCTTTTGGTCAGAAATTAATGGAATTTTGGCCCTTTCCCATTTAAAGTAGGAACGTAGCTGTTGGATAGTGACATATAGCTTTTTTATAGCTAAATAATGAAACTCCAATACATTTTCTTCCCTTAACAGGTTAGAATTTGTAACAGTTCCTTCAGGCCATAGTAATTTCAAACTTCTAATAGCATCCAAATAAGATCTCACGACTTTTTTTGTACAGCTAAAAATCCATCTCAAGTACCAAATGTATTACATGCAAAATCATTTTAAGAAGCAACAATTTGTTCAGAAGAACTTACCGTTCTTGAAAAAATATTAATGACATGCTCATTAAGCATAAGGTCCAATTAATGCATGGATAAAGCTGGCTTGTATAGTTTCTTTTTGGAAGGGAAAACTTTTAACTTGTTATATTTCATTCTATAGCTTTACTGTTAAAACCTTGCTCTGGGCAGAAGTGTACAGGTAGTTTTTCACTGAAAAACCACCAGTTGCAAAAACCAGTTGCAAAAAGTGTGCTGTCTGCTAATGTAACAAGTAGTACTACTTATATAAAATATTTATTTAGGAAAAGCTATTAGAGCTGCCTCTACACATACAGGCATTGTATTTACAGCCCCTGGCCTATATGTACCTTTTTGTCTTCAGAAAAAAGCTCAGCTCAACCCTAAAAGTTGTATGTTTCTCAGTTGCTTTCATTTTGAAGGAGTATTTTTTTCCCCCCTGTGCCATAGTCATATGCTTTAAACCATATGGTAACCTTTTTATTTCTCCTTTAGGGGAAATATTTTATCCTGCCTTTTTAGTATTTCCCAAAATATTTCATTCTTCAGGGGAGGGGAGCTTCCCACATAACTAATCAAGAACCAGACATAACTACCCTGTTTCCCCCAAAATAAGTCATCCCCGGATAATAAGCCCAATCGGGCTTTTGAGCACATGGCAATAAGCCCAAGCGCTTATTTCAGGGTTCAAAAAAATATAAGACAGGGTCTTATTTTGGGGGAAACACGGTAGGCATGTTCAGTTGCTAAATAATTTGATTTAAAAGTTCTGTAACGAAGTTTGTAATGAAGTGTAAAGAGTCACCTTCAGTATACAACTGAGTTGAGATTCTGCTCTATCTTTCTATATGCTAGCAGTTAAAAGAAAAAAAATGAAGATTCAGTGTGAGGGGGAGGATGTTTTGAACTATATGTTCCATAGCCCCCAGCCAACCTAGCAATTACAATAGGTTCTATTCCAGAACATGTGCAGATACTAGCTTACCCATCCCTTTGTTAAAGGGTGTTCATAAGGCCAATTTATGATAATTTGCTGATTGAATTAAAGCTATAACCGATGCCCAGCCAAGGTGCATAGTTGCCAAGGCAAGTTAAATTATTTTGACACCTGAAACACAAAATCCATTGACATCTCTTTTCCCCATCCACAGTAAAAATACAGCAATAATTAATTAACAAATTGTTCTTTCATGTCACTAAAAATCTCTTGCTTGAGGTAATCACTACAGCCTAATACTTGATATCCAATGCACGCATGTGTCTTTGTCAAGGCCTGAAATTTCATAAAAGCAACATTTTGTTTTAACTGGAGAAACATATGGCAGTGACAACTTGAGCTTGTTATATGCAGAGATTTTACCCTAAAGATAAGTCTTTAGGGTAAATTAACAAGACTGTGTTGAAAGAACAAATTGCGATACATGTTCAAGATATTGTTGCTGAAATGGTTTTAAAGGACAGTTTCCGCTTAGGTAGTATTTTTAAGATACATCTGTTGTTTTGAAAAAGAAAACAAAGAATGTAAAATCTCAGGCAGATTCTGCTTGTTAATTTATGAGATGTACACAATCATTCTTTATATCAGTTGAATGCCTTTGGGTTTATGGAAAGAAAACTCATCCACTCTGATTATGACTTTAGCAATGTCGTATTGATTGTGCTCTGCAAAAGCAATTTTGCCTTTTCCTAACGGAGGGCAGAACTGTGGCTCAGCTGAATCAGTTTAAAAGCCATTTTGGAAACAGGGATTTTTCTTAATGGAGTTTTCTTTTTACAGTATGCATATGGGATTTCCACTGTTTTTAACTCAATGATGCATTAAAAAGAGGAAATATCAGTTGATGGGACTAGGTCATGTTAAAACATCTGTTGCTAGGAGAGCTACAAGATGAAGGGACCCAGCTGGAATAAATATATTAATAAGAGTTTGAAGATAGCTGAGAGAAGGAAGTTGGGATAGGACACTAAAAATGGATGAGATACCTACAAGTGAATGGCACTCATTTGTGGAAAGCATTTATGAGGCCATAAATTACTCCTTGGGCTGTTACTGAGAGTGTTTGTTGGGTGGTTATACTACAGGGAGGTTGTTTGGAAGCTCTTGTCTTGATTTAATTTGATCTCTTAAATTCGTTATCATTTTGTCACTTTTTCACTACTGATTTGAAATTGGGGCACTTTCAAAATAATGTAAAATAATTAGGGATATGCACTCCCTGCCCCACTTTTTCCTATATACCATAATGCCTTTATGTTTTTTTCCTTCATGGCAGATAGTGCTGCCATTTGAAACAGAGGGTGGTGGAGTTTCCTGTAGTTGCCAGGCAACAGGAAGAGATATGGACCAAACGCCCTTTTGTCTTAACCAGTAAAATGTCCCAGTCTGCCTGTCTGCAATTGCAAGACTAAGATGAAAACTCCAGAAGAATTTGCCTAGGAACTTTACAGAAAATCTGTATTATGTGTTTGATGAGCTACTTGAATGTAATGTTCTTACCAGATGTAAGGCTGCTTATTTCTGAAAATTGACATTCAGTGTTCAGTGTAGAATTAAATGAAATCCTATTCAAGATCTATGATGTCTAAGTTTTCCCCATAATTTGGAGCCTGATTTTATATTGAAAGACATTTTGTAGTGATTAAGGAAGAATTTGAAATTGGCTGTATTGTGTAGTCATTTCTTTAATTATTTCAACACGAAGAAGCAGAATGATTATTGAAATGAAATGAAATGATTATTGCAAAGCCCAATAAATTCTTTTGAGGAGGTAAATTCTATTTCAAGAGTCAGAAATATTTTACATAATTAATCTTAATTATCTTCATGCGCTCTCTCGGGCACATTTATTTTTAGTCAGTTGGTTCCCAGATAAAAGAAGTTCCTTTTTGGCTCAAATAAATAAAATAGCAGTTTGGCTGCCTGAGTTCCCACAATATGAGCAAATGATCTTATTTCAGGGATAGCTAAAGCCTTTTCATCATAGAATGATCATTGATTTATCAGAAGCAGCAGCTGCAGACCTCATGGGAAAGTTCATAGCTGTCTGCAGCTGCTAGAGTAAATTGCTCTCCTAAGGATCCAATACAGCTTTTTGAAAAGAACAGAAAGAAGTAAGGAAATAATATTAACTATGAATATAGCATGGAAGAGTCTGGTGGATTACTGTTCTTTCTCATTGAAGGAGATCTCTGTGTAACCACAGTTCTGATTCAGTTCTTACATTTTACCTCTCCAACCTTGCTATACTCCAATTATTACTTATTCTTCTGGTATAACAGCCTCCAGATCTACAACCTACATCAGGGGTGTCAAACTCATGGCCCGCGGGCCGGATGCATCACACATTGGCCACGCCCACCCCATTTTAACGAAGGGGGGAAAGTCCCGATACATCACATGACAACAACGTGACGACGCAACTTTGACACCCCTGATCTACATGGATTAAAGAAATTAGTTTGATATCCTCGTGTATCAGACATGCCCCTTCCCTTATCACTGGCTGTTGCTCAGGGGTGGGTTCTACTTACCTTTACTACCGGTTCTCAACGGGAACACACGTGCGCTTCTGCACATGCACAGATTGTCAATGATGACGTCCGGGTGGGTGGGCGGAGCCTTGTGCCGCTTTTACTACTGGTTCGCAAGAACCGGACTGAACCGGGAGCAACCCACCATGCTGTTGCTCATATGAATAAGAATGGAGGACTGGATACCGGTACTTAGCCTTTCTAGGCACTTGATTTCATTGGCTTTTCCAGAATTATTTCAATCTTCTCTTACTATCCAGCTATGCTATCTTCAACCTCCATTACATGGTTCCTTAGATGAAATCTTCTATTTTGGACTAAATTCACACTCAACACATCATATCATTCTCTATACTTCATAGTCTTAAATCTAGATAATCTAGATAAATCAATCTGCAACATTCATTCTTTCCAGACAGCATGACCAATGACAGCTTTATTCATTATTATTACTATTATCATCGTGAAGACATTATTATTATTCATTATTATGCTACTTTTAATCTAATAAGTGTCTGAGTTTGATTACCTCCTGTTTTACCTCTTCATTGGCCCAAGGAAGTCTTTATCTTGACTGTTTATACTCAATACAGGTAGTCCTTTTTTTTTTAATTTGATTTATATGCCATCCTTCTCCGGAGACTCACTTACAACAGTTCATTTAGTGACCATTCAAGGTTACAATGGCATTGAAAAATGTGACTTATGACCAATTTTCACACTTATGACTGTTGCAGCATCCCCATAGTCATGTGATCAACATTCAGAGCCCATTGATCTTAATGAGTCAGGACTAATATGTCCAAACTACAACTTGGATCAAAAAGAATGATCAGAGAAAGCAAACAACAACAGAAACAAATGGCACTCGACTTTTATTAAAGAAAGAAGATTTGTTTTATACATGTCCTGCCAGAGGGAAGTTTGGGTAAAAGCTGTCCAGTCCTTCACTGGAAAGCTTTGCTAAAAGATTCAACACTGGACATTGGTCAACAATTCGCACATTACAATTGGAAATGTAGTAAGTGATATTCATGTTGTACTAAACTAAATGAAATTCTGCCCATACTGGCAATTTATCACATTTATTTTCAATTGAAGGGAAGTGTTAATTTTTTTCCCCTAGAAATTGCTTTTCTTCATTTAAAGCTGGACAAATAATTTTTTAATCTACTCCTGAATGTCTTATTCCATGAGCTAGTTTTTGTTTTTCAATCCTTGCTATCTAAATAAAGCTTCTGCAGTTCAAATGCATTTGAAATAGTTGCATTTCTGGAAGTGTATTTTACATGGTGAAGACATGTATGTTTAATAAAAATATAATTTTTAAATTATATTTTAAAAAATATAAGTTAATGGCAGGAGAATCTTCAACAAATTTGTTATGAAGCTCCTACCTAGGTGGACAGTGGCCATATAGAAAAAAGAAGGTAATATTTTCAAGGTATCTGTAACAAATATTTTATCAAACAACAGCCTAATGGGCTGCAATGTTTTTTGCTATACCTCCTGCACACTGATTTCCTGAAACAGATGAATTGCTCAGAAATATGTACTTTGGAAAAGTAATGAGAATTATAGAATGATTCAAAGAGATCCTCTTTATCTGTAGCCTTAATGTTTCATTAATCAGCTCAAAAATAGGACATTATGTCTCCAACTGTGATGTTCATTTCTTTCTTATCCCATCATATCTTCATTAACCTTGTAATTCAAATGTAGTACTTTTATAGCAAGTAAAAAAAAATCTTATGTGAAAATGGTAAACTATTTCTAGCTAGAAAGCGGTATCTAAATGTTCAGTGGGCGACTGCATTCAAAAAGGGAATTTTGGAGTTGGGAAATAACTTACCATTGTAACAGAGCCACTGATGTCATCTCTACTGCCACTAAGAGTAGTAAGTAGCATAAGGAACAGTGGAACAAACATTTTAAAAATGAGTAGTATAATATTACTTAATTTAAAATGAAATAAGCTTTGACACTTTCAAAACAGCAAGTGACTCTAAGGGATGTAGGCAGTTGTAGATTAAAGATGGAAGACTGTGAAGGGGAGTGGCCGGGAGAGATCTATCACTCTGTCGATCCTAACAGATTCATGATCCTCTAACAGCTAAGTTTCTGGTCCCAATTTTACTTACATGTATCCTGTATACACCATTCTTTCTCTCTAGATGACAAAATGCCAACACAAAAAAAATAAGTAGGCAGAAGAAGAACATGACTATATAAATCAAACACATTTGGTTGCTACTATATCTTAGTAACAGGTTCATTGTAGAGTGACCTCTTAGCAAATGGAGTTTTTTGTATATGAACATAATTTCTGCTAGCCAAATTTAGCAAAATCCATACTTTCACACATAACTATGAATACTTCAAAACTACTTTTTCTAAATAATTTCTCATCAAAATTGTCATTCATTCTAACATTATTGTGTCTGACGCTATAAAAGCAAATAAAAAAGAACAACAAAGAAGTCAAAAATTTTATGTGTCTTGTATTAATATTCAAAATTTTAGGATTAAAATTTTGGGACTAATTGTAGGATTAATTATCTGGTAATGTACAATGCTTGGCATCTCCTTCTGGTGAATGAACACATTTCTGGTTCCATTAATATTTAATTTCAAAGTTTTCCATTATACTGACATCCAGTGATTTGGCATGCTACTTGACATTCTTTTAAATCATATATGGCATGCCAGAAAAGCATTGTTGTTATCATTCCCCTGGGTCTTAAAGTCTTAGCAATTTTATTTACCCTAGGAAATATTCTGCATAATTTAAATTATGTCCAGGGAGTTTTTATTATTTAGTCATGCCATCATTGTAAATGGATTGGCTTTTGTATTTTTGAAGCCATATTCATTTAAATGTGATTCAAAGTCACTAAACATAACAGAAGAAAGTACAAAAAGGAAAATACCCATGAAAAACTCTCCTAAATGCTTAATCTATGAGTAGTGCCACTCCTTTTCTTATATGTGACCCAAACAGTATGCTTGAAATGGCAAACTACACCAGTAGTCCCTGTCTAATATGAATAAATGTTGCCAGTCCACACGGTTAATTATTTCTAAAAGCTGTATATTTATTTTTATCACCTTTATTTATTTCAGTGTATATGAATCCATTGATCACTGCATAATCCAATGAATGGATTCAGAAAGTTCAAAAAGAATTGGCTCAAGCCTCGGTGTAGGGACTTTAAGATCCTTCATACTCAATAATTAATTGGTTTGGAAAAACTGTTTCCAATTCATGTAAGAAGAATCTCATTAGGTTCACCAAACTATTTCTTATTTCTCCCAGCAAATGGCAAGGAAGTGTTCCAAGACTACAATATGAGGATATTGTAACTGAGTATGGAAAGAGCTCCAGTAGAGTGCAGGAACACTGTTGTCCTTTTCCCCTTTGTGCAATACTCCCATGTAACACCTCTCTCCTTTGCGAGCTGCACTGGTTGCCGGTGATCCTTCGGATCCGCTTCAAGGTGCTGGTACTTACCTATAAAGCCCTCCATGGCATGGGCCTGGGGTACTTGCAGGACCACCTCCTACCAGCCTCCCACCGCCCAGTGCGCTCACATAGGACTGTCCTCCGGGCGCCATCGGCCAGACAATGTTGGCTGGTGGCCCCCAAGATGAGGGCGTTCTCTGTGGCCGCACTGACCCTCTGGAATGGGTTATCCACCGGGCTCCGGACGGCCCCCGACCTCTGCATTTTCTGCGCCGACCTGAAGACATGGCTTTTTCAGCAAATACATGCTGCGAGGTTTTTAACTAGTCTGGGGATTTTACATTGGGCTATTTTAGCTTTTATTGCTGTGCTGTTTTTATTCTGTGAGCCGCTCCGAGTCCAATGGGAGAAGGGCGGCATATAAATTTGATAGATAGATAGATAGATAGATAGATAGATAGATAGATAGATAGAAATAAATAAATAAATAAATAAAATAAGCAAGCAAGCACACTAGGACATTTTAGGCAACAAAAGGGTGGGGTTGTGTTTTTTTTTTTAAAGGGAGGTGAGTTCTAAGGGATTTTCCCCCCTAAACTTGTATATTTTTCATCTCCATTGTTGTCACAGCATAAAGGAATATTCTTGCTCTGATTGTGTTTATTTCAGTTCTACTAGCCAATTGTATATTTTCAGGATCCAATCTGGATCAGACACCAGTCCTCTGGTCCCAGTGACCGATCCAGATTAGATCCTGCAACATTATCCTGGGACTCGTATATTCGCTTTTATTCATGTATATTTTGAGTAGATTAAATCCTAAACTTGTTTTATGCAAATGGAAAGGCATGGAAGGTTTTTTTTTATTTGATGCAACATTAACTAGATGGGAGAAGGGAGAGTGGCTTTTTCAATTCTCTTCTTGCAGTCTTCTCCCACTGTTTTGGAAAGCCCACGAGCAGATTTTTAGAGCAGGTGAAGAGGAAAATCAACATTTGTTTGCAGGAATTTCCCTGAAATTTTCCTTATGAGACAGGAGAATCTTCTGAACACATCTGTGTCTGGAATCCTCTGTTGAATTAATTGATTTTCCCAATTCTAAACTCAAAAAAAGAATTCTCATAAATAATATGAAAGAATATTGTATATAATAGCTCCAGAATAACTTATTAATTTATTCTGTGAGTTACATTTGAGTGCAAGAATTCTACATTACTTAAATGTTATTTGATACTCATACAAATTAATGAACAAACTAGCCTTGAGCAGTAAATGCTTTCCAAATATCTATATGATGTATGTGCTATTTCCTTTTACTATCCACTTGGGAGAACAAGTGCTATAATAAGCAGAAGTAGAACTAAGTTGTATCTTGGAAGAATTAGAAATTCATTGGATGAATTCACTGCTCTTATAATCGTCATGGAACTGGTATTTAAGAAATGTGTCAAACATAATTGCTGCATGGACCCTATTCATCAGAAGATTATCTCAACTCTGCAGGGTTAGTTGTCTCGGATGTTTAGAAAGGTCTTATAAATAAATGCACATGAAAAGTTGAAGATTGTTTCTTTCTGATTTATTACAAATGTTAAGTGTGTAATGTAAATCTACATCATTGGCTAAGGTGAAAACTTGAAATTTTGGATGAGTTTCTGTGAGAGTCCTCATTCCAGCCAAAGGGCCATCTGATCTAATGTTCTCTCTCCAGCAGTGACCTGTCAAATGCCCTGAGAAACTCTCAAATAAAGGAGGATGGCAAACAGGCAGTCTCTGTTTGCCTGCACATTTGGCAGCTCTAAATTAGCCTCAGGCAAGAGGAGAATGAAACAGAAGGCCCAGGAGTCATTAGATCCAACTGTTTTCAGACGAGGAATGTAAAAGAATTTCATTATTATATTCATATTTTGATCATTTGTCAGCTTCATATTTTCTGGAGCAATATAAATCAAATGTAACTTGTATTTACCCCACTCAGAATTTTGTAATGCAATCTTCCTGACAACAAAAAGTGCATTAAAATGGAAAATTCAAATGCGAACATATTGAATATTATCAATATTCTATGTGAGGTATGTATGTTCAAAATGCATATTATATCATAGAGAAATTCTTAATAAAATGTACGTAGTGGAAGAAACGAAAATAATAACAACATTGACTATATAACATATTTCAACTACAGTACTGTAGTTCAAACTAACTTCAACATCTTTTCAGTACTGTCTGGAGTCACACTTGAACAACTGTATTAAAACACAGATATCAAAGGAATACTTAAACCTTTAATCGTGTATTTTGAGCTAGTGCGATGTATGGAAGATGTTTATGCAATCTTTTGCATCTCCAGAAATGTTTACTGAAGAGAATTCTCATTGCTGCTATAGGGCAAAGTAAATCTCCTGTCATTGCAAAGATTTATCTACTTTCTTAACTAAAATCTCACTTGAAACTCTTGCTTTTTCATTTAAAATACAAATACTTTATCTCCAAATCCATTTCAAAATAGAGAACAGCAGACATGTGTGTCCACATTCTGATGATTCCAATTGAATTTTCTTCATGTCGGTCTTTTTGCACAAACTTAGACCTCATAATGGTTATTCCAGATGTTTTCCTTTTACATTCAGTCACTTGGCATAAAAATATGAGGCTAGCAGATACTTTCCATCTGTACATCTGGGGTTGTGAGGTGTTTTTTTTTTAAAGAATGGTATCAACTTACTGCCCTTTTAGTAATAATTATTTCCTTTGAGGAATAGAGAGCATCATAGTACAGATATCCGTGATTTTTTCCCATCCGTTCTCACCCTACTTAGATTGCTTTGAAAGGAGGAGGAGAAAGAAGTTCAGATCTGTACATGAGAGGAGTGTCCTTGTGATACTATTCATTCTCTGTTCTGACAGAGAAGGCATTGTCTGTTCAGTGTAATAGGCTTGGCAGCCAAATTAGGTAGTGATCTGTTGCTGTGCATATAGACTCAGAAAGTATCAGAGCAGGCAAGAATCTGATAATTCCAAGAATTGGATCAAGTAGAAATGACTTTTTAAAATGTTGCTTAATATGTAGGAGGCAGAGTTGGGGGGAAGCATTGCTTCTGCTTTGGAGTCTGTTCTACACGAAGAAGAGTTTAGACTTAAGGTAATTCTTTCTAGGTTTGCATGTTGCTTGCTTGAAGCCACCAAACATTGAGCATTGTGAGACTAACTTGATTCTTTGGGATTCTGAGAATCATTTATGATTGGAATGCATGCCTCTCCACTGTGCCCATATTGACTGAATTAACATTTAAATGAGGAAAGTATGTGAAAAAGAAAAGACTAACCAGAATCCTATATTCCTATATCTGTAGCATTATCCCAAATAGCTTATGTTTATATGGGTTTGAAGATTTTGTTAATTGAAATGCATTCATGTAGAACCAGTCTGCAGGATTACAGGCTTTTCTTTCTTTTTGATGTCTTTTGTAGTAGATGCTATACTGAATGATGTAGTAAAATATTATTTCTATAACTTAGAGTAAAACTGGGAGAAGAGGGAAGCGTTATTCAGTATTAGGTTGTGCTGGTTAATGACAGCAATAAAGTAATTTTCTGAATATTAGGAAACAATATTTCTTAAGAAATTGACTACTAATACTTCACAAACTTTTTACTTTAGATTTGTTTTCCATTTCTCTTACAATTATTCCTTGTTAATGTCTCTCTTTGTTTCCTTAAAAGATTTAGTTTTTTTTAAAAAAAACCCAAAAAACATCCCAGTTGGAGAGCCTGCATGTCTTTCAGCTATTTTTGATTGCAGCTGTGATCTACAATCATTGATGTATTATTAAGTTGAGAAATGCCTAATATTTGTGGATGGGGGTTGGATATTTATTTACTTACTTAACTTTTTCAAGTTTGGGGAGGAAGTGTAAGTGGCTAGGAATCTGACTTCCAACACTTGAAAGGTGAGGTGGGACTAGAAAACTATCTTCATGGCACCTGGTTGAATGCCTGCAGCCCTTAGTTTTGGAGAACCTTCACATGCTGTTAGTGGATCTGCTAACAGTTCTGATCTCAAGGGGCTCAGAGTTTCTTTGGGCCTCTGTTGTATCTTAATCCACAGGGAACAACTGCTCTAAGTAGCAAAACACGCTAGGTTATATGTGAGGCACTGGAAACGTGCTGCTGCTTGACAACAGCAGTCCTTGCTTGTCTCATTCGAAAATGACCTGCCCAGCTGTATTTAGCTGTCAAGAGTAGGAAACCAATAATTACACTTTTACTTAAAAGAAGGAATCATTTCATTACCAACTGCTTTGAGCTTACCATTTTTAACAGAAGACATTTAGGATCTCTTCCCTGTTATATTTTTAGGTGGATTGTTAGATAAAGATTAAAAAAAACTTCCTCTAGTCAACTCTTAATTGCTGGTGAGAAGAATCAAGAAAGAATGTTCCATTTAGGATTTATGGCTGGGGGGGGGGGGGGAGGAGGAAGAAAAGGAATGAGAGTGAAAGAAAAATCTTTCTTGGCAATGCTGGGCTGCTTTAATTGGCAGTGCAGGCTTCAAATGTGATGGAAAGTAGCTTACCCTCCACGGGGGGGGGGAAGAGATAGAGAGAAAGAGCTGCTAAATGCAGGAATCTGAAAATGGGAAATTTCTAGTTTAGGTGTTTCCATTTAAGGAGAAAAAAAATAAGGAAGGGAGAAAGTGACAGCAGGAAGGAACAAAGAAGATTTTGCCAGGTGGCAGGATTGGTTCATGGTTCAGAGATGCACAGATGTCCTCCTGTTGATTTATCAGGTTCCAGCAATCAGCAATGCAAATGGGGAAAAGGCTAGGGGGAAATCTTTGCACAGCCCTTTGCAAAATTATGAATGTGGAAAACAGATGCTGAAAATACACTTAATACAAACTTTCCCTAGCTAGAGAGTTAGGAATAGCTGAAGCTTCCTACTAAGTCTGTAGGCAGTAGCAAATTCATTAATTAAATAATATATGGAATGGGCCATAGTTGGATTTGCAGGTAGATGAAAGTGAAACTGCTTTGTACCACATCAGATTCCTTTGTTCATCAAAGCAAAAGTTGACTATGTGTACACATTGTGTGTGTGTGTGTGCGCGCGCGCGCACGCGCATGCGCACACACACACACACACACACACACACACACACAATGATCTCTGTCATAGAATTATTTCCAAATGATTTTGGCAATACTAAAAGTCTAAAGGAGTTTAACTTAAAGGATTTTTTTGCCCTAGCCAATTAAATAGTTTTGTAATCTATGGCCACATACATTTTAAGCAATATATTGTTGGATAGACTAATGGTCACTTTATGACATTCTGACATAATGTTAAACCAAAATGTTTAACTACTGCTGGTGGAATAAATTATAAAGTGGTTTGTTTCCCTCATTTTAACTAAATTACAATCTGTCTTCACTGTGTCAAAAACTGAATGGGTAAAATAATTGGAAACAGTATGTGGATTTGTGCTTGAACTTCTGTTATGTGAAGAAATATCTGGAACAGAAGATTTGCTATCTTCTGTTCCAGATATTTCTTCACATAACAGAAGTTCAAATTTAATGCTAAGTTTTCCTGCAAACTCAAGCAATGATAGCAATAATTAAAATGTCTCTTATATATAAAGTAAGGGGAAAACTACTTCTGGAAACATTTTTCAATGTTTTTTCTTTGCCCCATGAAATTAGTCCATGAAGTTTTGACTGAATTAAATTCAGTCCTTTGGTCATTAACAAATAAAAACCCATCTGGCCCATGTATAAAATAGAATATATATTGCTTCTAAGGTCTGTGTTTTGTCTAATCTTAATTTTGTGTTAAAGAAAGACTCACTGTTTTCTATAAAAGAAAACCACTGACATTTAATCGTTTTTTCTTTCATATGTTCTTAAGATTGGGAGGGAAGTGGTCAAAAGATCTATGTCTGTATAAACTGAAAACATTTGGACACATGCCCCAGTTATGTCTTTCATGAATAGTTACAGAACATATATCTGATTTCCAGATTACAAACCACTCCTTTCTTTCTGCTTTTAACAACAGTCTTCCTGACCCAGTCAGGGAAATTTTAATAATTGTTAAGCTACATAATTTTCAGATAACATCTGTACGTAAAGATTTAATACTAAAAATAATCATGTAAATTTCTGCAATGTAATTTCTGGAACATTTTTGTAAATGTTCCAGAAATAGTCTGTCTAATTAGTAATTCACATAGATTTATTTTTCTGATTATTAAAATACCCAGGCTGGAATTTAGCATGCAAATAGGACTAGAAAAGTTCATTGAAATTAATTAGCTCCTGCAGGGAGCTACATTATATGGGCCAAAGGAACAATATATTTTATAAAGTTTATAATAGTTTGACTAAGAATGTCCTCAAATATAGTATTATTTGATTTAAAAGGTTTAAAATGTAGCTTGGAAAAATACATTTTGCCAACTGGCTCAGTGTTTCTGAAACTCAGCAAGTTTAAGATTTGTGGACTTACTCCCCAGGGGGTGAAGCTCCACAGATTGTAAAGTTGCTGAGATTGGAAAACCCTGAGCTAGATGACAGCTTGGCTGATTTCAAAATGCAAAGTAAAGTCAAAACTGGTTAGTATCTGTATAGAAGTCCACCAAGAAATTTCAGCCCAGCCCAGGAAGCCCAGGAAGGCATTGGCTAGCCATTTCATAAGATTGCCAAGAAAATGCCATGTCCATGAAGTTTCTCTTTTATGCAAGAAATAGGAAGCTTCCATGCCCTTCTTGCAACTACTCATTGAGGAAGAAAGGTAATTTTTATGAGATCTTCTTTAAGATTAAGGATAAAATAACTGAAGGAAGGTTAAAGCAGATATGGGCAAAACATTATCAATTCATTTTCAGTTGCCAGAGAATGTTAAGAACGTGTATCTGAGTGGCAGAAAATGGAGGAAAATAGGTATATTATGCTTTAAATATGTTCTATGTTCCATAACTCCCTCCAATGCCCCTGAAATGGAGACATGTGAGAAAGTCCAGCATCAGATCTTTCAGGGATGCCCTTATGCTTAAATTCTGTCTTCTTGGTTATAGCTCTTGGCTATGAAAAGATCAATGTAGCAAAATAGGCCCCAGTCAAAAAGAAAGGATTCCTGGCTTAAAGAAAAGAGTTAGTTGGTCAGCCAAAGGCTAACACTACAGCTTCCCATTCACTAATTCTCCTTGGCAATGTCATCACTCCAAACACCATTTGCATTTAAGCAGGAAATGCTATGTTGGGTTCAGAATCTATGTTCCCCCAGAAGAAAGTACCCTTTCAGCTCATAGAAGGCATCCAATCCAGCAGAGCATTCTGATGCTGAATAGAGAAATATTTCTAATCACCATCAGTTCTACTACAAAACATGATTTGTAGGGTTGAGGTATCTTCTGGAGCAGAATCGAAAGGAGGATTCCTTTCCATTTGCCTTCAGCAGGAACAGCTCTATTCAATATCTTTTCACTCTGGTGGAACTGAAATAGTGGGTCCAAGAGACTTTCTGTGAAATCTGTATTTGCCATGATCACATGTAGAGGTAACTTGAACTTCTCTTTGAAATAACCAGGTTTTTTTTTCCACTATAGGCTATTTAATGACTCTAACATTATTTTAAGTTAGGAAGACTAGAAGGTTATTCATCTCAAGCCTGTTCTTTTTTTTTTCAGGGTACGCAGGGCTTACTCACTGAAGCTGCATGACAACTCTGTAAGGTAAGCAAGCATTTTGTGTTATTCAGTTCAGTCAAGGAGGTTCAAAACTGCTGCCATGTTTCCCAGTTTAGCACTGGGTTTTGCTTTCTATCTTGCCACAGCTCTTGCCTTGTCCCAGGAATGTCTGAATGCAACTTTATACTGGGTCATCTATATCAATAATAGTCACCTACATTATTTCAGTGGACATTTATATATAGCCCAAACAGTAGCTTCCATACACAGTTTCTTACAGATCCTGTTGTAACTAAGTAATAAATTCTAATGGAAAAGTCATTTCCTTGGATTCACTGAACTGTGTGAAGCCAGTAAGATTGCAGAATGCTCAAGCAATTAGAGTCAAATGAAATACAGTGCATTTACACATGTCTCTGTCCATTTTGTAATTATCTACATATTTTTTTTAAAAAAAATTCATTAAATTGAATAAGAATGGGTTGAGAAAAGCACTGAAGTTTTCTGTTGAACATTACATATAACAGAATTCTATAAACCTGTAACCTGCCTCTCATAAAAAATAGATGACAGGAGAAAAACCTCCTATGTCTCTATAATCATATTTTTAGAAAATGGTATAATTTAAAAGTTGAATTATTTTTCCTTTCAGAAAAATGCAGTGCCAATGTTACATTTAATAATATCACAAGGTAAAAATGCTTTGGTTTTATTTAGTGCTGGGAAGAATAAGACATCCTGTGTTAGTCCAGGTGTGTGCAATACCATCCCTTGACACTTCAGAATCACATAACATCTCCTTATAGTCCTTAATATCAGAAACCACCAACTGCAGGATCAGTTAATAGCCCAATGAAAAGCAGACTGTTCCTCAAAAGGGGTAGAATAAATCACAACTTCAAATCAGTCAGCATTGGAAAACATTTTTTTTGAAGGCTGTGGTATGTTGCTAAGACAACATTTTTTCATAGGTCAATGTCAACCAACTTCTTTTCCATTGATCTGTCCAAGGTGCTGAATTTCCCTGTTGTCTTATGCCCTGCACCACCATGGCATTGCATGGCTCCACAATCAGACCAATTCTATACAATGTACTTCTTTTTAAGTGTCAGATCACTTTCCAATTTTCTTTTATATTATGAAAGGCTTACCTGACTTTTTATATGGTAAATAGAAAAAGTATTAATACAATTTCAATTAAAATATTTATTTATTCATTCATTCATTCATTCATTCATTCATTCATTCATTCATTCATTCATTTAAAAGGCTTATATGGTTGGCCATGTTGTAGATTCTAGATGGCTCACAGCAATAATAAACCAAACACATTAAAACTGCATGTTTGAATCTGCATTCCACCAAGCCATACGTTCCTTGGGCTCCAAATTCACCCTATCTCAATGCCTGGGGGGGAAAGCCAGCCCTTTATTGATAGGATGACTAAACAAGTGGGAGCCTGGAAGATCCTGGAGGAAGATTTCCAAAGAAATTTGCCATAATAGTAGAGTGTGGATGTAGCCTTTGTTTGTAATTGGGTATCTTCTATTACACTTTTGTCCACATAAATATGTGACCAAGCATACATTACTATTTTTCACTAGCTCTTGGTTCTAGACCTGGGAGAAAATTTGTGCAATAAAATTACTTTAAAAGTTTAAAAAGTGAGGTAGGGGATAGATGGATGGATGGATGGATGGATGGACGGACGGACGGACAGAAAGGCAGGCAGGCAGGCAGGCAGGCAGGCAGGCAGGCAGGCAGGCAGGCAGGCAGGCAGACAGTCGTGCACATATACTCTTCCATATTAATTTAGTTGCTGTCCAGAATGCTATCATGTAGCTTATGGTCTTCCATAATCTCTTGAGATTTAGATCTGTATTGGAGATATGAGTGTGAGACACAAGAAGATGAATGGAAATATTTACAAGACCTAATATGTCATAAAAAGATACAAGAAAGCAGGAAATGTGGAGGAGGGGAAAGCAGCAGCAAAATAACCACAAACAGATGTGAGGCCATTCTTTATAATGTTATATAGCATATGTCACATTACGAGTTCCTTTGTAGTAAGTCCTTCATATTTTTTGGATACACTAAAGTCAAGAAATAGAAAAGTTGCTGGTATTTTAAATCATACATAACATTAAAGTCACAAATTGAAAATCTAAACTTTTAGAACCATGAATCATTTTATTAGTGATTACAAAAGAACCAGAGAAATGTAGATGCAGTTTCTATTTACTTCTAGATATTACATTTTCCATTAATGATATGGGACTTTTACTGTCTACTTTTACTTTGGTTAAAAAAATTACTAGAGGAATTAATTATTTAGTTGTACTAATTATGTCTTTTTCTTTTGTTTGCATTAGGAATGCTAATAGGTGCTTGATTTTATTTTAATAATCTTATGAAGGATAGTACTTTAAGCTGAGGGGTTTCAACTGCTTAATTCATGCTGTTTTACTGAGCAGCAAAATGTCACAACTTTCCTTTTGTAACCATCTATTTTTTTCATTGCTGTTTTGTCTTTTTTTTTCTCTACATTTTTCCTGCACTTAAGAATTAACCTGATTAAACAGAAAAAAAGACAGAATAGCTGTTGTGAAAGCTAGGGCTGCACAAATTGTTTCCCAGAGATGGTTGGGAAGACATCGGATCTCTTTGTTTATCATTACTATAATGATATATTTTTCTTGGGTGCTGTTCCTTGTCTCTACATGGATGTGAATGCAGAGCTACTTCACTGCAAAAGATATATCCAGCCTTAATGAAAACTAATAGTTGAGTGTCTGATTCCAAAGCAGCATATTTTTTTCTATCTCATTTCTGTGCATTCTTTTAGAAGACAAGGTTTGTTTGTTTATTCATTTATTGAATTTATATTGCCACCTGTTCACCTATTCGATATGTTAAATATCATAACCCTTTTTTTAGACTAGATTACTATGATATGGTGTTCCAGATTTGCCAGATTTGTGATATGATTAATGTAGAACTGTAATCTAAGAGAAATCTCACCACCAGGGCAAATGTTTCTTCTATAGTTGGAGCTCCAGAGAAACACACAGGAAAACAAATTAAAAGTTCAGAAAAGAGCCAGTACCATGTTTCACATAGTGTTAAAGAGCCTTCTCTTGCCATATCTTTTGCACCCCCTTCTTGACCACCATCCATCCTCTGTCTTTCTGCTTAAGTGTTTATTGGAGATTAAACTTGCCATCGAGAATGCGTACCTTCCTATTGTATCCCCTGTTAGGACATGACCTTCAGTGGGTTTTATCTCTTTATCCATATTGGGTGGGCAGTATGATACTCAAATTCCAAGTCATTAAGGGTTCAGTATGTAATAAACACCACCTTGAAATGTACTTTGAAGCAAACTGGTAACTAGGGCAGCTCCCATAACAAAGATGTTATATGGCAACACCATGATTGTCCAATATGTACATAGGTGTCTGCTTTTAGGACAGCTACAATGGTCTTCTAGGCTATCCCAATGTAGGACGAGTTGCATATTCCTGGTGCAGTTGAACAAATGAAAGAAGGACTATCTTCAGCATGTCCTGTTCTAGATAATGCCACAACTGAACCTAGGAAAGTCTCTCCTGGCCTTGATCTCTACCTATTTCTCCAACAGAAGTAGTATACGCATGCAGATGCTAAAGAAGATCAGGACCATCAGCAAAAGAAAAGGACCATTCTGGGGAATAAAATACCTGAGGAAATAAATACCGTATTTTTCAGTGTATAAGATGCACCTTTTTACCCCCCAAAGGGGGGTGAAAATCTGGGTGCATCTTATATGCCAAATGTAGCCCCCCCCCCCCCCCCCCCCCCCCCCTTCGGCCCCTTCCAGGCGGCAAGGATCTGGGTTGGGGCACAGCCTGAGGAACAACCCTCCCTCTTCGGGACGGTCGGGGGAGAGGGAATCTGTCCTGCAGCTTCGGGAAACAAGGCGGGTGCCACGATTTGTGGCTGGTCCCCCTCTGGCCGAGCTGACTTCACTCCCCAGCAATGTGAGGAGCCGCTGCTGCCGCTGCCTAAGCCCTCTCTGCACCTAGGAGCCAAGCCAAGCTGAATTTCCCCTAAAGGGAAACGTTCCTCCTTTCCAGCCATTGCTGCCCGGATTCCCCAATGCAAATCTCAAGACTCGCGCTTCCAGTTCCCCTGCAATGTGCAGCGGGGAACTGGGAAATGCTTTGGATTCGGGGAGGAGATTGTAGCGCTGCTGCCTGAAAGTGTTTTTCTGCACATTGCAGAGCCGCACGCCCCCGTCCTCCTTTTCAGCAGACTCTTCTCTCTCCTCCTGGCCAGATCCGCCGCCTGAAACACGGTGCACTTTTTTTTGTCTCTGCACACACCCCATTTTGTCTCTGCACACACCCCATGTTTGGAATCGGGAAGGGGATCGTGGGTTCATGGAAGGGGATCGTGGGTTTTATTTATTTATTTGTTTGCTTGTGTGTTTATTCTGCATTTATTATTTTTTAAAAATAACTCAAGCCAGCAATCGTATCTAATACACCTTCTTCCTATTGTGCCCACAACAACAGAATAACAGAGTTGGAAGGGTTCCTTGGGCATTTTCTAGTCCAACCCCTTGCTCAAGCAGGAGATCTTATACCATTTCATATAAATGATCATTCAGTCTCTTCTTAAAAACCTCCAGTAATGGAGCATCCACAATTTGATTAATTGTACTAACTATCAGGAAATTTATTCTTAGTTCTAGGTTGGTTTTCTTCTTGAGTCGATTCAATACATTGCTGCTTGTCCTGCCTTCAGGTGGTGGTGGTGGTGGTTATTATTATTATTATTATTATTATTATTATTATTATTATTATTGGACTTATATGCCTCCTTCTCTCCACAAGGACTCAGGGCGGCTCACAGCAATAAACAACAAGTCCAATTAAATACAACTATAAAACTAAAACTAAAATTAAAATTCCCATTAAAACCCCATTCAGTCCAGGCTAGCTTGGCGAAACAGCCATGTTTTAAGGTCACAGCGGAAGGAACGAAGATCGGGGCTACCCGGAACTCCAAAGGGAGCTGATTCCAGAGGGTAGGTGTGCCCACAGAGGAGGCTCGCTCCCTAGGGGCCGTCAGCCGACATTGTTTGGCTGACGGAACCGCAAGTAGCCCTCTCTATGTGAGCGCACGGGGCGATGGGGAGCTGTTGCTTTGAAGAATAAGTTTATCCCCTCTTCTTTGTGGCAGCCCTTTAGATATTGGAACACTGCTATCATGTCATCCTAATCTTTATTTTTTATTAAACTAGATATAGTTTAAGAGAGAGAGTGACTGGCCCTAAGTAACTTGGGTGGCTTTCATGGGACTTGAACTTACATCTGCTTTCTAGCCTGGTGACTTAACCATTAGACGGAACTGGCTTTGCTATTATGTAAGCAAAGTGACATAACATAAGCTGAATTTGCAGATGTTACCTAGGCGTCAGAAGGTGATTTCATTCTGGAAAAACTGTAGAAGTATTTTTCTTAGGTTACAAATGTTTGTAAAAGGAATTCTCAGAATGTATATCCCTTGTTGCACAATTTTCTAAACTGCAATGTGCAAAAATGCCATCAGACTAAGATGGACTATGAAGCAGTGTAAAAGAGAAAAGAGCACAGAAAACAAAACATTTTACAATAGGCAAAGGAAACAGTTTCTCTTAGTGCAGATGGGAAGGGATTTTCATATGCTTATCTACTAAGCATAAAATGACACCCCAGTTACAGTAATGATTATGTAATTTCTGTGTGATGCTCAAATTTGCAAGCTGTCTTAAGAAAGAGCTTATCTTTCAAGTTTGCCTTACTAAAATGACTTATGTGGCATAGACCATTTCATTTTAATCCTGGAATTGAAAATGGTAATTCTCCCCTAGAATTATCATATCTAGCTTTTTTTAATCATCAGTTCTATGCATGTGTATTTAGTCACAGTGGGTAAATTTGCAGGCAAAGCAGGACACACAGGCTCTGAGATCCGCTCTGCTTGTTCAGCAGATGGTTGACATAATATCTTGCAGTATAGACCTGCTGAGTCCTAAAGGCAAATGTGCCATAAGTAACCTTGCCATAAGCCAGTTAATGCAAAGGCAATTTTCTGTGTTGAGTTTGAAAAGCTCCTCATTTGTCTGCTGTCTGTGTACAGAGGCTGCCTACCAGATTGTTTGCTTTAATCATACACTTTTTCTTGAAAGTGTTTTAACAGACTGAACACGTGTGAACTTTCAGCCTTTTATCATAGAACAGAACAACACATTATGCTGTCAATTACAACCAGTGAGTAGTGCTGTGCATCTTCAAAAGACATTTCATGTTACTGGGCTGTTTTACAAATCTACTATCATCACCACATTTGCCACCCAAGATTACAAGGAAACTGGATGTGTTGTATGGGTTTCCATGTAATGCTGCAGTAAATAGGAAGCTAATCACTTAGATGAGGGGGATAGGAGTCAAGGAAAATAGAAATTTCATTTAAAAAGCGACAGTACTCTTGATTCAGTTCAGAGCCATCCAAGCTTCTTATGTTTGCAATAGGGATAAACTGAATTTTTCCTAAGCTGCATCTTACAGCTTTGTGTATGTGGATGAAGGAGAACTTTTCATTGACAGCAGTGGACCAGAAATGTGAAACCAGAAATGGGGTAAAAAGAAAAAGAGGCGTGTAATGGTCCCAAGAAGCTTAATAATATAGGAAACTCTCCTAGTAGTATCTAAAAAAATGCCAGAATTTTTATACCTGCTTTGCCCAATTTGCTCTCTAGCACTTGGCTGATCTTGAAAAACAATCATAGAAGGACTTTCTTTCTTTCTTTCTTTCTTTCTTTCTTTCTTTCTTTCTTTCTTTATTTATTTATTTATTTAATTTGTATACTGCCCTTCTCCTGCTGGACTCAGGGCGGTGCACAGCCAAGTAAAAACATACAATACAAAATTTAAAAGAAATATAAAAGAATTATATATTGTGGCCAAAAATTGGTTACTGCTTGAGTGGAAAACCAGCAGGAAAGGTTACAGCTAGATTGAGAAAGCATAAAACGGAATAAGATAATGACTAACAACTTCAGTATCAGAATTGCTAATTTCTGAAACTCCTGCTTTGCTGTCTCTTGATTTTTCACAATGACTAATATTGGTATTAAGGTAATATATTTATACATCCAGTACACAGAAAATCTCAAATATTTCAAGAATAGTCATATAAAGATGTTTTCTCCAGATACTGAGGACACTGCTGTTCTCTCCCTTCGCTACAGCTTTAATGTCTCATCCTGTGTAGCAGGTTGAGTTCAAATAATAAATTTAAGAGTCAGATTATTCTTCAGCCATAAAACGTGATGAGTATTCATGGATCAATGTTTGTCACTTAAACCACCATACAAGCTTGTTAAAGGAAGTACAAGGTCCTTAAAGGACCTTAAAGTTGAAAGTAAAATGTAATCTATGAAATTTAGAATTTAGTGCACAGTGGCTTGCAAAATCTAAAAGGATTACAAAAGGCAAACCAGGGAACTGTGAGTTCTAGTCTCTGCCTTAGACATGAAAACTGGCTGAGTGACTTTGGGCCAATCACCCTCTCTCACCCCAAGCCATCTCTAGGGTTGTAGAGAAAATAAGAGGAGGAAAGAGTATTCGGTATGTTTGCCACCTTGAATGATTTATAAACAATAATAAAGGCAGGATAAAATCAAATAAATAAATAGATAAAATGTTTTATCCAATCAAAAGCGCCTATTGCTGAGATTTATAGCTGAATATAATATTAAGATTAGTTCTATGTAAGGTTCTTCTTATTTTCAGGGAAAGGTGGTTGGAGGTCTTGGGTGTTAGAGTGTGTGTGTATACTTACGAACTTTCCCTTTGGGATCATCAGAAAATTGCAAAATTAGTTGACATATAAAACTGTCTGAGAACTCCATCTCTCTCCCCCTTCTCTTACCCAATTAAATGTGCAAAGTCTGTTATTCATTAGTTGTGGAGTTTTTTAAGACTGTATAAGCAGCAGATAATTAGATTTGATGATCATATTTGCTCTGTGGTACTTAAGGAAGAAAATCCACTGCTTGCAAATTGTTCTCTCAGGTTTATAATCTTATGTTTTCCTTTTGCAGGAAAAAAAGGCAGGGAAGTAACACAGCACCAGAAAGTTGAAATAGTTGGCTTCAGATTTCTTTATACATCATTTCATCTAAAAATATTAAGGATAATTAATGTTTTAGAAAAGCAGTGTTGAGTGATTGTTATATGTATAGCAATAAAATTGGAATCCTGAAGATACTTCAGTTAAGTACTTCATGTTAAATGTATTTAATTTCAGATATCAATGATCAAATGCACAATATTCTTGTCTGCATATGAAGTGGTTATTTGACTATTGATTATTTTTAAATGTATCATTCTGAAAGTCCAAGTAATAGTTCTCAAAACTTTGGAGAGTTCTTTAAACCATGTCATTTATCTCCACAGCTCCACTCTTTGAAAGAGATTGTTGTAGTTTAAGAAAAAATTATATAGGCTTGTTTAATTTGCTTCCTACTTCCCATAAAATTAGAGGAAGCAGGTTTTACAAAAATTAAGAAAATTAGAGAGTTGGGGAAGCTTTAGAGATATGTACATACCTGCATCCTTTTTTAGAAATGACTAATACAGAAGATTTTCAGCAGAAGTCTCCAAAGTCAGCTTTCAGCAAACAAGATAAATTTGGAGAATGTAGAGTTTGCTTGCTTTAGCATACAACTGAAATATTCAAAGTATACAGATAAGTGTGTAAAATTTTTAAGTTCATACATCTTAAATGGATACAAAAGAGCTATTTTAAACCATATTGAATTTTTGGAACACTTCATTTTCTTCTTTCTTGCAAGTTTATTTAAAATTTGAAGATATAGTTTGGGTAGTTTTAATTTATATTTGGTAATGATAAAAGAAAATATTTGTAGTTCAGGGTTGAACTGTGGGGTCCTTGGTGCTCTCTAAGCTTAGTGGTTATCTTGCAGACATTTCATTACCAAACTAGGTAATACCATCAATGTTTGAGGGCATTTCTACCTAATTTGGTAATGAAACATTTACCAGAAAACCACCAAGCTCAGAGAGCACCAAGGACCCCACATATTTGGTAATATTTGGGAAGGGGGAGGGGCTTCAAGACTTACTGTGTGGTGCAGTTTCAGTCATCCTAATTGCATAGAGATGATTTCCACACGGACATTATATAACTTAAGTAATACTCAGTTGTCTCCAGGAAACATAAAATTGCTATGCATGCAGTCAGGAAACATCAGACTGCTATACTCACAGTCATAGAGTATCCCAGAGAGAATATTTATCATGAAAATGGTTCCAATCCTGAGAAAGGTCTGGAGCTATAATATATAAAGTTGAAAATTATGCCATGAGCTTAAAAGGGTCATTTTTATTACTTTAATCAATAAGGGGGGGGGGGAGAGGAGGACCACTAATAGTATCAAATGGAATTGCAAGCTGCCTAAACATATAGCATCAGCACTGACATATACATTTGCTGTAATCTTTATAGAGTTTTTTTTTTAACCTACGCAGCAAGCTAAAAAACAATTAGAACATTTTTTCTCTTACTTTAAAATCTATTTTTTCGGAGTGGGATCTCTGCTTCATGGCAAGTCCATACATTCATTCTGAAGGTACAATTTAATGGTCCTTTATGTTTAGGTGCCAAGGACCCCAAAGTCCTTGGCAATAACAACACCCACAAAAGGAGAGACTGAACATTTTCATCCTTTTCTCATGGGTGAAGTGGGAGTCTCAAGTTATTTAAAGGCAAAATACTTGCACTAAATCTAGCAGAGACTGAAGATACCTACTGTCACTCTTTATATAAAGAAAAACAAAAATTGTATTGTTGAAAATTGTCGTTTTGAAAACATAATCCAGTTCTAGGGCTGCAAAAAATGAAGAAAGGTCAATCACAATCCACGGGTTGTGAAATTCCCATTTCTGGCACATAAGGATTCAATTGTTCATTACAGTTTAAAACCATAAACCTTGGTGGGAAGACCTGTCTTGAAAAACAGCCTGTGCATAATCCCCGTAATTATTTCTCTGATTCCAGAGAGAGTCAGAGTGAGAGAGAATGATATGCCATAATTAGGCAATAATGTATGCTTGTGGACAATTATTAGGTAGCGCTGACATCACTAAATACTACATTATAGACATTAATTAAGAAGTTAGAGAAGTCTGTAGGAAGCAATACTTCACCTTCACTGTTCTTTATAAATACATCAGAGATGTATCTGCCATCCATTTTTATTTCCATCAGCATATAAAGTAGTTCCAATGAGATCCAAACTACTAGTCTGTATGCATTGCATTTTAAACGGTGTTTATTTACCATGGAATGAAATAACTTAGCTTTCAGATGTTGACTATCAAGGGATGATCAGCTAAAAAATTTAGGATAAAAAAATTAGAGATTTCATGTTCCCTTTAAACCAAGGGTCTCCTTCCTTCGCAAATTTAACCCTGGCGAACTCCAACTCCCATAATTCCCCAGCTGGGGAATTCTGGGAGTTGAAGTCCACCAGTCTTAAAGTTGCTAAGGTTGGAGGCCCCTGCTTTAAACCAATGTTTAACTTTTATATAGTGATATTTATCACTGACTTTCAAAATAAACCCCTATCTAGTTAGTGGTATTGGTACTTCATTTGTATATTTGTTTGCCTGTATTCTAGGAAGAATTCTTAATGGAACTGTGACCAAGATAAATTTTCAACGTAATCTGATTGTAGAAAAGTCATGCTATGATTTATTATTAGAAAGAGATGATTCACCCTCTTCAAATATGAGGACTTTCTTCTTTTCAGTGTCTACCGTATTTTCTGGCGTATAAGACTACTTTTTAACACAGGAAAATCCTCTCAAAAGTCGGGGGCCGTCTTATACGCCGGGTATAAGCCTACCGACGCTCCGACTTCCCCAGCTGATCCCCAGTGATGGCAAGCCCCAGCTGTCTGGGGAAGTCGGAGCGTCGGTAATATCCACCTGGGACAGTGGGGGAAGCTCTGCGCAGCCACCAGCTGGGTCCAGCATTCAGTGGCATGCAGCCTTGACGAGATTGGCACCGCTTCCCGAATCTGAGTTGATGGCGCTGACCGATGATGCTACGGGAGCGCCGACAACATTGAGGAGTAGTCTTATACGGCGAGTATAGCCCAAACCCTATATTTTAATAGGAAAAGTAGGGGGTCGTCTTATATACCCAGTCGTCTTATACGCCGGAAAATACGGTAGATCAAAGTTTAAACTGCCAGAATGAAACCACCCTTTTGGCTTTGTCATTGGCCCAAAATAAGTCATTATAGGATATATTTCTGGTAGTAGCCAACATACCAGCAGATGGGCCTGGCTCTGTGTCTCTCTGCATTCACATAGCGTGTTATCTGCTGAGAGCCTCCACATGAGCATATTGGATTTACATTTAGGCACTCCAACTCTCAACCTATTCAGGGTCCCCCAAGTAGCATAAGGCAGGTCAGATCTTTCAGTCATATTCTCCTTCAGTGTTATTCCTTGCTCAATGGTCTCCTTCCTTCTTCTTTTAATTTGATTTCGTTCTTGTGTACCCTTAAGAATGTTTGTTCTTGCCATAAAGCTGTTCCTAGATCTGAGTCAGCTTTATGTGGACTTTATGACATTCTCTAAAAAAATTATCTTCAAACATATTTCATGGCAAGACATAAAGAATGGGCTAAAATCATATTTTCCTTTGTGCAATGTATAAAATAACTGTAGGGACCGTTGTCAGAGATAATACTGAAAATAAATTTTGTTGTGCGAGTTGTATACCAGTATGAATTGCTAATCTAAGAAAATGTAAATGAGAAAATGTTTGGTAATTAATAATTTAACTTTGATGGATTACAATTGAATAATCACGTTCCTGTGAAATTTTATCATAGCTGCAAATTATACTATGGCTTAAAATAAGAATGGTTTGGTAATACACGAAAATGTAATGGCTTTCAAGTATCAGGAGAAAATCTATAGTCCACTTCTGCCATCTTGTGCTCAAGGTTGGAACAATTCTTGCATCAAACAAAGTTGAAGGAAAACAATTTAAAACATTCACACTGGGCATAAAAATAAAACTATAAAATAACAATTGGAATCTATCAAGCAGGACAACCGATTGAACTTGAGACAAATGAAACAATCTCTGGCAAATCTGATCAGTTTAGTTGGCCACATACTACACAATTTGCTGTGCGAACTAGTCACAGTGGCAAGGTAGGAACAGTAGGAAAAGAGAAATGAATATAGGTCAGGAAAAAGGGGTCTCTCAAATTTCATTATGAGTTCTGCATCTTTTTCTAAATAATTTTAGAATTTATTATCCTAAAATTAACAGGGGTTTTACAGGACAGAAATGTGTTAAATTGGACTTGTTTAGGTTTCGGTACTGGAAAAAGAGCTAAACTAATAAAGCTTGCTTCTCAGTTTCTAAAAATTGCCAATCTCTTCATACCAGGTAATCACCGTTGTTATATGGTTTCAGAATAGTGTCCATTTTGATTAGATTAAGTCTTGGTTTAATATTAAGCTTTAATATGTGATAACTGATATTTTAAAACATATTGTTAAAGCAGAATTTAAAGTTTGATTTTCACTGTTATGGCTTCCTGTATATGGTTTATTTGAATTGCTTACTCTCCTCTCCCTCTTTTTTTTTTACCCACTACAGAGCTCTCTCAGATAAAATGGCCAAGTATTATTGCAAGTAATCACATCAACCGTTCCTATCTTCACATCCTTTTTACGTCATGGGACCTGATGGCAGTTTCCTAAGTACTGGACTGCTTCATATCATTGTATGGGGTAGCTTGGGAGCCATGGCAATGCTTCTGGTATTTAGTTTTCTCCTCTTTCTCTGCTCTGGTTGTGACAGGTAAGGATTTAGTTAAAAAAAAAAAGAATAGAAATGTAATTACTTTGGAAAGCTAATAGCCAATAAGTAAAGGACAAAAAACAATCTATTCTGAGTTCCATTCATGGATACTGCAATCTCTTTGAATATTTGTAATGAATCACTGAATAAAATATATCCAAGAGAAATATTATTATTATATTTCCCTTGGAAATATAATAGGAGCATAGAATCCTGCTTATCAGGAAAAAACAAACAAACCAACCAACAAACAAACCCAGGAGCCTCTTAGCAGTTTTTCCAACAAACAAATTTTAATTCAACCTCCCAGAACATTCCATAACAAACCTCAGAGTGGCCATCTTAGGAAAACAGGACTATAAAAGCAACAATAAATTGATGAATATCAAATTTAATATCAAAAGTTTTCAGGAATTTTCAGAAGATTTCAGCAAACTTAATTAATGAGTTTGTAATGTATAACAATGGTTAATAGTTACTGTACCCATAATTTGTCTCACAGTTCACATCTGTATAACCAATCTAGTTTCCCCTCCCTTCACTTTTTTTCCTCCTTCCCTCCCTCCACACACACACACTTTAAATCCTATATCATTTTAGCTGCTCTGTGCACCTGATGAAAAAGGCTGCAGCTCATAAAAGTTTGTGCCTTCTAATAAAAATTTCTTGGTCAGAAATCATGCTGCCAGGCCTTTGGTTTTAGAGTAATATGGCTGTTCTATTATGACAATAAAATATTTAAGTACATTGAAAATAGCAAGCGCTATGGATAATTCAAAACAAATGTTTAGTATTTTTATTTGGCTATTATCCATTCATAAAACCTGATCAAGAATTTCAAAAGACTTTGGCAAAGATTGTGTAATCCATTTCCATCCAAAGGAAAACAAAGTAACACCAAGGATTTCTTAGCAACACAGAAATTAATAGGTTCACTTTCACATGTGCTTTCTTCTCAGCTAATAAAAGAATTGTCCTACTTATAAAATTACATGAGTACTATTAATGTTTTCAGATTGTAGAATTTATTTTTGGTTGTAGTCAAAAAGCTCAAGTTCAAAACATCAGCTGTTCTCTGAATTACATATATCATCTACCTCTTCAGAATGAGAAAGTTGTCCATTATACTATCTCATAGTAGAAAGAAATTAATAACATTTCCTATGAGATTTAGGAAATGAAAGCTTTTTTTCAGGTATCAAGGTAACAAAAAAAATTGGAATTGGCAACAAAAAAGATTTTTTTTATCACCGTTCAACACCAACCAAAAAAGAATAGAAAAGAGCATCAGTTTAAACTATAATATTTTCATGTGGCATATTTGAAAGAACAGCAGTGCAAAATTCAAAATTGAAATATAGTAATAAGCATATCAATACTATTCATATCAGAATTAGTCATAATTTACATTATATAAGTCTTATTTGTTGAAACTGATCGTAGATATTCTAACAATATATCTAAATCTGATTTGCATTATAGGGAGAAGAGGCCTGAGCAGCAAAATGGGGACCATGAAAATCTGATGAATGTGGTAATAAAAATAGCTATTAAAAATGTTTTTTCTATAGTTTGTCTGTAATGAAGGAGAAAGACTGAACTGTGGAGCTGGAGTATTATTTAAGGGTTGGGTATGAATAAATGCTAAGAATGCATTTATGTAATCCTTATACAAAATGATAAATGATATTTGCCTCATTTTATAGATGAAAAAAACTACACAGACTACCTAATCAAGCTGAGCACGTTATTTTTACTCTGTGGTATACCCACTTAGCACACCAGTACATGATTTTCTGATCAAAATAGGCATATATAATAAAGAATATAAAATAAGAATTCTCATGCACACTCCTGACAGAAGGAACTTTCACCATTTAAAAAGTTATCTTCAGAATTTCAACAGTACGTTTAGTATTTTCAATGACATTCCTTTGCTATAATCATTTCGGGCCTGAGGGATATTCGGGTGAGTTAAGAGGGCTGACCTTTATATGAATTTTTTAAAGACCATGAAAGTACATATTTTTAAAACAAATGATAATACCTGATCAGCAGTATAACCTACTACTGGTATGGGATGGGCAGCTATATAAATGGAATTAATCAGGAACAGACATATACAAAGCTATAATTTTAAAAACTTTTATTCTTATATGTACATATAAACTTACAGAAACTATAAAATCTTAAGACGTACATTTTTATAAGGCTCTTCTTTTGAAATGTCGTGATGAATATTGTTATATATCTTTGGCAAAGAAGAGTCTTTATTATAGGAACCTTTTCTGAGTTCATTAACATGTTAGCAATAGAATTACCTGCACACACTTTTCTTTACCCTTGTATGTTGAAGAGTTTCTGTGCTTTATCATCATCTTCTTCTTCCTCTTCCTCCTCCTCCTCCTCTTCTTCTTCTTCTCCTTCTCCTTCTCCTTCTTCTCCTTCTCCTCCTCCTCCTCCTCCTTCTCCTCCTTCTCCTTCTCCTTCTCCTCCTCCTCCTCCTCCTCCATCTCCATTAAATATTTTTACCATCACTCCTCTCTTTCAGGTAATTTTAACATACAAATCTCCCCTAAAAATCCAAGAACAATAAAACAAAAAACAAATATACGATAAAAACAATACAATGAAGCTTTGGTAAAGCTTGACTTATTGTAACAATGTAACTAGAACATTCTTCACGCCTCTCCTGGACTCTGTCTGGCTTTCCACAAGGGAGATATACCTCACAGTTTGGAAACTCTGTCTTAAACACAGATTAGCAATGTGAGTTATTCAGTTTAGAAGGCCCTTACTCTTACAGTGTTTTCATTTTTTTTTTTTTGCCTTAAGTACTGTCTATAGCAGGGGTGTCAAACAGGTGGCCCATGGGCCGGATGCGTCACGCCCAGGCCACACCCACCACAGCTCCACGAATGGGAGAAACATCATGTGGTGGCAACATGACGCCATGAGTTTGACATCCATGGTCTATAGGGAGGATGGCTGATTTTTTCTTCTAAGGAGAGATGAGAAACAGTCCTGAGATTCAGACCATCTACAGATCTGTAGCTATTTGATGTTTTTGCAATCCTTATTACTAGAACTCTAACATTAACATGTCATCCAGCAATCTAGCTACCTAGCTACCATCAATCATAAAATGGATGTTCATATCCTGACTAGTTCATTTAAATCCACATTTTGTTTTGCAGCCTTCAGATAAAGAGGCATTTAGTCACTCTGTCACAAGTCTGGCTACAGATCCAATTGCAAGCAGTGAACAAAATGGTGGAATCAGTAATGGAGATGGTAAGATTATCATTATGTGATTTCTCAGCACTGGATGATTCACCATACATATATACATTGCCACTGTATTGTTTTTAAAATGATGTAAACGCAATCCTGATTCCGTTTACAGTAACTATTGTTACAGAATGGCAGTCGTTCAGATAAGAGGATAAATGTCAGTGTAAGACAGCTGGCTGATACAAATCAAGAACAGAGGTGGCTCAGGACCTTGGACAGTACTATATGATTCATGACTTGAATTCAGTACCGTGGCTAGCAATCCTGCAGTTAGTACTGTAGGAGAACCCTAACTAGTGCAAAAACTCAGTTGTTAATAGTTAACAATAGTTTTGATAAAAATGACTAGTTTAGTCATTCCTTTGGAAATAGTTAATAAAACTAAGGATGTTCTTATTGCCTACTAGTAGTTGAACGGGGATATAGCCACAAATAGAATTCTACTATAGAAGAGACTTTGACTAGCCTTATAACAATATATTTTAAAAAAATCAGATGAGAGTAGAGGAAAACTACAGAAATTGGATCATAACCAACTTAAAACCTACTGATTTCACTGGGATTCTTCAAGATGATTACCCTGTTTCCCCCAAAATAAGACATCCCCTGATAATAAGCCCAATCGGGCTTTTGAGTGCATGGCAATAAGGCCAAGCACTTATTTTAGGGTTCAAAAAAATATAAGACAGGGTCTTATTTTCAGGAAAACACGGTAGTCCAGATCCCACTCTGTATTGAGGAAGAAAAGAATATTTATATTTTGATTCCGCATGGAAAAATATGTATGCCTGCATAGTTTATAAATACACTTCTAGACTTGAATATTTACTGTATATGTTATGATAAGATTTTCTCTGTTATGTAAATAGTGTAACAATTCAATTCCTGAGTCAGTTACAGGTAGTCCTCAACTGACAACTTCCATTCGGCTTAAATTCATTTAGTGACCGTTCGAAGTTTCTACAGCAGTGGTCCCCAACCTTTGCAGCTTGTCGGCCCAACAGAGGGGGAGAGGGGAACCAGGCTGCACAAGCGGCGGACCGGCACACAGCTCAACTTGTGCAAGTTGAGTTGCATGTGTGCGCATGCGTCCCAGCCCACCACTCGTGCAGCCCAATTGCGAATAGGCCACGGCCTGGTAGTGGGCTGCGGCCTAGGGGTTGGGGACTCCTGTTCTACAGCACTGGGGGGAAATGACTTATAACCATTTTTTACACTTACAACTGTTGCTGCATCCCGGTGGTCACATGTTCAAAATTCAGATACTTGGCAATTGGCATCTATTTATTACAGCTGCAGTGTCCTGTGACCTTCTGACAAGCAAAGTCAATGGGGAAGGCAGATTCACTTAACAACCATTTTGTTAACATAACAACTACAGTGATTCACTTAGCAACTGTGGCAAGAAAAGCAAGTTCTAAAGTTGTAAAAGCCATTAAGCAAAACTTACTTAACTTGCTTAGCAATTAGTCTTGCTTAGCAATGGAAATTTTGGGCTCAGTTGTGATTGTAAGTCAAGGACTACCTGCAATAAACTATAATATACAATACTGTACTCATTACTAATGAACAAATGTGTATAGAAGAAAATATATGTGAGGAAATGGGAACCAGTTTACTTATTTTATAACTGGGAAATCAACTGGAGAGTCTTCCTGGTTGACTGCGCATTTGAAATTATCTTAATTTTAAAAAGTGTTGAGAACCTTTCTTTCTAGAAGCTTAAAATAAATATAGTGATATGATGGGATGAATTCTTAAAGTAAATATCATACACTTGGATATTTTTTTGACAGAACACAGGACATTGGTAACCCTTTACCTGCAGTTTGTCTGCTCCAAAAATTTATTTTATTTGTTTATATTACTGTAAAAATTATGTTCTGGGCTTCCAGTGAGTATGATAGCAAATCCAAAGGGGGAAAAAATTAAGGGATAAACACAAACAGGGTCTCAAACATTAGTCTCCCATACAGTGCTATGGGGAAACTAGGCATAGATAGGTCTAATGGGCAGGATCAAAGTTCAGGTAGCTTAAAATGGTATGAAACCTATGAAATGGAGTTTGTATCAAGATTTCCTAACTTGCTTCTCTTGATAGCTTTCTAAACCCTTCATCCATAGTTTTAGCAGAACCTCTTAGTTCTTATTGGTGCTCTAGAGATTTCAGAGCCATAGTTCTGCACCTTATGACACCTCCAGCTCAGAGACATTCTGTCCTTATAATGGCCTTCTGTTTCTCTACACCAAGGGTGTCAAACTTGATTTCATTGAGGGCTGCATCAGGGTTGTGTTTGACCTTGAAGAGCCGTGAGTGTGGGTGGGCGTGGCCATGGTGAGCGTTTGACACAGGCTCAAGATACATTTTTCCCTTCTCTTCCTTCTTTCCACAGTTCTTTACTATAACCATTTTCCTCTCTCTTCTACCAGATATTACTCGCAAACATTTATTACTTATTCTTCATACTCCACTAAACTTTTTATTTCTAAGTTTATATCCTATTGTTTAATAGTAAATTGCTTTTCCAGGCAGAAAAGCTATTTATACTATTGTATTTTTATTATTCAACTAATAATAAAAATATAGTACCATAAATAATATGATAATACAAGATCTTACAGTAGAGGTAAATTTATAGGATAGTAAATAGAAATGCTGTCAATTATAGACTGTTGATTGGCATTAAACTGTAGTATTAACAAGGAATGTTGCTTGTTTTCTATCCAGATCAAGCACTTACTTGAAGCCACATAATTGTAATCCAGTCTAATCCAGTCCTCCTGCAGCACTCTGCCGGCCGAAAATGGGCCGCATGGAGGCCCCACATGGAAGCAAATTTTTTTTTTCCTTTCTAGTAGAGATTAAGTGATCTTAAACAGAATTACTGACCACAATACAATAAAAATGCCAATATTTCATCTTTCCAACCACAGTTAACAACTTTCACACTTACCCATTCATTCTAAAATCTTTTAGCCTATTTCACCATCTTTCATCTACCAATGTTATCAGTTCCATTCATTCATTCTCTTTTTGGCCAAACAATCCAACCTCAACCTTCCAGAGCAATTGGAAACATGCTGCAGCAATCTCAAAGAAAAACAGATCCAATACCAAACAAACTTCATGTGACCCCAAAACAAAAAGAATCCAAATGGATTGAAAAATAATAAAATTAACAAATGAAGAAAAAACCAAATATAAACCAAAGTAAAGTTAAACTGAAAATTCGTATTTTTAGTCTGGCAACAAACATGTTCCTTATGCGCCAATATCTTTTTTTTAAAAAAAATGATATAGATAAAATGTGAAATATAGATTAATGGCTTTATGAGCCTATACTTAAGTACTTATGCAATTTTCTTCTAGTTCTTTCAGAAGATAGTACAGCTGCTTCTCTCCAACCTTACGAAGAAGTGCAAACCTCTGTTACCGATCTTTTGGATCAACAGGACACATTGGGAAGATCTTTAAAATGTCATCAAAGTAGAGAACTACCTAGGATTCCTCCAAATAATGCCATAGAAACTATTCTCACCACAAGAAATGCAGAAAATGACCAGAGTCTGGGAATGGAGGGGCCCTATGAAGTGCTGAAAGATAGTTCCTCCCAAGAGAACATAGTAGAAGACTGCTTGTATGAAACAGTGAAGGAAATTAAGGACCTGGGAGCAGCAGCCAACTCAGAGAAATGCAAACCAAAGACTACTGTGATGGTTAATGGAATTTTAGATCATGTTCTTGAGAAGAAGACAGAATCAGCAGAATATGCATCCGTTGACAGAAATAAAAAAAGTTGCCACAGTGTTAATTCAGAGAGTCCTCTTAGCAGTACTACTCCAGATGTGGAAGAAGAAGCTCCACCTCCTGTACCAATAAAACTTCTTGATGAAAATGAGAATGTACAGGATAAAGGAGCCAAAGAAGAGGAGGAAGTAATGGAAAGGCTTAATGAACCCGACAAGGTATATGTTATTTTGTGTTATCAGTATAAGAAAGTAAAGTTGTAACTTGAAAGACTTGAACTATGACAAACCCTGTTGTTCATTAGTAAATATAAATGTATAGTTAATTTTTTTTCTTGGTATCTTCTGCTGATGCAAAATCTTAAAATCAAAACTAGCAGTATTATGTGATCTATGTATAATGTGTGAATGTTTACATGTGCATTCATAAATGAAAGATAATATTCAAGTGGATAGAGAAAGGCATGGAATCCTATGCAGTTGGGTGATAGTTTTAAGAGTACTAAATCTTACTGCTTCCTAAAATTTTAGAGACATTTGCATGAATGTTTTATTCAGCATCTACCCAGGAGACACATGCTTGCCAACTGATCATTAATTAGTCTAATTAGTCTGTCCCTTGTTTTGAAATATTCCAGATAATCTGCATTGGGAGCAGAAGGTATTCAAAGTGTTACTGTTGGCCAACATCTAGCCAGCCAATAAAACATAAAATGTAGGAGAGAAGAGAATCCTGGGGTGGAATCTAAAACTGAATTTTGCTAATGTGATATGGTTTTTTTTGTTCTCCTCTCCCCTGCAATCTCTCAAAAACCTTCAACATTTGTTCCAGAAAGACAGAATGACTCACGCCCTACTGTTTTCATTATTGCTCATGAAAACTTGCAATTGGATTTCTCCCTTGGCCTCCAGATTTCTGATCTAATTTTAGATTTAAGTGTATCCACAATTTTAATTTGTAATAAAAACAAAGAACTTTCTCTAGTTCATGCTGCAAAGGTCCAACTGCTTATGACAGCATGAATTTCTATTAAGTAGATTATAGATCAAAATATGTCAAGTATTTCAGTTTTCAGAAATGCAATCTGTCACATTTTAAATAATATTAAAAACTAATTTGAATAACTCTTTAAAGAGAAGCAACAAATGAGGGAGGTTATTATCCCTACAACTCTATCCAGGATAGTAGTTTACCAATGATAAACAAATTAGTGATATTTTCCTGACCCTGATCTTCAAATTGTACAATTATAATGCTGACGAGAAAGACAAAGATGATGATGATGATGATGGGGTGCTTGTTGGAACAAAACTTATTTGTTGATAAACAACTCAAAGAATTTACTAGTACTATCCAAGGGATTGGAAAATGCTCATGTCTTATTCTTTTGTTTTCTTCCATACCTCACACAATCTTAACAAAATTATCATAGAAGTAAAGCTAAGTAAAACTGTTAGCCTTTTTTTCCAGATCAGTTGGCCAAAGCCTTGGATAGTACAGTGGTCTAAAGCACCCTGTTATTAACACCATCTGCCTGCAATTATTGCAGGTTCGAATCTCACCAAGGCTCAAGGTTGACTCAGCCTTCCATCCTTTCTAAGGTAGGTAAATTGAGGACCCAGTTTGTGGGGGCAATAAGCTGACTTTGTATAAATATACAAAAGTATGAAGGCTATTGCTTAGTGCATTATAAGCCGCCCTGAGTCTCCGGAGAAGGGCGGCATATAAATCAAATTTTTTTTTAAAAAAGTTCATGGCTGGATGGGGGGGTAGGGAGAGTAGAGTTAAGCACACAAACACAGAGACAGGAGGTTTACTTAGTACTAAATTTAAAGAATTTCTTAACCACAAAAATTTTAAAGGTAAAAAAATAGAACTAGTATAAATTTCTTTGCTCCAGTTCCATGAATGCTTATCAATTGTTGCACATCCAAACTGGAAAAATAATTTTGGAGTTATTATTATTCCAAATATTTTTTAAAAAATTATCAATATAAAATACAAAAATAGAAAAGCAAAATAACAGGAAAATGAGGGGAAAAAAGACAGGAAAAGTTTAGAGCAAAGGGGAAAAAAGAAAGAAAAAGCATTGACTTTCAACTCCTTTTGGTGCAGAAGAATAAGATAACAGCATCAGACCTCAACTTTTTACTTTTATATAATAATACAAACTAGTTATATATATCTAACAGTCCTATCTAATCGGCAAAATCCAAAATCGAAGTTTCATTTTTTTTTCACCTCAAGCACAAAGCCCAAAAGCAGTTTCCAAATAGAAACAAAGTTAATTTTGTTTTTCTTTAATCAGAGCAGTCAATTTGGCCATCTTGGCATCTCTCCATCAACTTTTGCAGCCATTTATACATTGTAGGAATCAAAGTGTCCTTCCATTTTTGTGCATAAAGTAATCTTACTGCCCTGAACATATATAACATCAAAGTTCTATTTTTTCCCCCAAATCTTCTTCCATGGAATTTTTAACTGTTTTAACTGTTACCTTTCCTTAGCTATTCCTGATACCGTGCTTGACTTGATTAGTTATTTATACTATTGACTGTTTGTTGTTGGGGAACAGAAAAAAAAACTATTCTCAGTTTTATTCAAGGTCTCCACATTTATAGTTGCCTACTTATTTCTCCTCTCCATTCTTTTATTCAATTGAATCTCTTCTTTTATCCTGTATCTGCTTGATTTGCTGAAGAATTTCTGATGAAGGCTTTGCTTGAAAGCCTTTTGAAAATCTAGATGATTATCTAGATCCGAGGTGGCACAGTGGTTAAGGTGCAGTACTGCAGCTACTTCAGCTGACTGCTAGTTTAGCAGATCAGCGGATCAAATCTCACCGGCTCAAGGTTGATTCAGCCTTCCATCCTTCTGAGGTGGGTAAAATGAGGACCCAGATTGTTGGGGGCAATATGCTATTTAGTATACTGTCTTTGGTGTAAGTCACCCAGAGTCCACAGAGAGTGGGCAGCATATAAATATGAATAATAAAATAAATAATAAAATAAATATCTATCAATCTGAAAAAAATAGCAAGAGACTTCTCTTTCAGAATTTTTTTCTTTTCAGCAAATCTTGATAATTTTATTTTTAATAATAGTTTGTTAATAAATTTCAAGGGATTAAGTTAACTAGTCCTGATGCATTTTAAAAATCACTGTGACATTGCATACTTTCTAGTTCTCTGGGAAAGAAGCCAATCTTAGAGAGATCTTTATTACCTATTATTTTTAGATCAGCGAAGTTTTTCAGTAAGATGTAGACCTTAATTTCTCAGACTCTCACTTGAAAAACCTTAACCCAAACCTCCTTACAGTATATTCTTTGCAGGGAAGATTTTTTTAAAAAAAAATCAGCTTCTTTGCTAAAGTTTTGGTATCCTTCACACCCAAAACTAAGTCACAAAATAGCCATTTTTCTGCTTCTGATAAAATTACAAAAGCATTTACTGATCTTAATATTGATATTAATGTCTTCCTTCTTCCACTTCTTCCTAGTATCTTTCTCTCTTCCCTGAATAGAAGGATTTCTATGGTTTGGAAAGAGCAATCCATTTTCCAGTCTTGCATCTTCTTCCTTAAGAAGGAGCTGTAGCTCAATGGTCAATATAGCATATGCTTTGCATCTTCCTAGAATGGGGATGGTTGGAACAAATTCAGGACAATTTGTAGAATTGCTGCAAGTCACTGAAAAGAAAATTATGACCAAGATATACGATATACCAGTAGTCTGAAGCATAAAAAAGATTGAGTGAGAGGATGGTTCTGCATATCTTGAAGGAGGCATGGTACGCCTCTTCTTCAGGAAGCCACTGCTGGACCCAACAGAAATTTTTGTCCCATCTCCAACTGTCCCTCTCTAGGAAAGATGGTTGAGAAGATGGTCAGACTGTAGCTTCAGACGGCCCTGGAAGAAGTGGATTATCTGGACCTTTTCAGTTAGTATTCAGTTTGGAGATAGAATAGAGATAGTATTGATTGCACAACTCAATGCTTCTGACAGAGCTAGTATACTGTAGCTGTAGTGCAACTCAGGGGTGAAATACTCCCGGTTCGGACCGGCTCAGGCAAGTAGGTAATGATGGTGGCGTGCTGTTCGGAGAACCGGTAGGAAAAATTCCCCGCCCCCGCCCCCCATGCCCAGCTGAGCCACGCGATCATCAAAGGCTTTTTTTTCTTTTAAATGCCTCTGATGAGCCAAGCTCTGACGATCCCAGCTGAGTTGCCTGCCGATCAGGCAACTCAGCTGGGATTGTCAGAGCCTTTTGAAAGCATTTTTTACATGGTTTTACATGTAAAAATGGTTTTAAAAATAAAAAAAATTGGCCACGCCCACCCAGTCACAACCCCCGCTCACCAAGCCATGCCCACAGAACCGGTAGTAACAAATTTTAGATTTCACCACTGGTGCAACTGCTCTGGTTCTTTTCGCTTTCGTGCCATCTTCTTTCGTTATATACTTCTGCACTGACTGCAGGGAGTAGGTGTGGGATATATGGTGATTGGTGATTGTCTACGGTACTCCATGGGTAGTTTCAGTGAGTGGTGACAGGGTGGTGGCGAGGTTAAACCTGAACACTGTGATTTGTATGATGCCAGAGGTCTCCACATCTTCCCTTCCTGCTTAAGATCTACATGGAGGTGCTGAGGGATGCCATCTATCAAGATGTGATCAAGTGTCATCAATATGCTGATGATACCAATTTTATATCTTGATCCTGGCATGACCAAGGGATGCTGTGGATGTCTTGTCCCAGTCCCTGAAAGCTGTTGGGTCTTGGATGGAAAGGAAGAGACTTAAACCTAACCCTAATAAGACCAAGTATTCTGTGTCTTTTGGATTTTCCACCCTTGGTTCTGAATGGGGTACAATTATGCCCATTGGCATACAATTATGCCAATTTGAATTGAAGCTCTTACTTGTACATTAGGTGGCAGCTGTGGCCAGGGATACTTTTGCCCCAGTTTATTTGATATGCTGGTTTTGCTCTTTCCTTGTGTGATAATTCCTTTTCACAATCAGTCCCACCCTAGTCACCTCATGTGTAGACTATTGTATTTCATGCTATATGAGGATGTTAGTGAAGATTAATCAGAAGCAGCTGGTCCAGATTCTGGCAATGCAGACAGTTATGGGAACTTCTTGGTGTGCCCAGGTACAAATTCTGCTGCACGAGCAGCATTGCTTCCAGGTGCAGTTCAAGCTGCTAGTTATGACATACAGTATAAAACTCTTGGCAAAGCACCTTGCTATTTGAAGTACTGTCTTTCTTCTATTACTTCTGCTTGTCCAGTAAGGTCTGGATGAGTGGCCATGCTCCAAGTCCTTCTTTAAAATGATGGCATCTAATGAGATCCAATTAACTTAATTCCTTGGTCACAGCACTTGCTCTGTGGAATAGTATCCCCGAAGAGGTTAATGTTGGCCCAACCCTGCTCTTCTTTAAACAAGCCTGGAGGACCAGGCTTATTTCCCTTGATTGATGAAGTGCTTTCTCTGACAATATTATTAATGTATTAGAAGTATGAATTTTCATTGTTTTCCTTTTGCTTTTATTGTGCTGGATCCAGGGGTGGGTTCTACTTACCTTTACTACTGGTTCACAATGGGGCCGCATGTGCAGAAGCTTCCTGATGATGTCCGGGTCAGTGGGTGGAGCCTCCTGCCGGTTTTACTACTGGTTCTTGCAAACCGATCCGAACCAGAGGCAACCCACCACTGGTTGGATCTATTTTAACTTGAATGACACCCCAGAGTCCTTATGAGTTCAATAGCCTTATAAATCTGATTTATACATAAGCGGATGATTCCGTTAAGACAGAGAAGCATTTGAAAACTGAAGCAAAAAAAAAAAAACATTTGGGAAAGGTCAAAGGTTTATCAATTTTGTCATTCTGTAAGCATTCATTGTTACGATTTTGCCCCCTTCCCTCCAAAAAGCTGACAAACTGGAAGCTTGCCTGCCTCTTGTTTCTTTGCCGCTCCAACCAGATTTGGCCTATTTAAAACTTGATCTTTATTTTGAAAGCTTCTCCTCCCACTCCAAATTAACCATTCAATTCTGTTTCATTTTCAGAGGTTATCCTGCTGAGAGACAGCCAGTTGAATGGGTGTCCTGAACCCATTCCAAATAGTTAAATTCCAAATATTGGCAATGTGTTGGTTGAATCTGATATTTTTATATTAACAACAACAAAAACCCACCATGAATTAAATGAAAAGGGTTTATTTGTATTTTTATTGTATTGTTTGGGATTCCTTTATCTGTCTGCCCTTCCTTCCTTCCTTCCTTCCTTCCTTCCTTCCTTCCTTCCTTCCTCTCTTTCTCTGTAGGAAACAGCTGCTTTCTTTTAAGTACTTAATTCTAATTTACCTCAGAATATAAAGTTCAAATTGTCTCAGGTTGAGATCATCTTATTTTCTGGACTTCTAATGCACCTTATGTTATCCAAATATTATATTGGTTTGCTAGGTTTCATTTCATATTCTCTTTTATCTCTAATTGTTTTTTGTATTGTTTTACAGTTTTATATTGTCATTTGGGTTCTGTGAAAAAAAGGATAGAAATAAAATTACCAAAAATCACAGCAAAACACTGTTATGAACAATTAATTATTATTATGTTCTGAGTTGGGCTGTCAAGTGAGTAATAGAATGAAATTTGGACATTTTTGTCAGAGCTAAGAAAGCACCACTAAAATAATACTGATCATAGAATTCAATAAAAATGCAAAGGAAGTTCCTACATCAGGCAGAAATTTTGGCATTAATGCTCAAATGCTTAAATAAAGACTTATACTGTCTTAATCACATTTCAGTGAAAGTTCAAACATTTAATAGAATTCAGTAGAAGAGATATTAGTGCCCTTATTTTTGCCATATGTAAAAATTCTGTTTCAGTCTGCTTACCTTCAAAAGTGAGCTATTAATTTTAGCTAATGAAAAATGGACAGTTGTATCATGAAAGGGGGAAATATATATTCATTTATTCTTTTATTTTTGCATTGAGGAAGGTGTTAGCTTTTAAATAAGATATCTTCTATCTTTTTCAGAGGCTTAGTTCATTGATTTATAAATCTCGAGAAGATGACCCATCTCTTACAGAAGATGAAGTGAGTCTGTCTTGTATGAAATGTATTTAGAAAATGTTACCTGAATAAAGCAGTATTAAGTGTTCTTTGATTAAGAACCCTTGGAAATGAAGGTTCAATTGCAAACTGGATTGCCAAATGCTCTTATATCAGTTTCAGCCTTTCATAGTGGAACTATTTTGGGTCACTGACTCTTATTTGGGACTCCTTCTTGGCTATTTAAGAAGTGCCAACATTGATATGGATGTAAGCCCATATAAACATCTGAAGACTGCACGCATTAAATTGTAGTTGATCTTGTCTTCTAACTCTGTCCCTTCCTATCGCATGACAAAAACTGTCAGGACTGGGAAGAACTTTTAAAATGGAGTATAATATGATAAAAGGATTTGTATCAGAACCAGAAAACATCCTTATTGCAGGAAATGAACATTCTTTAATTTTGTAACATATAGACAAATTTAACCATAGTTTCAATTGGGAAAGTGTGACCATCCTGGACCAAGCTAAGTCCAAAAATGCCAGGGAATTTCTAGAAGTCTGGCACTCTAATAAATCAGCCATCAATAGACACATAGACATTAACACTATCTATAGACTATGCAAAAGCGACTTTAACCCTGCCAAAAAAGCGGGGGGGGGGGGCTCAGGTACCTGTCCACCAACAATCAGCACGCAGATCAGCATAAATTAACCCCAAGGTTAACATCAGACCAACAATCAAGTAAACAATATCCCAATCAAGAAACTGCCAATGAATCTCTAACTCTACCCCCACCAACACTGACAGACAAGCCACTAGAACAGGGATGGCAGCCAGCAGGCCGGATGCATCACATGCAGGCCACACCCGTCCTGGCTCAGCAAAGGCAAAATAGTTGGGATATGTCACATGACATCACATGACATGATCGAGTTTGACACTCGTGCACTAGAATATAAACTGACAACAAACTGCACTCCTTACTAGAACTGATGATGTTACCTAATTTGGATAATGAAACATCTGCAAGAAAACAAGCAAGCTCAAAGAGCACCAAGGACCTCTCATTTCAACCCTGTGCTACAAATATTCTCCTTTATTGGTTTCTTAGGAGTATTTAAGTTTAATGTAGAATGGAGCATACATGTTTCAGTCAATTAAGTTCTTCAAAATAATACATATGTTTTCCAAACTGTCTACCAGAACATTGTACATTGAACTCCATTCTGTGAATATTTTATGAAGCCCCATTTTTAATGCAAGCAACATTGAATGCTTACCACACTGTTGCTTTTCAACAATGTGGTAAATTTATCATGCCTTGCAGTTTTTAATGGCAAACATTACGAACATTTTACTAGGTGGCTTTTTTCACTATGGAGAACAGTTGTATTTCTCTAAATCGTGTTCATACATTCTGATGTCAGCCTAACAGAGATATATCAAGAATAAAGCTTCTGAGCAGAACTCCCTTCCCTTCATATACCATAATGGAAAACTTTTGTAATTACAAATGAGCTGTAAAAACATGATTTTTCCAGAGATGCTACATAAACAGATATCATGCTCATTTTCATTTTAATAGGGCATGTTTTGTTAGATCAAATATCTTATATTGAAATAGACTACTTGTGCTACTATATTATTCACTGAATATGAAAATATCATTACAAAAATATTTGTTATGTTTCAGTGCAATTACTTTATTTCTTTCCTTCATAGATTTCAGCAATGTATTCTTCTATAAATAAAACAGGACAACCCTCTAGAGACTTGGAATCTGCATATACCTGTATTCCTGAACTTGTACCTCAGAAGTCTCCATCTATTTGCAGTGGCCTCTATGCCAGTGTGAAGGACTTGGAAACAAATCCAAACCTTACTGATTTGCCTCAATCAACAATACTTCTAAATGGGGACTTGGAACCAGATTATGAAGCCATTCAGAGTCGAGAGGAGGAAAGAAATGTTTTGATGTCTAGCACCATTCAAACCATCCTCCCACAAGAGAATGACTATGAGAGTATTGGTGATTTGCAGCAAAATAAAGATATCACCAGGCTTTAACTGATTCAAAGACAAGACTTTGGAACATGCTGTTCAGCATGTCTTTCAAGATAGGTTTACTCCATGACTTATCACTTTCAAACTCAACACACAGTTGGAAATGTAAAATGTCCAAAAAGTATTTTGCTTGAAATGATGTCAGGTAATGTGAAAAGGTAGCCTGGGATGTTTGATCAATGATTCCTGCTTCATATCCATCAAACTATCATACAGAAATGAACTTACCCTAACAAGCAGGCAAATGCTCCGTTTGAAGAACCAAGATCACATGGATGAAAAAATACACACAAAGAACAGAGTTGCTGCTGTTTCATCAATGTGTACAGTGATTTTTCTACTCCTGTAGGTGATGTTATCACAACAACATATAGATAGAATCAAAGATGAGGTTTCTGGAAAGGCTTCTATAGAAGAGACATGTTAAAGCAAGAATGACATATTTGAAGCACATGTTCAGACACATACTCATATCCTAATATATAAAAAGTGGTACTGTTAAACAAGGGCCATTTTAAAAGATCTTTACTTTCAGTTACCATTTTATTAAAATGTATTCCCAAATTACACATTCATTTAGGTTGTTTTCAAACATAGGCACAGCTTGCCATAAAGAGTAAATAAATTTAGCGGGCTGATTTGCCTTAATTTATTGTTTCTCAATCACGGCAACTATAAGCTGTGTGGATTTCAACTCCCAGAAATCAGCAATAGGGAATTCTGGGAATTGAAATTCACACAGCTTAAAGTTGTTAAGATTGAGAAACACTAATATATTTAATGCAGCCATAAGATGTTGTGAGTGAATGTGCTGGCTTTTTCTCAGATTCATGCTTCAGCTTTGAACTTGCTCTAAAGCAGAGGTCTTCAAACTTGGCAGCTTGTGGACTTCAACATAGTTGGCTGGAGAATTCTGGGAGTTGAAGTCCACAAATCTTAAAGCTGCCAAGTTTGAAGACCTCTGCTCTAAAGCAACACAAAAGCAGTGACTGAAACACTGGCATTTGTGGGAATTAGGAAAGACAGCGCCTTTGTGAGGAACTATACAGATGTGGTTGAAGAAAGCATGTACATCTTGTTTGCTTCATGGGTGGTTTACAGACTGGCTATATAATTCCTGACTATTTTTACAGTTTTTCAATTTTGTAATACCCATTTTCTTTCAATATTGTGCTAGGATTGATTTACATTTACTGGTGGTAGAGTCAGGATATTTAAAAATATATTTAATACATATACAATTTCTGCTTTTCAAACACTAGGTATCACTTTTATTTTTTATCCTTAATGTATTTTGCAACCTGCCCAAACAAGCTGCAACATTTTGCAGAGGTTATAATTCTCTCAGAAACAAAAATGCATCTTTAAGAAGTATCTTTTTATATAAAATTGTAAATAAAAGGTAAGACACGTTATACACTCTGGAGTTATTTAATGAAGTGTTCAGGATACTTGAGTCCAAAAAAGACTGTAAAGAAAATTGTTTAAAGAAAAAAAATTAATACAAATAAAGGGAAATGATGGTATTCTTAGTAATCTACAATTTTAGATATTCTCAGAATCACTCTTGACAATATTCATGTTCACTTGTTCAATTTTGATTTGCAGCCAACTCAAGATAGCTACTGCCACTGAATTGTTTCTTTTATAGCTAGGCAAGATTTCAGAAAGTTTTGAACCAGCAACCATAGAAACACAAAACAGCAGACCTTCCTTGCAGAGATTGTAAATTCCACAGTATTACCAAAAAAAGTGATACTGTGTTTCGTTTTTATAAAGATTAGTGCCAATACTTAGCATGTGAATTTCCTCTAATCCATTTTAACAAAATAGCATGTGTGAAATTGTACCTTGCCTTCCAGTTATCTTTATATCTCCACTCCCTTTCTTCTCCTCAGGTTTATTCAGTTTATTTGCATAAAAATATCTTGCAGCATTGAAATATAAGTACATTTATTATAGCTTAATATTTTGAATCAGATTGTCACTTTATTCAACCTTCATTAGGCACCACAAGATGTTTAATCTGTTGCTTAAAAGCAATAAATATGGCGGACCTCTGGAAACTGATCCACACAATTTCCAAAGGATGTGACATTTAAAGATTTCCTGCATAGATACTGTAGAACTAAATATCACTTTATGTAAAAGAGAACTGCATGTCTCCAATATTCAGAGATATATCCTGTAAGGAGCTTTATTGGGAATAATGCAGCTTTTTGAAAGAAAAAAAAATGCATATTAATTTACTGAATCTGTTGTATCAGATGTGTGTCTTTTTGTTAAATACCACTATTTAACATAAAAATGGATAAATAAGCCTACAATATTAAAGTAGTTGTATGAATATTAATTCCCATTAAAAAGTTGGATTATCATTATCAGAATAATCTGCCATAGAAATTGAGGGCCTAGTGACCACGGAAGCTTGGTCTTTAATTTATTAGATTAGTTTTAAACTGAATTAAGTCTTGAACTTAACAGCTGTCACACAGACATAATTTCATGGTCTTTTCTGGTGGTTGCTCCGTATTTGTTGGAACTGGACGGTTTGCCTCAAGGACTGAGTGGCAAATGCATGTATATATATATAGGGATACCACATTTTTGATGGTGTAATACAAACTGAAAATTCCCGCACTGGTGAAAATAATGCTCATAAGTAGGTTGAGGGGGGGTTGTGAGGGAGAGGACTGCTCATATATTTAGCATTTAGGAAATTTACTTCCCAAAGCTTTTCATACAAGTTCTGCATATAATGTATGTCCTAAAATGTTGGCTTACATTTCAATATGCTGTTTTACATTAATATTTAATCGCTGCTGGGTTAAAAAAAATGCTTGGGTGGGCGGGCTACATTTGAAATAACCACCTCCTACTAAGCTTCGGGATACATGTATACTAATACAAATGCAGAATTTTGTGGAGAAACTCTGGATCCCATCAATCTTCCTCCTGTGAGGAATTATTTTCACCAAAGCCATCTGTATGAGGATCATCTTATTTTAAAATTTATAGCAGAAAGTATTAGTGAACTCATCTTCCAGAATAAATACAGTCTCCTACGGTGCAATATGGCGATAGGCATCTTATTCCTTTCAGCATAAAAGACTGTGCCTTTACAAATTTACCTTCCATGAAAAGTCTGGACAAACACTTCTGACAATAGAACACTTGGTGCATTCTCTTAAAACTGTATGGTGCTGTACAAAATTCTTACAAATATTTCATTGTATGTGTTTCTGATAGTTTGTTTGTACTGGGTTTTTTGTTTTTGTTTTTTAAAAGGGAGAGTTTTTTTCTACTAAATTATCTGTGTTGCTTAGTTTGGGATGCTTTATTTCAAGCAATGCTTTAGTGCACTACAAGGAGCACCACAGGCATGCTTAGGAAGTGTTAAAAATGGGTGAGTTTTTCTAAAGCACAGAGAATTACCCATGAAAAGAGGAGAGAGAGGTATTCCTGGTAGGATCTAAGAAGGTAGTTGTAAGCATCTAATGGGAGTAGTAAGAAGCAAAGAAAGTTAATAGTATTGCAGATACACATTTGCTGGCCTTGTGTTATATATGTGATGTGTGTTCTACCTGTATCTTTTGTTTTTTATATATACACGTTTTTCTTAACAAAAGGAAAAATATTTGATTTGATGTTTTGTACTTCTGCCTTGTACCTGGTTTCTGTCAATCTATTTCTGCAAAAGGATATTAAAGCCGAAAGGTAATGGATGTCAGTATATTGTATGGAGGTTCTTGACCAAGTAACTTTTCTTTTAATCTCAGCAGTTTCCTCACAGGACTGGTAAAATACCACTACACCACTGCAAACAGGCAGCTCTTTTGTGAGAATGCTCACAATATTGTCAAAGCTCACCAGCCTCAAAACGTTAGGAACAACCTTGCCTTGGTGCTTCTGAAGTCTAATTTGTTTTTGAAATCTAGCAGTGCTTTCATTTGAGAATAGAGTGGAGTGTACCATCAAAGAGTAAGAAAAAGGGTTTTGCATTTGTTTGCCCAGTTGTAGTTTCCCATCATTGTGTATACAAAAATGAATGCGGCTACAAGAGTGTCTCTGTAGTTTTCTAATAACTGAAAGATTTGATTGCCTCCTGTTTGTACCCTTGTCGAAGACAGTAATTATACAGCACTTTCACTTCTAAGCACTTTCATGCTTAGAAAAAATATATCTCTGAATATCAGGTGCAAGGACAAGGCTGTTAAATGCCCTTTATGTAATTAGCCACTACTGGCAGCAGATAGTCCTTGGTCAATCCACAAAGATTGCCAATAAGTTCAAAGAGAGGGACAGCTTACTGTACTTGAATTGTTTGTCTTAGAGGCGAAACTTAAAATTTAATAGAAGAGACCAAAAGATGCATTCTGAGAAATTAAGAAAATTATTGTTTTTCAGTGGTTACTTTTTAAGCACCAGAGGCATGACAAATCAAGAGTAAAAATAATGGAGTGCTTTGTGTAAATTATGCTTTGGAATCAGAATTCTTGACAAGATACTACCTTGCATCATGAAACCGTTTATGCCAGTTGTCACAGTTTTGAACGGTATAAAATTTTCTTTTTGCCGTACACTTTTATCCTCTGGTTGCCTAAATGCTCATAATAATTCATGTAGTATTTAATATACTAAAAGTAACCAGTACAAAAATTTGAAAGGTGGTCAGATTTTAAAAAATGTATTCCTGTTTCTAAACTCTAATAATAAGTGGTATGCTTCCTTGGAATTGATTGTATTGACAGGTGTGTTTGGCTTTTAATTTGATGATGCCAGTTTTTCCTCCAAATGTCATGCTAATATTCTCCTCTATTACCTTCCACTTGCTTCTTTAAAACAGAACTGCCAGAATTGCCAGAATTGGAAAATACCAATCTGATGAATGATCTTCTGCCATTATAACATAATATTTTCAAAATTTGTAAAATTTAATCTGCCAATGACCTTGTTTTTAAAAAATGTCTGGAACAAGCCAGCATCAAGACACACAAAACACATTCATCCATTTGCAAGCAAGCAGATTTCCATATACAGTCACATAATATTACTATATAATATCCCACATATACCCACCAGCTGTCTCATACTTTTAATTAGAGAGGTTGGGACTTGAATGATATGCATTTAACAGGCAGATTAATATTGCTCACTGTGTACACTGAATGACTAAAGTTGTTCCACAAAATAGATTTTTGTAGGAATAGATCAATTATTTTATGATTGATTTCACAACACATAACATTTGTCTAAAGTAAGAACTCACATGATGCCTTTAAAAAATGATCAAGCCAAGAATTTGCTATATCCCTAAGACTTCTGTGATTGAAATGTAAGTATAAATAGAAAAAGCCCAGTAAATACAGCTTCTCCCACTTCTGTTTTGCAATGACAACATAGTTGTGTCTATGAATCTCTTCATTTATTGTTAAAAGATTCAGAAGCCACATTCCATTCTATATTAACTAAGCCAATCATTTTAATACAAGCATTTGGCTTCAAGAATGTTTATATGCAACACAAACATCATATTTAATGAAGGGCATGGCAGCATCTTTTCTGCAAGAGAGATGAAAAGTAACTTTTAGCCCAATTTGGAGTTTATCTTAAAAAACACACACACACACCTTCACTCCTAGGAATAGCTTAAGAAGCAAAAGCTAAGATTCCACCAAGTCTAGATCAAATCCTAAGGATTTGATTTATTGGTGGTCTCTGCCCATCCTCCCTCACTCACACCACCTGCTGCTAAGTACTAACCAGATCTATTCCTCTCCAGCTTTTTCTAGATCACTCAGCCAAGGTCAGTGAGGCGTTGCCGGGTATATTTCAGCATGCTTACTAACCTTGAAAAAAATGAGTTTCTATTCAAAGCAAAATGATTGCAGTCACTAGGTGACAAAAAGAAATCTGAAAAAGAAGCTGAGAATTACTGGTGAAGAATTAGAAGAGAAACGGGGCTGTTTCAATCTCGATTGGCAGAGCTTGCCCTCTCAAACAACTTGGCTTTGGGGACATACAAGAAATAGTTATTATTAAAAGGGATTGAAGAGGAATTCCATTCCTTATTTGCTAGGAAACCCAAATTTTGCTTCCTATAGAATGAATTAATATTACGGAATTAATATTATGACAGAGAAGCCATTATTACTTATAAAAGTGATTTATTTTGTTTTTAAAACTTAACACTAAACTTTAAAAACTGTATGGGTGACCTTTTCAGCTTTTTAAGGGGAGATTTAGAGCTAATTTACATTACTTACCAACAAGTCTGTTCTACTCCTTTTTGGGGAGAGGGTATTTTTGCCTTCAAGTCAGTGTTGACTCCTGGCAACTGTCCAGATAAATCCCTGCCATATTTTAAGCAAGATTTTGGAAGTAGTTTGCCATTACCTACTTTCTAGGGCTGAGAGGGTGTGGCTGGCCAAGGTCACCCAGCTGACTTTGTGCCTAAGTGATTAAAGGACCAGACTAGAAACTGAGAGATTGAGAGTTTCTAGTCTGATACTTTAATCACTACACCAAACTGGATGTCTGTACTTTTTTTAGGGTTTCTTATTAATATTTTAGGAAGAGACGCTATGGCCATAGCTCTATTTTTTTTTTAAAAAAGGGTTATGCTTAGTAGATAGAGTTCAACCTAAGAGATTGTTTATGCATGTGGATTTTAAAGGCAGATCTTATCACAACCGAACAATTAGTTTTATTAATATATTAATATGATGAAGCTGTCAAAGAAATAGATTTTCTCTGTTATGCTGATGTTCAGAAGATGTTCCTTGAAGACACAGACAATCATTCATTAGGACATGGAGCATAAATGCATGCCCAAATACACAGCCAGTTTTCTTTACAGAAGTGAAGAGCGATTCTGGCATGGAGTCTTTCCATATACGCAACTGAGCTTCTGAGATTGTAAACAAACACCCAGTTGTACCACTGGCTTCATTTAGGGAGGCCTAAACGCATTTATCTTGTGTTAAATTGCACTGCTCTCAATGGAAATCAGAAGCCACTTTTATTGCTATGGGAACGTCATATGAAATAAGAAAAGTTTTACAATGGCAGTAAGTTAGCATCATTTTCAGAAATCCCATGCAAATAACTGTACTTTTGCTACAGTTCTCTCTATTGAGTAACTAAGAATTGTTGGTTGATGGTTATCATTGGTGATAAATGCAACAAAAATCCTTTCAATATTTCTTGTAATATATGTCTGTTATGATGCAGTTTAGCAAACCTGTTTTCCCAATGCTGTTCATTAAATATTTGTAGCCAATTTAACAGTTGGCTGCTGAAAGCACAATAGGCTCTTGCATTTATTGACTGTAAATAAATCCAACCTTTATGTAAATACATCGGAGCATAAAGGTCTTGTTCAAGAACTACATTTTAGTGATAGAAAATAAAAGATTCATTTTCATTGAAAGCTTCCCTCTCTACCTTAACAGCAGACTTATTTGTATTATTTATCAAAGAGCTTTGAATATTATTTTAGAAATAAACACATTTTAAAAGCCTAATGGTATAGCCTCGATATAATATAAAGCTTATCAAAATGTATTGTTAGTTTCTTAATTTTACAATTTTTCAAACATCTGTCAATATGAACTGGAAAAAAGACTTTGATAGGGTCTTCCTTTATAGTAAAATTATCTATCTGATTTTTATTCTGCCTTTATTATTGTTTTTTATAAATTACTCAAAGCAGCAAACATATCTAATTATCCTTCCTCCTCTTATTTTGCCCACACAACAACCCTGTGAGATGGGTTAGACTGAGAGAGAGTGATTAACTCAAAGCCATTGAGTCGATTTTTCATGCCTAAAGCCAGACTAGAACTCACAATCTCCTGGTTTCTACCTCAGGCCTAACTACTTGACCCAACTGATTCTCTTCTTTATATTTAAATGCTAATAAAAGGAAGCAGTTTAAATATTAATCGAAGTGTAATGGAATTAATACACACTATATTACATGGTTAACATTGCTATTGGTGACCTGATTCTGGAATTTCTCATCAGCCCAGTTCTGGACACGGAGTCATTCAATACTCTTCTCTCGTATTGACATCATGTAATCTTTTGACCAACATAAGACAACACATCACTTATACCAATTGAAAATGCATGTGAAACAAGGTTTTGGATCTGTCATGCAGCTATACTGTCATTGCAATTCTGCCTTACACCTCTTTTCACCAGACAGTAATGTCAGTTACAAAGATACATAAGTTACTTAATATCGGGTGAAATCCAGCAGGTTCTGACAGGTTCTGGAGAACCGGTAACATAAATTTTGAGTAGTTTGGAGAACTGGCAAATACCACCTCTGGCTGGCCCCTGAATGGGGTGGGAATAGAGATTTTGCAATATCCTTCCCCCCAGTGGTGGGGTGGGAATGGAGATTTTGCAGTATCTTTTCCCTGCCACGCCCACCAAACCACACCCACAGAACCAGTAGTAAAAAAAAATTGGATTTCATCACTGCTTAATATGTTATCTTGTATTTGCCTACTTTCAAATGTTCCAAGAAGTTCAGAGAGAAGGATAAATTGTCTGCTCTCTGAAGAGTATAACTAAACATGAAAAAATGCAATGTACAGGATAAAAAAGTATAGTGCCTGATATAAAGGCTATTTACAATCAGTCTAGTATATCTATTTAGCAAAATCAAAATTTGCAGGCTAAAAGCAGCTTGGTTTTCCATGGGCTTAAATCCAAGAATGTTTGCTAACCTGAAGCATGCTTTATTTCAAACATATTAATGAATTCTAAAGTGTGTTCAGAGTGATTTCACATATTGTTCATTGTTTATAAAATTTCAAAGATAATTTCAAGATCCATTATGCTGATATAAACTAACAAAGTACATGTTAAGTGATTTCCAATACTAATCAACACTATTTTCACTTAAAAGTAGTTGTACATAATGAGTTTTGCAATGTTGATTTGCCTTAAACATAATGCTAAAATCAACTGTTATAAACGTATTTGCCCTTTATGTGCATATATAAAATAAAACTATGGCTAAAACCAGCAAGTACACTATAATTACAGGAACTGTTATGCAATTAGATTGCGTTTTTGGATAACTGAAAAAGTGGTTTTAAAAAATGACTTTTTTAAAAACAACTTTCCATACTTGTGTATATCCATGTGTGTGAAAAAGAAAAAAATACACATTTAATTTGAGGGTGACTTTAAAATATATATCAAAACTATGTCTAGCTTTAGCTAATGTACAAAATAGACAATAGTTTTATACTAACCAGTTAGACAAAGTTGGGCCACCCATCGGGCAAGGTAGCCTAGCCATACTCAATTTATGGTAGAGTAAAAAGGTAATAGGGACGCGGTGGCTCAGTGGCTAAGATACTGAGCTTGTCGATCGAAAGGTCGGCAGTTCAGCAGTTCGAATCCCTAGTGCCCCATAATGGGGTGAGCTCCCGTTACTTGTCCCAGCTTCTGCCAACCTAGAAGTTCAAAAGCAGGTAAAAAATGCAAGTAGAAAAATAGGGACCACCTTTGGTGGGAATGTAACAGTGTTCCATGCACCTTTGGCATTTAGTCATGCCAGCCACATGACCATGGAGACGTCTTCAGACAGTGCTGGCTCTTCAGCTTAGAAACGGAGATGAGCACTGCACCCTAGAGTCGAGAATGACTAGCACATATGTGCGAGGGGAACCTTTACCTATACCTTTAAAAAGGTAATAATGTTTCCAGGTCCACCCTACTCCACAGCTCTGAAGCCACCTGCAGCCACAATCATCAGCTGAATTTCTGTAGTGCTTTCTACTGTCTTCTCGTTGCCTTCTCTGCCAATCCTGAAGCTAAAAACCGTGATTTAAAATTGATTTAAAATACATCTTCAATGAAGTATAATTTCTAGTCCACAAAATGAAAAACTATTGAACATTATTTTCTCAACTCCCTGAGAAACTCCAGCTAATAAGAGTTTATGGTAAATAACTTCTAGCCTGGCCAGTGAAGTGCCTCACATGTCTCAGTATGGAAAAAGAAGTATGAGCCAAAAATGCATGAAAGTTCATTATATGTCAACTATTGATTATGAAGAGACAGAGGCAGAATTGTCTGTAGAAGCTACCATGACATGTCATATGTTAATGAAGGAGGGGTCAGAATGCATAGATTTTAAATTGAATAATGAACATTGGCTCAGAGGATTGTCTCTCATTGGTAATTTACATATATACACCATATTTCCATTTTTGATTATAAATACTAATCAGGCAACCAGAAATGTGAGAAGCTTAAACAAATGGAAAGACAATAAGCTAAAATGGTGCCATCCTCAGTGGTGGGATTCAATTTTTTTTACTACCAGTTCTGTGGGCGTGGCTTGGTGGGCATGGCATGGCTTAGTGGGCATGGCTTGGTGGGCATGGCAGAGGAAGGATACTGTAAAATCTCCATTCCCTCCCCACTCCAGGGGAAGGTTACTGCAAAATCCCCATTTCCTCCTGATCAGCTGGGACTTGGGAGGCAGAGAATAGATGGGGGCGGGGCCAGTCAGAGATGGTACCCTGTTTCCCCCAGAATAAGATATCCCTTGACAATAAGCCAAATCGGGCTTTTGAGTGCATGGCAATAAGGACAAGTGCTTATTTCAGGCTTCCAAAAAAAAAAAAAAGACAGGGTCTTATTTTCGGGAAACACGGTATTTACCGGTTCTCCGAACTACTCAAAATTTCTGCTACCGGTTCTCCAGAACTGGTCAGAACCTGCTGAATACCACCTCCAGCCATCATCCTTCAATTTCTCAAAGCAGCCCCAATATTTTGTGGAGGAAGGGAACAGCGCTCTCCGCTATATTAGATTTCTACTGAGTTTGTGAACAGTGTCTGTGAACTGATACAGTAGGATCAGTTCTTCCCAGTAGGTTATCCTAAGCTTTGTGGAACTTAGCTATTATCTCTGCTGTATGAAAAAATATATAAGAGGCAAAACAAATTTATATTGCAATCTTCCCATTTAAAAATAAAACAAGGGCTTGGATAAAGATTTATGAGAATGCTGATACTGACATAAGTTAGATAGACAACACTTTGAAATAACAAGTTTTTAAAAAAAGCTTTCCAAGCCACATCTATAAATATCTTCTACCCTGAGACTTATTCTACGTTCATCTCTTTTCTACTTTCATCTATGTCTTTTACACACTGATAGGTGATTGTATAAACAGACAGCTCAAGAGTTTTGCACTATGTTCATTTTGACTGTAGCAAAGTATCCGCCATCTGTTTCACTCTTCTAAATAAAAGTTTTATTGTATGGGAAAAGCTCTGAACTCTTAGTCCCTTTTTACAAATTAACTTGGCACTTAATGAAAAAAAAGAAAAAGAAAAGCAGCATTTTTTTGGAGTTTGCACAATAAAAGGAACTGGGCAAGAAACCAATTTTTTTTTCTGTTGCACTAAGTAAAATTGGAGCAGGGGGAAGGGTTGGTAAAAAGATTATCCAGACTCCCTCCTTTTCACATATACATTGCTTTCTTTATAATTTTGATCTTCAGGAACAAACTATATAAGAAGGACACTAGTCGAGGTGAAATCCAGCAGGTTCTGACATGTTCTGGAGAACCGGTAGCGGAAATTTTGAGTAGTTCGGAGAACCGGCAAATGCCACCTCTGGCTGGCCCCAGAGTGGGGTGGGAATGGAGATTTTGCAATATCCTTCCCCCTGGAGTGGGGTGGGAATGGAGATTTTGCAGTATCCTTCCCATGCCATGCCCACCAAGCCACATCCACCATCACAGAACCGGTAGTAAAAAAAATGGATTTCACTGCTGACACTAGTAATCCGTCAGACTCTCTTTTGGCCTGAATAAAAAAAATAAGGAGGATTAAATGAGACTGGCCAGTTTGGCAGAGGACAAAACTTAATTGGAAACAAAAGTCACCAAGGAGTAGATTCGAACTATTTTTTCAACAAAGTGATGGCTAATGTAACTAAAAATATCATGTGGCGTATATGTTATACAAAAATGGAGATATTTCTCTCCCCTTTCCAAGAGTGTGCCTCAATTAGGATAACTTACAGAATGGACCCAAAATCTAGGACCTGTGGCTGGCATGAGATTGATATTTAACATAGATGTGGCCTCTTCAGTGCTGCTGGAGTCAGATGCAGTCATTTACAACATGGCCTGACAGCTTCCTACAAAGAAACTCAAGGAGGAAAGCCATCAGGAAGTTGGAAGTTGCTCCTGCTCCCACTGCTTTTTTGTTCACCTATGGTAATTTCCTTATTTAGGTAAGGAAATAACAGTGAGATGATGATCCAGTTGGTCATGGATTGTCTAGTAGTTTCTAACATCATGGTTCTCAAACATCAGTCAATCAAATTTTCACCATGTTCATCTACCACCTTCACTTCCTACTTTTCCACATGGTTTGCAGAGCCCACTGTGCTCATCCCTCAGTTCTGCCTTTCACATATATATACCACCAGCCTTGTAACTAGAGACCAGTCACTTTCTGCACCATCACCCCCTTTCCTGTCTCCACTGTCTGTCATCTGGCCAGGTCTGAGTTACTTCCCATCTCGCCCCAATCAACTGGCTCATGAAAAGGAGATCCAGGTCTTATAATTATGCACTAAAAGGGCCAAGGGTTAATATAAATAAAAACAGAATGTGATCTTCAACATTTAGAAAATTAGCAAGAGATAACAATTCTTCAGTAGAATCACAATGAATCTATATGGACAATGCTAAGGGAATATTGCTTGCTCAAGCAAACAGGAAAAAAAAGTATAGTACATATTTGAGCCACATTGATGAATATTTAAGAATGGGATTACTTTGGGATGGAGATGCATTTATACAGCTTCTTAGTACTTGCTGATTTTTTTGCATTTTTATAAAACATTAAAATAATAAGCAAACTACGAATAAATCAGTGAGGATTTAAAATGTAATGAAGTTATAATTCTTCAGTATAACAATTAGTCAATAGCGTAATCCATTATATTGCATCAACAGACTAAAAAACACCATTTAAAGTAAGACTGAATATTGAGAGCCATGGTTCAAATCACCAAGCAAAATTGTATTTATGGTAAATCAAATACATATTAGTAAAATATTTTAAGTATTTTGTAAAATTAACATATTTACTCTATTCAGAGACAAACCCAAATGTTGGGTATAGTATAAATCTGTGTATTAAGGTTTAAATTGAATTCTGCATCTGACTTATTTTTAAGATTTATTTAAGACATCAAACTATACTCCTACAAGTCAGCATTCTTCCACAGAGGGGATCAAGCAACCTTTCTACTAAAAACATACAGTATAATATCCTTGCTACAAATACTATGTTCAATATAAAGCCAATTTAGTACACACTGAAGGGATATATGGTTTAGTAACGTTTAATAAGAATATTGTAGGTTGAAATTTCAAAAATTCATCTAATATAGATCATTTCCAGAATTGTTGTACAATGTAGCATTGCCACCTGATATGAAAAAAGTGATCTGACCTGATCATTATAGTTCCAGAAATTTTCGAAATTGAATTGCTTATTTTAGTTAATCAGTCCTGGCAAAACATCTTAAACTAATGCTCTTTAAGTATGATATTTTGAGTAAAATTAACGTTCTTCTTCAATGAAGTTATCATTAGTACTTACAAATTTCTACTGAAGAACACTCTTGACTCTACCAAGAGATATTTGTTGGTATTTATACAGCTTTTTCCTCAGTAGCAGAGTGGTTAGAGTGCAGTACTGCAGGCTACTTCTGCTGATCACTGGCTGCCAGCAGTTTGGCAGATTGAATCTCACCAGACTCAACGTTGACTCAGCCTTCCATCCTTCCAAGGTGGGTAAAATGAGGAGCCAGATTGTTGGGGGCAATAGGCTGACTCTCTAAACCGCTTAGAGAGGGCTGTAAAGCACTGTGAAGCAGTATATAAGTCTAAGCGCTATTGCTATTTTTCACTGCTTTTATCTTATCAGACACAAGGCAATGATTATAGGACAGTCATATAATTTAATTATTTATCTATTTGATTCATATCATTTTAGGGACTCAGGTTGGAAATGTTTATTATTTATGTATTTATTTTGATTACTCTGGACAACTAACATCAATCAAAAATAAAATAAAATGCCTATTTGACAGTCAAGATTTTAAAGAAAATAGTAGACACAATTAGAATAAACAATTTCAGGTCCTTACAAAATGCTGGCAGAGGCAGGCCCCACAAAGGCTCCCTTCCTGTGGCCTACAAGATGGCATTCTGTAATTGATGGGATCCATAGCCTGCTTCTCCTGTGAGAACTAATGCAATGGGTAGGAATGATTAGGAATCATAGCGCTCCTTCTTTCTGTTTCCCTCCATAATCACTACCCTATGATGTAGGTTGGTTTGAAAGAATGTGACTGGCCCAACACTTACCCCACACTACTTCTCTTATAGATTATATTGGATTTATTTGTTCTGACTCTTCTTACATTTGTTTTGAACAGATAACCTGAAGCTAAATCATTCAAGAAAAAGGAGAAAAACTTTTCATTTTTCATTATGTATGTGTGTGTGTGTGTGTGTGTGAGAGAGAGAGAGAAACTGTGTGTTTGCATGTGTATGCATGTGTGTGTACATGTATATAGATAGATAGACAGGTTGCAATGTGATTGGCAGATGAGCAAACATCTGCCTATCTACCTACAAGATGATATTCCACTTTGGAAGATCATCTTCTCTTAGCTATAGCTTCCTTTACACATAGGCTCCTTCAAATTACAGCATTTCCAGGGTTGGATATCTTCTCAGTTTAAAACATAGCCATTTATTTCCACTGTTTCCTGTTCTTTAATCGGTTACCATGAGAACTTCCAGCTTCTTATTTTGTGGCTGTGGAATTTCCTTGGGAGACTTTGCTGACTTTGTCAACAACATTTAAATGGTCCTGTATGTATACTTGTGGACACCGATGAAAAAATTTAGAAAGTTAAGCAAAACAAAACATAACTTTGGCAAAAGCCATGCTGCTTTTTCAGCAAGGTCATTCTTTTCTCTGTTTTCTTTAATAAGTATGTTTATACAATCTTTAATTGTGTTTGTGTCTGCCTTTTAGCAGTGTTGACTCCTGGCAACTGCCTGGATTAGTCCCTGCAGTTTTCTTGGCAAAGTATTTTTGGAATGGGTTGGCCATTACCTGGAAGCGGCATTAAGGTAATCTAGCTATATATTCCTATATTAATATATCCATTAATATATCCACAACAATTTTTCTTTAAAAAACCCTATGCTGGCCATTTTTCAAACCCTTGGAAATAGATACCAAATTTTAAAAGAAGTTGCGTTTGTAAATCAGAATATAAGCTTTGGATTTAAAAACTATAAATTCTGAAGCCAATGCTGATACACTATATCAGTGAGTTTGGAGTTTTGTAAGTCATGAAAATTAGAGACCAAGTTGTGAATATATGTACCCATATTTCACTATTAAATCCTTGAGAAAAACTGGTGTGTTAAGTGGATTTCCTGAGTTTCCCTAGAGTATTAGAAGATATCTATTATTATAATTTCAGAGTTAACAATTGAGCTAAACTGAATTTGTATTACATAAAATTAATGGCACATTATTAAATATAATTGTGTCTTTTCCCCAGAGGTAACAAGTATTTATATGGTAAATCCTCATCTTTTAAGCAGCACTTTTAAATATATTTAGAGAATAGTATTTCCCATTAAAGCTATCTTGGAACTTTATCACATATTCTGTTCTTACAAAATATAATACATTGTAGTAAAAATTACTTGCCAAGAAAACCAACAAAGTGAAAAAGATCCAAACAATTTTTAAAAACAAGTTTTATTAAATTGTTCTTTTACATACATATTTTATGAACAGAGTATTGACCAGATCACATCTTATACAATTTATAACATAATTATATATTAATTTTTATAGTCTATTCTAATCTTCTTTTTTGTTTTTTCCAAATACAATTTACACATTTCAATTTCTGCCATGATTTTCTTTTTCCCTACTGTTTTATCCTATCTTAAACTCTTCATATACATAATATATACATAATATATATTTGATATCATTATCATTATATACATAATATATAAACAATATCACCATCTGCCCTTCAAATCCTAATTTCTTAGTATTACTTCAATTATCTTATTTCTTCATTTATAAAGTATATTTCTCAAAATCCCCATCACATTTTAGCTATAAACAATATACTTCATCTTATTCAATTTTTACATTGAAACTCTTTAACTTAATTGACCTTCCACATCTTACCTTAACCTCTTCTAAGTATATAATAAGCAATATCACTATTCTCCCTTAATTCCTGATTTATTATAGCATCAATTAATTATTTTATTTCATCATTTACAACATATTATTTCAAAGTCCCCATCACATTTTTTTACATTTCAATTTTATCTCTTGGTTTCAGTTTTTTTCATAATTGAACCAAATTATCACTTCATATTTCATCTGCTATTCATTTTACAATACACAGTATACATCTCATATTTACTTTTTCCATTCACAATTATTAATGCTAATACAGTTCCCTTAGATCTACTAATATATACCTTATTTCCCTTCCTCCTTTCCACTATTCTTCTCATTTAACCATTTTTTTCTTGGTCTCTCCAGAATTCCACTTTTTAAAAAATTTTCTCCCTTTGTCCCATCCTCGTCTTCTTTTTTTATTTTTATATTTATTATATCTTTTCTCCTGAGTCCTTTCTCTAACTATTGAGTCTATTACATAATTCACTCCAAGCTTTTACCTAATCTTTTCCCATTTCCTTCTCTTCCTTTTGATTCTTTTTTGGAAAATATTCCCCCCTATCCATTCTTTTTTTGCCACTGTAAATTCCAGTGTAATCATCTAACTTTTTACCTTCAGTTCTTTTATCTTCAATATTATTTTCTTGCTTCTCATTTATATTCTTTTTTTCCTGTTTAGTGTGTTCTAACTAAGTTTCTAACTTTTTATTGCCCTTTATTGATTCACACATGTTTTTAAGCATCTCAATTAATTCCTCGCACATCCAAGATTCCATATTGTCAATTTAAAAAATTATTGATATTTTAACTTATGTTTAATTAAGATTTAAGTCCATATAATCTCTTTTTTATTTCCAGATGATATCAAGTACAAATGTTTGTCCAATCCACTCCAATTTAAAGCTTTATTGTTTCCCACCTCCTTTATAAGTCGAGACCAAGCAGTTTAAGTAGAAACAAATATTCCTTAAAATTTCTCACAGCTCTTGTAATGATCAGGGTCACTGTTGTTATTTCTTTAAATTTTCAAGCCAGTGGTAGTGCTTTATTTCCACCAGCAGATGTCTCTCTCCAATCCACAATTCTCAGAACAACAAAGTATCCAGCTTGCAAAAGTATTTTAAATCCACATAGAAACTAATTTCTCTCAAATTTCTTTTCCTTTTATTGTTGTTAATTTCTCCAAATAAAGTTTTAAATCCAGTTGTAAAATTTCCCTTCTTGGGCTTTAATATTTTAACCTCCTCTTTGTTCTTCCTTCAAATTTCAAAACTCAAAATTATTTCAAATCCTCATTAAAAAGTACTTTCCCTCGGGTTTCTTTTTCTTGTATTAATTTTAATTTCTTCAAATCCAATTTTAAATCCAAATATAAAGTTTTCTTTTTACCTGTGAGTTGGCCAATCACTCACCCAATACCAATACTCCGTTCAAACACCGCTCCTGCACAAAATCTTATTCCGGTTGCCCCAGCTTCAAAGTGGTCATTTTTAATGGCCGCCACTCCCACCGCTGGTTTGAAGAGCTGCCTCTGACCTTTTGAGGAACTTGCCTGTTCCTCTTGGTCATCCAAGGTGCCTCTCCTTGTTCACCGTCCCTACAGGATGATTTTTCTGAGGCTCGTCAGAGCCTGCTATTTTCCAGCCAGTCTCGCCGCGACGCTTCCGGTTTTCCCCCAAACAATATTTTTATTGGTCCAAAGTCTTTAAACTTTTTTCTTCATATTCTATTATTTCTTATAGCAAAATTTCAAAAAATCAACAGAATACAAAAAACCCCTAAACATTAAAGGAAACATAAAATGCAAAAGAAACCAAACACTGCCCACAAAAGAACTCTAAACATACATTGCCAATACAAAACCCCAAAATATTAAGCATATAGAAATCACTCCTTTAAATACTTTATAACGAAATACTTTATAATAATATATTATCAAATATAAAAATTTAAAATACCTAAGAATTCCATTCTATTATTATACACTATCATAACAAAGATGAACATACTGTGTCGTTTTCTGATTAGTTGAATCTATTGCATTTTCAAAAGGAATAAATTGCACATTTCCAAAATAAAATCCTTAATACCTACAATAATACCATCTTTCCAGTTTCTTAGAATAATTCTTTTAGCACTCCTCATGCCTAATGCAATTTATAATTCCACAAAGACTGTCAGATTCCAAAGTTTGGGGATATAATTTAGCATCACATTAACATATTTAACATTTAGAGATTGCCACATAAATATACTTATATAATGGTATCCAATAATGGTGAAATGGTATCCAAAAAAAAAAAATGCCAACAGTTCATAATACCAGATCATATGGATCAGTGATTATTCATATTATTATACATTTAATAAAGAAATTATGAGACTGCCTGTCCAATGTAACTCACTGATGCCAAGGATGTCTATGTTTGCTCTAATAATTTCTCTTTTTTCAATTTTGAGTTTCCCAAAGAATATTCCACTAACATTCATGTTTCAATTTTATACAGCTTTATATATATAACTGATGTATACAGCAGGGGTCCCAACCTTTTGGACTTCATGGACCATCAAATTCATAATTTTAAATTCCGCGGACCACTAATACGAATCCAGTGTACCGCTTGCTGAAGCACCTGGACTCCCAGTGATGGGATAGGGTCCTTCAGGCACTCTCCCTCCTCTTTCTCTCTCTCTCCCACTCTCTTTCTCTCATTCTTTTTCTCTCTCCCTCTCTCTTTCTCTCTCCCACTCATTCTCTCTGATTCCCTCCATCTCTTTCTTTCTCTCTTTGTCTTTCTCTCTCTTTCATTCTCTCTCTCATTCTGTTTCTGATTCTCTCTCTGATTCTCTTTCATTCTGTCTCTTTCATTCTCTCTCTGATTCTCTCTTTCTCATTCTCTTTCTCTCTCTCATCTCATGGCCAGCCAGTGTCCTGGGCTGAGAGGAAGTCAAGCATCTCCCCAAGAGACTAAGGTGCGCAGAGCACCAACAAGGGCCGAAAGAAATGGCAGCGAGATCCAGGTTTGCTCCCGCTCTGGAATATGGAGCGGATCTCTATCCCCGGCCCTCGCCTTGCCAGGCGAGGAGTGACTGGGAAGGGAGGGCAAGGGGCAGAGACAGCCACTGGTGGGTTCAGCCAACTGGAAACTACAGCAAGGGGAAGAAACAGCCTGGGGTTTCCGCCACCCATTACTTCGGCCCACCTGCACTGCCACCACCCCTTGCACCACTACCTCATTCCGGGCAGCAAGGGCTGCGCTGCAAAGTTGCACGAACCTCCCTCTATGGTGGAGATTTACAGCCCCACCATGCCTGGCCAGTCCCATATTCGAGAGCTCTAGTCACAAGACTGTCCATTGCTCATCCCAGAGCAGCTCCTCCACCCAGGTGCGCTGTGAACCACCAAATTCTTTTCGCAGACCACCAGTGGTCAGTGGGCCACTGGTTGGTGACCACTGGTATACAGCATAGGCGACCTTTTTCGTCATGGGCACCATCAGTTGTTGGAACTTCTGAAAACTTTAATCATAAAAACCCTGACTACTAAAAGCTAGCCTTTGCTCTTCTTCAGTAGCTTTCAGGTTACCATCCAGCCCGGAGGATCAGCTGTTGGTATCCATATCTGAGTTATATTGAGTTATTGCCCTACAGTGTTCTGGAGACATTTTTTCCTGGATAGTTCACCATTGCTTTTCCTAACCCTTCCCCTTTATCTGGGCTTGAGAGCAGGGGTGGGTTTTACTTACCTTTACTACTGGTTCGCAACGGGGCCGCATGCACAAAAGCATTTTGATGACGTCGGGGTCGATGGGCGGAGCCTCCCACCGGTTTTACTATCGGTTCTATAGATCTGAAAGTCTCCCTGGATTTACAGCTACTGCTGAATTAACAGTTGGACACACAGGCTTTGCCCAGGTTCAGTAGATACACCAATTATGGACCTAAATTGAGCTGGAGGATAGAGGTTGCAATAGTGACTAATCAATTCACCACTACCAAGTCTACTACAATGTGCTCTACATGGTGCTGCCTTTAAAGACTAAGCAGAAGCTTCAGGTGATGTAGTGCCTTGTGTTTTTATTATTTGACTTTCATCACCATGAGCACACTATGCTGAGCTTTCAACTGCAATTCCTAATCAACATTGATTATGAGTTATAAAGTCTTGTATGACTGAGTGCCCAGGACTGCCTCTTTTAAGCAGAACAACCTATCTCCCAATAAAATCAACCTAGGAAAAACTGTTTGTGGTTCCTTCATTTCAGGAGGACATTTAGATTTTAACTAATGGATAACATTTGCTATGTCATAGATGAAAGCACTATTTTCAAGAGCCCTGGTGGCGCAGCAGACTAAAGCACTGTTATTAACATCAGCTGCTTGCAATTACTGCAAGTTCAAATCTCACCAGGCTCAAGGTTGACTCAGCCTTCCATCCTTTCAAAGATAGGTAAAATGAGGACCCAGATTGTGGGGGCAATAAGCTGACTTTGTATGAATATATACAAAAGTATGAAGGCTATTGCTTAACGCATTGTAAGCCGCCCTGAGTCTCCGGAGAAGGGCGGCATATAAATCAAATAAAAAAACAACAACTATCTATATATTATAATAATATATTGATGTTTACCATAGACAATTTACAGTTAACATGTTTATTATTAATACTGACTTTTTAAAATGAAAACTGCAAGGAATCGACTGTAAATCCAGTAATATAAAAATGTAATACATAAATGTATTTCTTAGCTGTCCCAGTAACACTGATCTTCTAAATCTGCAATCTTAAGTACACATAATAGGAAAGAACTCCACTGGCCACAATGGAGTTTACTTCTAAGCACTGATGCATGCTGAGTGTAGTTCTTAGTCTGGTGATCATTCTATTTTTATCACTTTAATTTTATTTATACTTCAAAGAAATCATGTAAATCATCATATAGGGTTTTATGGCGGAGGATGTAAACATGTTGCATTATTTTGAACATTTTCTCCGAAAACTCCCTGGCTGCCAACATTCAACAGTCTCAGCGTTTATGCCTTTCGTCTTCTAGGCACTGCTGTTCGGGCTCTTGTTATTGTAACCTCAGTCCCAGATGTGGCGCCAAAAACTAGTGCACTCTATAAAAGTAACTGACAGCTCAGATGTGTAGCTTAGTGGAGGCCTGGAGAAGTTACACCAATGAGAAGCTGGCTTTTTCACAGAGCCACACATGTTTACAGTCTGCATTCTGCCGGTAGGAGGAACGGTCCAACTGAAAAGCCGTAATGGATTCATAGCAGGAATTAGGATTAATTTTTTTCAAATATTGAACAATCCAATTTCTCTCTTTAAGGAGCTACAGTACAACACAGTGAAATAGTCTTGTCAATTGAAATAAAGTCTCATTTGAATGAAATCCTGAACCTGGCCGATATGCCATAGAAATGCACAGGAAATTATGAAAGAGATTTTTTTAAAGACGAAAATGTCAACTCTCATGTTCATATAATTTTTTGCTGAACATGAATTACCTCATGAAAAAGCCAATAGTTGTCTATCAGAATAATATTTTGGAACATATTGCATCAATTGCAGCCTGCATGTCACAGAAATATTTATATTATTCTGACAACTATCAAGATATTGATTACTTCTTGCCTGCCCATATATGAATTAAAACAGTCAGGGTTGCTCAGAAATTGGAAAATATTCCCACAGTATGCCTTTATCAAATTGCAGCTAACTAATGCTGTACCATTATTTCCTGAACCTGGTATCTCCAGATGTGTCATAATCCAATGTCTATCATCATGACCATCAATATGGTCATGTTGGCTAAAATAATGGTAGTTGGAAGTCTAGCCAGTGTCTAGAAAATTGATTTATATTTGTAACTACTGTGTCTTTGGGCTGAGGTATATGAGTATTGCTTTCATGGAAGTTTCCTATGAAAGGCTGTATGAAGGATCATAAAATATGTATCCATGGATGCAGCATATGGTATCTCAACTAGTCGCCGGTTTATTGAAAGATAATTCAATTTTGATCTCAGGTTTACCTGTACCCTCATTTGAAGAATTTTTTTGACTCTGCCAATATTAATAGTAGGAATGCTGTTCGTTTGGTGCATTTCCTAAATATGACAGATGAATGACAGTATTATGGTTTTAAACATAAGGAAGAATCTATTCTTGTTTGAGTTTGAAGAAAACAGTTCATTGATAAGCATCCAAACAAGTGTAAGAAGTTCTTTGATACATGTACAATGTATTCGGATGCGTGTATGAATATATGAGAGAAACCTAACCTAACCTAACCCTATACTGGACTGAGATGTGGAACATTTAAGGGCTGATGTGATATGAGGCAAATATGGCAAAACACACCATGTTTCATCTCTCTGAAGTGGCTTAAGGATGGTAAGCAACTATTATCATCCCTATCTTTAATTATCACAAAAACAGAATATTGGATCTAAAATCACAATTCAGGAGTGACTTTTGAGGTTGTTTTAAAGGACTGAGATTTTTAAGGATGTCAATGTAACTTGCCTCTAGGAAATCCTCTATTATAGGCCCTCTAGAATGACTTTTAAAATGGTTTGGATTCTATAGTCAATTCTGCAACTATGACCATGTCATAATAGGTATAACAGTTTCTCCTATCTGCGAACTTTTAAAAATGATTCTACTGGTATAAAATATAGATTCTACAAGATTCTATTGGTATAAAGCATCTGGTCATTGTCTATTTGACATATATTTGGGATAAAAGCAGCCACAGAACATAGGCTTGTACAGTCACTTGTTGTATTGGGATAAATTTGGCTTTGATATAAAAATAATTAACAAAGCAACACTTCGAAATGAATACGTTGGCATGATGTATATGCTATACAATCATATGTATGATTGTATAGCAATGGGAATCTGTTTTTTCACATTTTCTTCTTGAGATTTAAAAACAAATGAAGGATTCTCCATCCCATTAACCACGATGCCAAAAGAGGTGAAAATTCCTTTATCGGAATGATGTAAGTCTGAAAGGTAGAGTTTATTGTGTTGTTCGGTAGAGTTTATTGTGTTGTTTGTTGTGTGACTTCAATTGCTAAGCACTTTTCTTTGGGGAAGAACTTCAGAGTCATGATTATTCTATTGCAAATGTTTCATATTTGATGGTTGGGCATGAGGATAAATTATTATTTTATTCAACCGACTAATATAATCATTTTTATACATGGGGCAAGAGTGTCACCAGAGGCACATACGATATTGAAATGAGTCAAAAGGTTACGTATCAAATTAAAAAACAAAAAAACTAGCCCTAAGTAATACAGGCACTGCTTTCAGCCCATTAAGAATGGTTAAGGCATCACATTAGAAACAGACTGTCCTGCTTCAGGTACATAGCCAGCTGTTTACCTAGGGGCCAGTCACTTTCTCAATCCTGGGAAGCCGGCAGTGGCAAATCACTTCTGGAATGCCGCCAAGAAAACTGCAGGGACTTCTGCAGGAAGTTGCCAGAAGTCAACCCTGACTCGAAGGCACCACCATTTCCCACAGCGCGCCAAAACCAAAAAAAGTTTAATGGGAACAAGACTGCAAGGAATCGGAATGTCTTCGCGTGTCTTAAAATAGCGCTAAAAAAAAGAACCTTAAGAAGTCGTTACTCGATCAGTGCGATGCCCGCCTGGTCTCCACCAATCGGTCCTAGAAACTCTCATCCCTACCCTAATATGAACCGTGCCCGCAGGGGGCTTTCTCCGCAATTACGAAAGACCTCTCCCGCCTCAGCCCAAACCTGCCTTTGTAATCCGCGCCTCCTATTCCACAGCACGTTGTATGGTTGTCACCACTTGTTGCTTGGGCGCTTCAGGGCACTCGAGAGGCGAGGAAGGCCGTAGCCGGCGCTCCCAGCTCAGCGGGTTAACTAGAGCGGCGGCGGCGGGCAGGCGAAACTGCCGCCGATTAGCATTTCAGAGGCAGTCGACTCCAGTCCGGGTTTTGGGGCTGAGGACTAGCGAGCCGCAGGGAAAGGCTAGCAAAAGACCCCGCTCGGTCCGTCCACCCAGCTCGCCCGCCCTTTCGCCAACATCTGGGAAGCGGCGCTGACCTGCAGAGGGGAGCAATCCCAGCAGGGTCCCTAAGTCCCCGCCGGGCCAAAGCGCCCGATGGCTGCAACGGCGCGCCCGGCCTTCCTGCCCAGCCCAGCGCATCCGCTGTAAGCGGCGGCGGCGGCTGCACCACCTCTGCTGCCTTGCCGCGAGTGCCTCGGCTGTAGCGGCAATAGCCGCCGCCGCCGCCGCCGCCGCCGCTCCCGCCCCCTCGCTCAGCCTTGCCCACCGCCCAGCCTAGCCGAACCGAGCCCACTCCTCCTCGGTGCGGCGCGCTGAGCGGTGCTGGGCGCGGCCATGCAAGCGCGGCGTCTGGCCAAGCGCTCCAGTCTGGGCAACCGGCGCTTGAACACGGCGGGGCCGCCCTCGGCCGCGCAGCCTTTCCCGGAATCGGGCGGCCGCGGCATAGCGAAGACCGAAAACTCCTGGAGGCCGCCTCGGCGAGAGGGCTCGGCGGCCGCCCTCGAGGAGGAAGACGAAGAGGAGGACGTGGTGGTGGACGTCGAGGAGGACGACGACGCCGACGAGGCGGAGGAGCTGGCCGAGTCGGGCAAGGGCCACGCGGCCGCCCGGGTAAGCCTGAAGGTGCGTCGCCGTCGCGAGAAAAGCGTCCCCGCCGTCAGAGGCTCCGCCTGGCTCGGCTGTGGGAGGCGGGTGAGGGGCTCGGGGGCTGGGTGGGTCAGTGCGGCAGGTTATTGGGGTGGGGTAGTGGGGGGAACCTTCGTGATTGATGACAGCGGGGTCCTTCCTCGGGCAGCCGCTTGGAAGTTCAGGCAGGGTTAAGTCAGCTCCAAGTTGTAGTCAGGGTTAGAAAGGGGAGGAGAGCGTGCAAAGAGCAGGAGGCGTCTGAGCATACCTAGAGTGTCTTTGCTGCGCGGAGGATTTAGGAGCCGTTTCCACCCCTCCTTTGTAACAGAAGGGCAGAGCTGCTTGATCCTGTCCTGGTGGTCGGCGGCAGTTGTATCCTCCGCTGCTTTTCATTCAGCTAAAATGTCTAGGTCCGGAGAAGGGATTTCTGTGCGAGTCAGGTTGTATAACAATAGGCTTCATATTCAGTATTTCTCTTATTTTGAGAAGAAATGATGTTCTGCAAGGCAGGGGCAAGGTCTTCCCATTTTTAATTTTATATTTCTAAAACGCATGGTCAGTCGAATTTAAACAAGGAAAAAGGATGGAATGACAGGCTGGCTTAACAGTCCTGCAAGGTTGGCATTCGCCTGTTTTGTTCCCCAACTCAGACAGTTAACTCGTGTAGTGCAAATAAAGATGGCTGTTGTTTACAGTATTTTTAAAAAAATCAACCCTTTAACGAAGTCTGTTGTGCCTGATCAGATAATTTATCCGCCGGATGATTGCTATGATTAGACCAAAATGGGTGTCCAGAATTAACAATTTTAATGGAATTAAAAAGGCTGGCTGGTGGAAGAGGGCAAGATTGGAATGACCATTGGAGAGAATGATAAAAAAAATAGTCGGGATGTGGGCACACACAGCTTTGAAATACATGCAGCTAAAGCATATGTTACAGAAACAATAGTAAAGCTTTAAAAGGCCAAGGGGAATGCCAAAAAGGGAAGAAGGTAAAAATGACATCAGCCGGTAGAACTGCTGTAGTGCAGGAAAACCAACTGTATATAAACCCTGCAGTTCTAATACATGCTTAGGAGTAGTTTGTGTATTACAGCACCCAAAAGGTAAACAGTAAGTTCAATAAATCTTACTGTCAAATAAATACAGGTTACATTTTGGGTAGATACAAAGAAACCTAATATATTTTATTGACATTAAAATAAAAGATATATTAGAAAAGCAAAAGCAATTAAAGCTTGGTTATTGCACGAAAGTTGGTGTGTGAGTGTGTCCATCAGAGAAACAAATCTGTGCAATTTCTGCAGCAAACCTGTGATTTTCTAGCTGGATCAATACTAAGAATTTCCACGCAGCATTTTAAAATCTTCACTATAACTAGAGGCAGAAAGATCGGCTAAAGCATAGTTACATATTTTATCATTTAAAATATTAATAAGGATAAATGTATAAAGTATTTTGAACTAGCAAACATGACTCTTGAGTTAGCATCATGGACTAAATTTGGCCCCAAATAACTCTGACAGAAGGTTATCTCTTGATCTTATTGATCCAAAGCTCAGTTAAATTAAAGATTCTGATTTTTGGCTTTTAAAAATATAACCTTGATGTTCTGTTCAGATAATGAACTAAAGTAGTATGCTTAGTTATAGCAATAGTTTTCCAGAATGAGTTTTTATTCAGAAAACGTCTTTTACTGCTAGTTAACACTAGTTAACATTTTGCTGTTTAGAAATATGCTTAAGGAAAAAAAAGCTTTCAGTAGTAGGTGACCCTGCTGAATATTTTTTTTAATTTATTTTTTTATTTTCTTGCATTTTGTTGTGTAATTTTGAGACAAAACGTTCTTCAACACATGTTATAGCTATTCGAATTTTATTGTAGAAGAAAAATTGGAATAGATAATATATCTTGCTGGCATTTTACAGGGTTTTCTCTTGTATTATTTAACCAATACTAAAAAAAAATCAGATAAGGTAGATGATTAATGTATTAACTGTTTGCTCATATCTTTAAATTAGCAAAAATTAGAAAATTCAATGTCAGTGAGTTTTGCAAAAACAAGTCAACTTAATTAAAAGTAGAAAGATGGCCTATTGTTACAAGTTTGGTAGATAGCTATATACGATTGCTCGTAATGTGATTTTTTTTTTACTCAGAGGAATTTTTTTATATGGAATAAGTTTATATACTGCATTTAAGAAAATATGCCTTGTTTGTTTTTGGCCTCCATTGGGAGTAGTAAACTAAGGGTCTTTGTTGTTTTTCCTCTAAACTATGAGAAGCTAATATTATAACCAATAATGAATAGAATAGAATAGAATAGAATAGAATAGAATAGAATAGAATAGAA
>WNWU01000003.1:39301492-39343585 GCA_012654045.1 Ptyas mucosa | reverse complement strand
AATAGAATAGAATAGAATAGAATAGAATAGAATAGAATAGAATAGAACAGAACAGAACAGAACAGAACAGAACAGAACAGAACAGAATTATTTATTGCCCAGGTATGAATATAGGGTACAAATAAGCAACCAAATTATACTAGGAAACAATCAATATAAATCGTAAGAATACAAGCAACAAAGTTACAGTCATGCAGTCATAAGTGGGAGGAGATGGGTGATAGGAACGATGAGAAGATTAGTAGTAATAGTAATGCAGACTTAGTGAATAGTTTGACAGTGTTGAGGGAATTATTTGTTTAGCAGAGTGATGGTGTTCAGGAAAAAACTGTTCTTGTGTCTAGTTGTTCTGGTGTGCAGTGCTTTTTAGCAAAGTGTGTGAAATTAAGCTACTGTCTTAAAAGAGCAGTCTAAGGCTAAGCATAGCCAGATTATTAAAACTGTAAAGGGACAAGTTGAGAAAAAAACACAACCTGTATTTGGCTTCTTCACAGACTTTTCTCAAAGAATTAAATTGATAGTGAATATGGCATATTTTTATGCAGGTTGCTAAATACTTCCTGACACATAGTAGTTGCTTGTGGAGCCAAAACTTTTTGCTGTCATCAAGAATAAGCTTGACCAAAACAAGAAGTAGCAAAGTTTTTGTGTACAAAAACATTTTTGTGCTAAACTATGTAGCATATAGAAAAGGGTCAGATTTTCATGGTGCGAGAAAGGAAGTTGTTCAGTAAACTTAGTATCCAGTGGAAATGCTGTTTTGTCCTAAACTGCTTACAGCAGAATTTCCTCAATATATTTATATACATTTAGGACATAAAAAAAAATAAAGTGGGTATTCTGAGTAAACAAGCAGGCTACTTAGAGAAAGCTGAAGACGGGATTTGTTAGCAAAAAATTATGTTGAAGAACTTAGTGTTTGTGTGTGTACATTTTTAACTTCTGGTGACTGAACTAGTTCAGATACTATTTTCTGTCATCTGAATTAGAACTAGTAAAAATTTAAAAAATCTATAGAAAAGCGGGGGGGGGGGGGATAAAAAGATTTTATCTCCATGATACTTTCCAAAGGTCCATGGAGAGATCAAAAAAGTTTGAATGGTAATGACAACTGCATGACTGAAACTCCACCCCTTTTGTTTATGAATTAATAAACATACACAAAGTGATAGGGCTTCAGCTGCACAATTACAGCTCTATCTTGGCTTTTTACCCCTTCGGTTTTACTCCTTCATTACCCCTTGCAGAAGTTCCTGGGGTTTTCCTGATGTACAAAAACCATGTTCTATAACAAAATTGTTTTTTAGAAATTATTCTGTATGATGTTAAAGAAAAGGAAAGGTATAATAAATAGTATTACTTACTTAGTAGAAAAATATACAGTTATGGAAATAAAAGCAAGTTCCTTTTACATCCTTTGCCACTAGTTTATAGTAGTAATTTTTACCGCCCGGTAAAAGTTTTACCGCTATCTTACATGGAACTAAATCTTAGTTTTAAGTAACCTGAAAAGAAATGCAGGTAGTTCTCGACTTATGACTACAATTGAGCCCCAAACCTCTGTTGCTAAGCGAGACATTTGTTAAGTGAATTTTGCCCCACTTTAACAACCTTTCTTGCCACAGTTGTTGAATCACTGCAATGTTTAAGCTAGTACGGTCACATGATTGTTAAGTGAATCTGCCTTCCCCATTGACTATGCTTGCAACAAAAGGTGATCTCATGACCCCAGGACACTGCAACCTTCATAATATGAGTAAATTGCCGAGCATCTGAATTTTGTTCACATGACTATAAGGATGCTGCAACTGTCATAAGTGTGAAAAATGGCCATAAGTCACTTTTTTCAGTGCCATTGTAACTTCAAACGGTCACTAAATGAATTGTTGTAAGTCTATATATCAGTGATGGCGAACCCTTTAGACACCGAGTACCGAAACTACGTGCATGCGCATGCTCAAACTAAAAGGTGTGTGTGCATGCATGTGAACATGCACATGCGCCAACATGCATGCGGCAATGTGGGCATGCACAGCAGAGACCCAAAGATCAACTGGCAGGTGGGAGGCGGGGCATCCCAACACCAGCAGCGCAGAGCTTCTGCTTCTTCTTTTGCAGGGAAACAGAAGCTTACAAAAGAAATGCCACAGAAATCTGACCTGGGATGACGGCGCACATGCCAGCAGAGAGGGCTCTGTGTGTCACCTCTGGCACGCGTGCCATAGGTTCGCCATCATGGCTATATACCAAACTGTATATTGTTTGATAGATGGTGGAATACCATTCAGTGGTGGGTTGCTACTGGTTTGCCCTGGTTCAGGCAAACCAGTAGTAGCGGCGGCGGGAGACATCACCCACCTGCCCGGATGTCATCAAATACCCTCTGAAGAGGCGCGCAAGCGAGCGAAGCAAGTGCTCATGCGCGAGCGAATCAGTAGCAAAGGTAAGTGAAACCCACCACTGATACCATTCATCATTTTTCATAATAGAAAAATGGGAGCAATTAGGGACTAGATTGGGAGTATCACTGAAGATCAGTGTTGTTGAATGTGATTATTTTGGGTAGTAAATTGCTTTGAAAGTCTTTCCTGATACACAACATTGCAGAGAGGGGACAGTTTTACTTACAAATAAGTCTCTCTTAAATTGAGCTTAACCCTCGGTTGATCATGTGATCATGTCTATATGGTTCTCCTTCTGAAATATGGAAGGGATATATTGCCACTGCTTTTGATTTTTATTTCCCAGCCTAGACTATAGTCTAGATCCGTGATGGCGAACCTATGGCACACGTGCCACCTGTGGCACGTGGAGCCATATTAGTGGGCATGCCAGCTCAGCTCTGGGGTGCATGCGCCCGCTGGCCAGCTGATTTTTGGGCCTTCTGGGCCCACCAGAAGTAGGGAAACAGGCTGTTTCCTGCCTCTGGAGGGACTGGGGTGGGTGGGGAAGGCCCATTTTTCTTTCATACCTGGCTCCAGATCCTGTCTATTTATCTGGGAAAAGCAAAAACAGCCTTTCACACTCCCTTGGAGGCCCTACGGAGGCTGAAAGGGCCCATTTCCTGACTTCCGGTGGGACAGGAAGTGATGTTTTTTGCTGTCCCCGGCCTCCAAAGACTCCTAGAGAGGCTCCTAGAGATTCCTAGAGAGGCTCCTAGAGACTCCTAGAGAGGTTCTGGAGGCTGGGGACAGCAAAAAATGTCACTTCCTGTCCCACTTTCAGCCTCCGTAGGGCCTCCAAGGGAGTGGAAAAGGCTGTTTTCGCCCTTTCCAGATAAATAGACAGGATCTGGAGCCAGGTAAGAAAGAAAAACGGGCCTACCAGGCGATCATGTGCCAGGAGGGGGGGAGGGGGGTTGCGCACACATGCGTGTGGGCATGTGCGCGCACGACCCTCCCCCGCCCCCCCTCTCCTGGCACGCGATGGCAAAAAGGTTAGCCATCACTGGCCTAGATATTTCCTATGATGTCCCTGCCAAGCACTAACCAGATGTGACCTTGCTTAGTTATTTTACGAAGCAAGCAAAGTTAGCTGAGGGCTGTAACTAGTTTTCAGGTACTTATTTAATATTTTCCCAGAACTGTTAGTTCTGAAAGTACATATGGTAATAGATATGTAGATGTCTTCCTCATTTTGTATGCATATATATTACACAAATACAATATAAAAAACAGTTTGCGTAGAACATTTACAGTGATTCTCCTAATTCATTATTTTAGGTACTACTTTTAGATACAACTCTCTTCAGATGCTTTGACCATATTTAATTAATATATTTAATAAGGAATTATTAACAACGTAAAAAATTAAATATAAATTGAGTTGCCCCAAATGTAGCAATATATGAAAACTCAGAATACCACTTTTTCTAGCATGATGACCACATTGTGGCTCTTTTCATGAATACTGTAGAGATTTCCTGGCAGAGGACTTTTTGATATAATTCTTCTCTTTCAAACTGCTTCATCCTCAGCTGGCATAAGAAATGAAAGAATATTTAGAAGTGGTTGGTGTTGAAGAAAGATTCTAAGAAATGTGTACAGACTGTTTTAAAATAGTCCCTTAGCTGTTTATTGTTTTAATAAAATAGAGTATTTCTACAGTTCCCATTGCTATTAGTAAAGATTCACTGTGAAGTATAATCCACAATTACAGAAAGAGTTTATTGGTGCTAGTAAAACAGCTAAGGAAAATCTTGTGATCTTTCGCATGAAATATTTCTGAAAGACTCATTGTATGTTAAATCCTTACAAACAAATTTAATTCATGTCCATTCTTCAAAACTGTCATTTACCACCAGTCCTGTATTTTAAATTGACTTTGTAATGTTTTTGCATGGAAGTTTCATTGTCACCTACATTCAACTGAACTGTATGTTCTGAGCTGCATTCTCATTGACGGCCAGCAATTGATCCCCTTTATTAGATAGATGCTTTGTTTGGTCTCAAATACTTCCCTCACTATATAGTCTGTTAGCAACATAAGCCATTCTTCCAATATGGTGTAGCAATAAATAAGAAAATAAATCCAGCAGTTTTTCTCAACTTATGTTATATTTATATTTATGTTATGTTTGTGCTTTACTGAAGCTTTGTTTGGAACGCTGTAGCTTTCTTTTGTGTGATTTTTCCTTGTCCCAAATTATAGAATTCTGCCCCAAATCCTGTATTCTGAAACCTCAAATCTCAATTTGTGCAGAGATGAAGGTGGAATATCAAAGACAGGCAGGCAATGAATATGGTTTGATGATTCAAGCTCCGGCAAAAAATAGTTGTCAACTAAGATTATTAGTTCTTTGTATGGACTATGTAGCAAAGCAGATACGTAGAGGCGAAGCATCATAGGTTACAATAGAACATATTTCTTTTATTATTATCATTTTGCACTGTAAGCAACCTGCAGAGTCAAAGACTTCATATTTGATGCTGTTCAATTTTTTGGCTTGCTTGGGTCACCCTGAGTGAAAAAGAATTGTCTTGGGCCATTTTTTTTTTTTTTTACAACTCTGTAATCCCTTTTTATTGGGTGGAGTTGGGGCAAATGAATGGAGCTGAGTATTTACTGGCCAGATGCCCTTCTTGACGCCTACGTGGAGTCTGCAGCAGAAAAACATCTGTCACAGCCTAGGATTGAACTCTCAACCTTCTGAGTGGGAAGCGAGTGTCTTCAGCTCTAGGCCACCGCACTTCTTTCTTGGGACACATATAATATATATAATTAATGTATATAAATCACATAATATTGTTAAAATATTGTTAAAAGTTTATGTCTTGTGGAGCTGCATTACTAACTGTCTAGAGCCACATGCAACTCATGGGCCACCGGTTGGACACGCCTGATTTAAAACATTGACACTAAAGATAAAATATTTATTAAATTGAAGGCATTTCATTTCTGTTCTTTCTCTACTTCTGAGTTAGTTATCAGTTATGAAGGTAATATAGGTGATGGCCATATTTAGTCTAAGACCAGAGCTAACAAATGTGAACTTCTGTTCTGAACATTTCAGGTAAGGGTAACTGGAAAAAAATGAAATAGTTATATTAAGCCTATTGAGATTTTGCACGCCAATTTTGTTTTGTATTTTTGTTTTTAGCACTCTGGAAAATAGTGGCACTATACTTTGTGATGTTGAAATCTAGTGACAAAACACCAGTAAAAGAAGCATAGAAAGGAGGGTTCTGCTATATTTGAGTTGTCCATTATGATGAGCATCGTGATGATATTTAAGTTGCTCATCATTTAATGAGAGTTTAGAAGTTTTGTCTTTTAAAACTTTAAGCTTTTGTTCTAAATTTGATTTATTATTTTTGCCCATTTGTTTTATTAACCATCATATTGCATACATTGCTATTCCATCTTAAAATTGTGTTTGTTGTTGTTGTTACAAATGTAACAAGAGATTTGCCCTCTCCCATAGAATTAGTAATCTTTTAATGCATCACAATAGCAAAGTCAATGAATTGTCCAGTAGTACCAAAAGATTACAGGCAGATTTTAAAAGCTTTATTTAAGCAGTACAAGAATCGCACATTCAGTCTTTTAGTCACAAATCTTATGAATCAAGAAACCTATTTATCATTGACCAAATAACAAAACAGGCATGGGAATTTCAAGAGAGCTTTGATGGAATGGAAGATGGGACTTCCCTGGTTGTGCCCAAACCTGACAAACCCCCTCAGGAAATGTAAGAAACATGTCAGGATGATCAGTTCAAGAATCTTTTGTTCCTTCATAGCCTGGTACATCTTGGCATGTTTCTAAACATATTATTCTTAGGTATATACAATATGTCACTTTCAGTGAGTACAATACTCTTTAATGTCTGGCCTTTAATTTACTTACTTCCTGAAACACTGTAACTCATGCGCACGTACAGAAGAATGGTACTTGGTTATAAAGAAAGACTCATAACCTTCAATTCCATAAAACCAAGACCTCAGGTCTCAAGGCCCATCAGAAGTTGTAGGCAATATATTTTTTTTGCATAGTTTATTTGCCATTATTGATTATCTCACCGGAAATTATTTTGTAAACTTGATAGAAAGTTCTGAAAACTAGCAAAATTACTCAATCAACCTTCTCATTCTATCCTGTTTCCCCTAAAATAAGACATCCCCTTATAATAAGTCCAATCGGGCTTTTGAGCACATGCACTAAAGCCCCCACCCTGAAAATAAGCCCTCCCCAAAAATATTTAAACACATGCGCAGCTGTTCCCCACCATTTCCACTGGTTTCTTCCACATGCCCCAAAATAATAAGGGCTCCCCAAAAATAAGGCCAAGCGCTTATTTCAGGGTTCAAAACAATGTAAGACAGGGTCTTATTTTCGGGGAAACACGGTAACATATGGTAGGGATTTTGCCATATATCATATACTAACCAATTTTAGTAACATGCATAAACGTGTTAGCTTTGTTCAGTGTTCTTCTGATATTTTTGTGCCATCAATTCACATGACTCCCCTCCAGTGGTATATGGTAGAATGCTTGGGACTTACAGTCAAAAAGTGAGTGTTTTAAGAATTCTCAAAAGTACTTTAACTTGTGAATTCTGTCTCCTGTAATCTGTCTCCTGTAGTTTTTAATGATCTCTGTGTTGAGGTTGGTTACTTCTTGAAGGACAGTGGCTGTGTTTAATATCTAGAGTAGGCCTGAAGCCACAGAGTGGGTGGACCCAAATCACAAGTATGGGGATGGCAGGATTTGAAGATGGGATTGAGAAATTCTCCTTTGTAGTGGTGGCAGCATCCAGGAAGGGTTGTCCTTGTGCACTAGCGAATGGGACTGAGACTGTCAATTTGGAAGGACACGCCTCCACCAACGGTCCCCAGCTTTGTCTCAGTCCTAGCTGTGGACAGGCGTGTTTTTCCTAGATCTCCCTTTCCTGGATGCCTTTGGAGAATCAGTTCCTTTAAAACAATTTTTCTTTATCTTTTTTCTCCTTTCTTGGATTGTGGAGTGACAGCGCTCAGAGTTTAGCAGTCACGTTTATTCCTGCGGGCGGTGCTTCGGCACAAGCCGCGGAAGGCTGCGTAGCAGCGAGTCAGCCCACCAGCCAGTGGGTCTGACAGGGCAGCTTGTGCTGACCCTAGAGCCTTTCCAGCAGGGCTCTAATTCCGGCTTGGCTGGACACTCCGCGTTTGCCTCGTACCGAGGAGCGGCTGGGCCGTCAATTGAAGCCCGAACTGCCTCAGAGCCGCTGGACCGTGGTGAGTCCTTGCCCGGTGTTAGGCTAGTTTTTTTGCCCCGTTAGCGGTCAGCAGACCAGGGGCCCGATTCCCGAGCCTCTGCTCGCTTGCGAGTACGCTCAGAGGCTGCTGCGGCTGCAGCCTTTGATCCCAGCTGTTCGTCGGGCCTCAAAATGGTGGACGCGACTCCTGGGACCAGCAGCAGAATCGCCCGGCAGGAGGAAGGTGAGGCGCGGCGCAAGGCCACCAGGAGGATCGCTGGCATGGCAGAGACCTTGGGCTCGAGGTCAGCCAGCAGGCTGGCAGCCGCCAAGATTTCCAAACGTTCGCGGCGAGCAGCGAAGCCCTCCAAGGCTGCTGAAAAGGATGCAGCCAGGCGTCAGAGGGCTTTAGAGAAGGAGATTGCCAGGGCCTCTGACTCGGGGAGAGAAGCTCCTCAGGACATGACGGCAGGTTTTTCCCGCCATTTTCAGGAGTGGCAGTTGGCTGCTGAGGACTTTGACAGCAGTTGCATGCAGCCCTTGTCACCAGATGGCGCTACTGAGCAGCCTGTAATCAGCAATCTGCCCAGCAACAGAACTCTCCCTGATCCCTTTTCTGCCCCTATGGCATGGCAACAGCCTCCTAAACGCAAGCCTTTGCCTGCTGGGGTCTCAGTGGCCCGGCCTACTGTGCCAATTTCCCCTGGGGATACTCAGCTAGGCCAGTTTCCACGTAATATGGAAACTATTATTTCTGATGCAATAGAGAGGGGCATTGTTGCTGGTTTGCAGCGTAAGCATAGCCACAAGACTAAACACAGAGAGGTTGCCCTTCGCCCTGAGGCATCTCAGACTATGGTTTTGCCCCTTAAAGGGCAAGTCTCTGGTGGCCTGACCCACTCCCGGGGGGCTTATTCCTCTACTTCCTCAGAGGAATCAGATGTGCAGGAAGATGTGGAAGAAGAGCCTGAGCTCTCAGAGGATGAGGGACTTGCTCCTGACCAACCCTCCTTTGTAGGGCTTTTCCGCCCCCATTTGTTTAAGTAATTGCTGTATAAGGCTTCCAATACCGCTCGCTTGGCTGGTTACTTGCCCTCAGCCACTGCACCAACAGAATCAGGGCATTCCAGTGGGGCCTTGTTTTCTGAGCCCAAGGCAGAAGAGGAGGTGGTTCCGGCACCTCCCTTATTTACTGACACTGTGAATAGACAATGGGCCTCACTCGGGTCTGGTGCTGCCCCTAGTTCCCTGGATTGGTGCTTTTTTAACATGGCTCCAGAATTGTCCCAGATTCTACAAGTGCCGGCTGTGAATGGACCTATCGCAGCATTGGTTTCCTCAGCAGTCCTGTCAGATGCCCTGGAGGAGGCCCTTCGGCCGGAAGACAGACGGGCGGAGCAGTCCATTAAAAAGGTACATCAGTCGGCAGCATGGGCCGTGAAGGCCTCATCAGCAGCGTCGTTCTTTAATCGAGTTTCGTTGCTGTGACTGAGACAGCTTCAGGACAGGATTCCGCTGACCGATTTGCGAGCCCATCAAGATCTCAATAAATTATCTGCCGCCCTTGAGTTTTCAGCCGATGCCACCCTGGCGGCATCTAGGTTTGCTTCAAAGGCCATCGCTTCCTCCATGGCCTCCAGGAGGCTTCTCTGGCTCCGTCATTGGCAGGCGGATGCCAAGCAGAAGTGGCGGCTGGCATCTGCCCCATTTTCGGGAAAGCAGTTATTCGGGGACTCGCTAGAGCCGCTACTCATCAAGACCAAAGAAAAACGTAAGGTCCTTCCTTCCCTGGCATGACGGACCGATTCCCGCCCTGCTCCCTATCCTCGGAGCCAGTCATTCCAGGGGCCCGAGGGGGGTAGTGGTGGCTCCTTTAGGACGCAGCGCCCCTTCCAGTCAAGACAGGGTCACCTCCAGGACAGGGCGGGGAGGTTCAGACAGTTCCCATCTAGGCAGCCCTTTCGAGGGGGAGGGAGCCATCCTTACCGACGCCGTTAGTTGCCTCACAGGCCCTCTCATTGGGGGACGCCTGGCCTTATTCGCCGAGCGTTGGGAGGGTATCACAACGGATGCGTGGGTCCTGGAGATGGTCCACGCGGGCCTCTCCTTGGAGTTTCTCTCCACACCCCCGAGGTTTTTCATCTCTTGTCTGATTTCGGGTAATCCGGCCAAACAAAATCTCATGGAAACTGCTATTCAGCACTATTGGGTATCCGTGCTGTTCAGCCAGTTCCTGAGTTCGAGCACAGGATGGGCTTCTACTCCATCCTCTTTGTGATTCCGAAAGCCTCAGGGGGGTATAGAGCTATTCTGGACCTCAAGAGACTGAACCGCTACATCTCCTACAAGCGGTTCAAGATGCATTCCCTTAAGTCCATCCTGGACGGTGTCAGGGAGTGCGACTTCCTTACTTCAATTGATCTGACCGAGGCTTACTTACATATCCCCATTTTGCCACGGCACAGGAAGTATCTCCGGTTCTGCTACTCAGGCCGGCATTATGAGTATAAGGCCTTGCCCTTTGGGCTGTCGTCAGCACCTAGGGTTTTCACTAAGGTGTTAGCAGCCCTAGCGGCCCATCTGCGGGCTCGTCCCGTGCGTCTCCAGTGCTATCTGGATGACATCCTTATTCAATCCTCTTCTCACGGGCAAGCATGTGTCGATCTTGAGGTCACCATGCGAGTGCTCCAGGAGTACGGTTTTTCTGTTAACCTTAAGAAGAGCCATTTGGTCCCCACTACTCGGCTTCTCCATCTGGGGGCCGAGATCGATACCGTTGAGTGCAAGGTGTACTTGTCACAGGAGCGTCAAGTTAGCTTAGTGGATCTAGTCTGGCAAATTTCCAGGGCACACTTGGTGCCCTTGGCGATTCTATCAAAGCTTCTGGGCAAGATGGTGTCCTGCATCTCAATTGTGCCTTGGGCACGTTTACATGCAAGGGCTCTTCAGTGGTTTCTCTTCCCCTATCAGAGGGCAGGCACTGCCTCTTCCCTCTACAAAGTGGGCATACCTACCAAGGTGTTAACTTCCCTTGAGTGGTGGGTCTCCCAGGCTATTACCAGGGGTTGCACGTTCCGGGAACCAGAACGATTGACAGTGACAACTGATGCCAGTCTTTATGGTTGGGGAGCTCACCTCCGTGAGCGGATGGCCCAGGGCAGATGGTCCCAGGCAGACTTGTCCCATAATATTAACTGGTTAGAGCTTAGGGCGGTCCACTTGGCCCTTCAGGAGTTCCGGGACCTGGTGGTTGGTAGGCCCATCCTAATCCTCACGGATAATGTGGCTGCCAAAGCCCACATTAACAGGCAAGGGGGCACTTAATCTAGGGCCCTTATGGACGAGGCTAAGAGACTTTGTATGTGGGCAGAACATCTCCAGATCTCCTTACGGGCAGAGCACATTGCAGGGATGGCCAATGTTCAGGCTGACTGGCTCAGCAGGGCACCATTGACCACGCAGAGTGGCGCCTGCATCCGGATTTGTTTCAGGAGCTGATGAGCCGTTTCGGCCGCCCGACAGTGGACCTCTTCGCCTCTCCGGACAACGCTCACCTGGACAGGTTCTTTGCACGGTTTGTGGTTCCAGGGGCGGAGAGTATCGATGCGATTCGCAGCCCTTGGCCGGCGGGCCTGCTCTATGCCTTCCCGCCGCTACCTCTTCTGCAGAGGGTGGTAAGGAAGATTCTGGCAGAGCGGATGGAGGTGATCCTGGTGGCTCCTCACTGGCCTCGACAGCCTTGGTTTGCTGACTTGGTGGCACTTTCGGTGGCCAGGCCCTGGCGGATTCCGCCGGACAGAGTTTCCGTCACCCAGGGGTCGGTGGTGCACCCAGATCCTCAGTGGCTCCACCTGACTGTCTGGCGTTTGAGCGGAGGGCTCTGAGCCGGGCCAACTACCCCTCCGAGGTCGTTGATACCATCCAGGCCTCCCGGAGGGCCCAATGAACAGGATTTACGATGACACTTGGCACGCCTTTTGTTCTTGGTGCGGTAAGTCGGGTATTGACCCAACTCAGGTAACTGTGCCCCAAATTCTTCACTTCCTCCAGGTGGGCCTGAACCAGGGGCTCTCGCCTAACACACTCCGGCGCCAGGTGGCTGCGCTGTCTTCTGTCTTTTCCTGCAGGGGGCTGGATTCTCTGGCTCATCATGAGAACATTTGGAGGTTTCTTAGGGGCGCAGTGAATCTTCGACCTCCGGCTGTGCACTGATTCCCGACCTGGGACCTTACCAAGGTGCTGCAGGCCCTGATGGAAGACCCCTTTGAGCCCCTGCGAGACATTCCTTTGCGATTTCTGTCATTCAAAGTGTCATTTCTGGTTGCCATAACCTCTGCCAGACGGATCTCAGAACTAGCATCTTTGTCTGTCCGACCAGATTTGTGTGTCTTTCATACCAACCGGGTGGTAAATATGTTTGGACCCTTCCTTTCTACCAAAGATTAATACCTGGTTTCACAGGGCCCAGGAGCTGGTACTCCCTAACTTTTGTCCCAATCCAGTGCATGCTCTGGAACACAAATGGCACACCTTAGACATGCGGAGGGCACTCCGAATTTATTTAAAGTGAACTTCCTCATTCCGGAAGACAGAGTCCCTCTTTGTTTCTTTTCAGCCGGCCTCACTGGGGGCTAAGGTCTCCCCTTCGACCCTGGACCGCTGGATTCGGGCATGTATTGCCAAAGCTTATGAGCTGCAGGCCCTTCCTTTGCCCAAGAGCATTACGGCACACTCCACCCGGAGTGCGGCCACAAGTGCGGCATGGGCCACCCAGGCCTCTCTGGAGGAAATTTGCCGTGCTGCTACCTGGTCCTCCCCGTCCCCTTTTATCAGACACTATAAGGTTGATGCTTTCGCCTCTGCGGAGGCAGCCTTTGGGAGGCGGGTCCTCCAGCGAGTTCACGTTGACGGGGGGACCTAGGTCCGGGCTCCTGCCCACCCGTAAGGACAGCACCGCTTTGGTATGTCGCTTCCTGGATGCTGCCACCACTACAATGGAGAAGGAACGTTGGTCTTACCTGATACGATCCTTCTTGTTGAGTGGTGGCAGCATCCAGACCCACCCTGTTCTGGAGCCGGCCTTGGTCCACTGGTTGGGGTTGGCTCTGTTGGTTTAACGTTTTTTTGTTGTTTCGAGTTATCACACGCCGAGACTGTCGCTATTCCTTCGACAAAGCTGGGGACTGTTGGTGGAGGCGTATCCTTCCAAATTGACAGTCTCAGTCCCATTCGCTAGTGCACAAGGATAACCCTTCCTGGATGCTGCCACCACTCAACGAGAAGGATCGTATCAGGTAAGACCAACGTTCCTTTTCTTTAATGTTTAACTGTGGCGCACCTACCTCATACTAATGAACACTTCATTTGTTCCCCTTCTCAAAGGGACTAGAAACTATGCTTCCAGTTTACAGAACCCCTGTTCCGATGGGCCTCTGAGGGTTGTGTGCACTTCAGGTCTCAGAACATTTCTTTCTCTTGTAGTGAATTGAACCAGGAAGGCAAAAACACATAAAGACTGAGAATATTTAGTGTCGAACCATTTCTTGCAATCATGATATTGGTTTGGGCCAAGAGCTAATAATATAACTTTAAGACATGTGGACTTCAAGTCCCAGCAACTTCCCAACCAGTAGGAGTTGAAATCTACACAACAAAATTGCCAAGTTTGGAGAAAAAAAAAACATGCACTGAACTATTTTAACCCAAATCAAGCTGACTTATTTTTTTTGTCATCTAATATCTCTTGACTAATCCTCTTAATGTGAATAAGAAATTGAGTGCACTCTCCCAGCGTGTAGCAAAATATGTGCATCTGCATTATAAAAACTAGCAGCATAATCCCAAGTGACATTGCTGCTTAAGGAGGATAGTAAATGATGCTCCTCCCACCCTGCAATCCACAAATCTTGGCCCGGATCCTAAATATGTACAAAACTGGCTTTAAAAGGGCATTATGTTTCCATTCAATAATAAATAAAACCTGTTGGAAATCAGGCTCTACTCATGGTGATTTCATGGCAGATCTGTGTAGGTTTTTTGGACCACAATATAGAAGTTGTTTATGATTGCCTTATTTCAGGCAACTTTCCTAAAAAGGTAGGAAAAGTTAGGAAAAAGCTAGGAGGGCAGGGATAAATAACAGCTGGACTACATTGCGTTGAATTAATTCATGAGAAATTATTTGTGCCAGTTGAATGAATTCAAGTCACCCAAGACAGGATAGGTAATATGAGTTAAAAGGAAACCATGAGAAGAGAAGTTGCTGCTATATCCCATCACCGTCGACTTGATGCATCATCTGCCTTAAGTTATTTCAATACGTTAACACTATAGATTTTATTTATCAAATGTATTGCCTGCCCATCTTTCCACATGGTAAATCTGGGCAGCTTACAACATTAAGAAGATAAAATTATATAAAACCTATTCACAATACAAACAAAATGCAATAAAAATATAAATACTCAACTTGTAACTTTGAATAGTCAGTCACTAAATGAATGGTTGTAAGTAGAGGACTATAGTATTACATAGATAAGCCTTCAGATCTGGAACAAGCCCTGATAATATTGATATTTGAAGCAGAATTTCTGAAAACATGGTTTTGAAAATATTTATTAAGTGATTTACATAATTCAAAAGCATACTTTAATGTTCACTTATTTTCAAATATGGTGAGCATATGAAATAAATTTGGTTTGGGAAACATAATGGACTTCACAAGGCTTTTGAACATATACAGAGCTGTGGTGGGTACATTAGCACAATGCACTAGACCACAAATTGCTTAACTTTTTTTAGCCTAGATATGTTGTACAAACCTATTATATAAGGTTAGTTTATAATTCAGCATATCATGTAACAGCTAGGTTAATGTGTCATGAAATAGTAGCTGGTTGAAGTTCTTAAGCTGGCAACTGTCTTTAACCAATTAATTGTGCTGCTATTCAAACACTGATTAATTTCTGTTTGTGGCATTTTGCATGTCCCAAATAATGGATCCCTGATTATGTGTAAAAATAAATATTATGCTTTCTGAAAGATAGACACAGCTAGCTAACCACCATTAGGAAGACATCTTATGCAAAGCTGTGTTAAATCATTATCTAGTTACACAGATTTAGTGAATTGTCTCAGAATTAGCATCAGGTTTCTGCAGAGCTAAGTGGTTGAAAATCAGCTTCTCTGTCAAACAACTTCTCTTCTACCGTTTTTCCTTCAAACATGTTCATGATTATTTCGATGAAAGTTTTACTTCTGAAAATAGAGTTTATTTAATATTATGAGCCTTTTGCTTTATAATATAGGAGAAATATGTTTTCTTAGTCTTGTGTCATCTGGCTGTATATCAAAAGATAAAAAACTTGGAAATCATTTATGTTCTTAAATAATTGTTCTAGTTTTATTTATGAAACAGCTGCTGGATTTTTAAAATATTTTTAAAAGTTTTTTGCTTTTAATATTTAGATGTGCATATAGGGACTTCTATAGCGTTTTATCATATAGAAATTAATGCATCTTTCTGTTTGCGTACCCTTCTTTTAACTCCCAGATCTTCAAAAATGAATCTAAACCTGATTGTAACTTCAATTATCTAGTACATTGTTCTGCTGCTTGGAGAATGTAAAGCACTATGAACTTTCCTTTCAGTCCAGCTCTGCAAACAAATGATTAAAAGAAGGTACAGTACTTTCAAGTCAGTTGCTCAAAATCTGGAAGGCAAAGAAATTGACAAATTATCCCCAAGGTCCTAAACTCACGAAACTGAAGTACATGCGGTTTTTCATGATGAGAAAGTTTTAGTGATAAATACCAGTATATAGTTAACATGAAGTCCAATTTTAAAAGAAATTTTGGGGGGAAAGAAAGAAAAAAGAGACGTATCAGTGAACATATTCACTTTCAAATAAGCTTGATCTACGTAATCATTGTCGATTAAATTTGTTTGCCGCCTGGACTGGTGATCTCAGAGCACAAGCAGAATCCCATGTGGTAAAATAACCTGAGAAAAGGGATGTTTGAACGTTTAATTAGACATGAAGAAAATTCAGTATTAGCATTCATTTGTTTCAGATTAGCAAAATCTCTTATGAGCTTTATTTCTTTGCTTGCTTTCAAAAAATTATATAAGCCCCAATCCTGTGGGACTGAATCGTATATAACAATGTATTTCTCTTGAAATACTGTGCATAATAACATTCAAAAGTAAACCCAAAGATGATTTTTCAAGAGGCAACTGGACTTTCTGGTTTTTCTTTGAAATGTTTCACTTCTCATCCAAGAAGCTTCTTCAGCTCTGACTGGATGGTGTGGAATGGAAGGATTTACTATACTCCTTGCATACAGCCAAAAAACCCCCAGAAAGTCCGGTTGCCTCTTGAAAAAGCACCTTTGGGACAACCAGACATGGATGACTGAGAATCTCCATATATGTTCAAAAGTAAAATAATAAATGAAGATGGAATTCTCAACCTCTACAGTTCAGCATGAAAACCATTATCTTGTTTTATAAGAAAGGTTTTGGGTAGGTTCCTGAAAATTAGGAGTGAGGGCCTGATGGTATCTTCAAGTGCAACAGTTTCCAGAAATTGTGTTACCTTCAAAAAGTTCTGCCTTCTGACTCAGATTCCTCTGATTTTCAAGGGTAAGGCGAAGTTGTGATGGTGGTGGAGGTGGTAAAAGATCTTAATGAGGGCCTCTCTACATGTCCCAACTGGCCAGGCAGGATCATTTTGGATAAGACAGTGCCTGCTTTGTCTAGTACGGAAGAAAATATCTTCCGAATATTTTCAAAAATATTATCAAAAATATTATCAAAAATATAGAAAGCTGATTAAAATTGTTTAGAAGCCTCTCCTAACAGTCTAAAGACTCCATAGTTACATCATAAATGAAATATAAATAGAAAATTAGACAGTTTCTTTCTTTGCTAAAAAAGTTGTTTTTAGTGGCAAGGTATCCTGTTCAAGCTTCATTACGGAAATATTTTTATTACAGCAAGTACTGTTCTGGTATCAAACTATGCTGGCCACAACTTTGGCCAACAGCGTTGATTTTTACAAAAAAGATCTATAATAAATTACACACCCTAATTTTGTAAGTACAGTAACATTTTTTCCCCCAAATTTGCAATAACATTTATTTATTTGCTTTATGTGGCCACCCATCTCACATATGTGACTCTGGGCGGGTTACAGTTCAGTAAATAAAACAAATAAAATACATAATATAAAATAAAAACACAGAACAACTGAGCATCACAAAATAACCATCAACAAAGTCAATCACATATCCAATTCAGTGGTGGGTTCCTCTGGTTCGGCCTGGTTCTCCCGAGCAGGTAGCGGTGATGATATGATGTCACCGAACCGGTTCTGTCCCCCCACCCCACCCCCACGTTATTCTTACTTTTTATTTGGCCCCACCCTCAATCTATTGCTGTCTCCTGAGTCCCAGCTAATGGCTAGAGGGGAAAAAAAACTGTTTAAACTCTTGCCATGGGGCTTCTAAGGGCTGCCCTACAGCTGATCAGTGTTAAAGAAAACAATAGACTGCTGCCTGCAAAAATACATGAAATAAAAATAAAATAAAATAAATAAAAAATAAAATAAATAAAAAATAAAATAAATAAAAAATAAAATAAATAAAATAAATAAAATAAATAAAATAAATAAAATAAAATAAAATAAAATAAATAAAATACATAAAAAATAAAATAAAATAAAATAAAATAAAATAAAATGCCTGGTAGACCAGTACCTCTGCTAAATCCTAAATAATTGTCACATGACCATCAAGCCACGCCCACAATATAAGCCACACCCACAGAACTGGTAGTAAAAATTTTTAGAACCCACCCCTGATCCAGTTCCCCAGGTCAGTAAGGTCAGGGCTAACCCAGTCTGCTCACTCTTTTAAAATGAATTGTGAGAAATCTGATAATGTATATATTTTATTTTTCAGGTAACCAGCATAAAGCGTGAAATGACCTTTGCAGCATTTCAAAAGGAAGACCTAAAAAGTGATCTAAATCAAAAACATTCAGATCAGCATTTTTTTGTGTTGGCTATGAAGGAAGAAGATTCAAAAACAGCAGACACCAAAAAATTTGGCAGAATTCATGATCATGAAAAAGAAAATACTCGTTCTATCTGTCTTCTTGAACAGAAGCGCAAAGTTGTATCTTCAAACATTGATGTGCCTCCTACAAGGTATAGAAATTTAAAAAGTAGAAAAGGAAAGAAAATCGATAAAATTCTGAGTTTATCTTGTGTTGTTCTTTCTGTTGTTTCAGTATTAAATAATTCCGATTCAGGTCATTCTTGATTTACTACCACAATTGAGCCCAATATTTCTATTGCTAAGCAAGGCAGTTGTTAAGTGAATCATGCCCTGTTTTACGACCTTTTTCCCATGGTTGTTAAGCAAATTGTTACAATTGTTTAATGAATCATACAGTCATTAAGTGAATATTTTTCACCCATTGACATTGCTTGTCAGAAACTCCCTAGGAAGGTTGCAAATGACAGTCCCAGGACCCTAGGATGCTGCAAACTTTTGTATATACATGCTTGTTGCGAAGCATCCGAAGTTTGATCCTGTGACTGTGGAGATGCTACAATAGTCGTAAATGTGTGAATTGGTCATAAGTCACTTGTTTTCAGTACCGTTGTAACTGAACAGTCATTAAATAAATGGCTATAAATTGAAAACTTATAGTTTTGGCCTGCAAAGTGCTGCAGGAGGCATCCGTCCCGTCTCCCCCCGCCACCGCTCTCCCCCCCCCCCCCACTGGCCTGCGAAGAAGAACTACAATGTTGATCCAGCCCTCAAAGAAATCCAGTTTGACCCTCCTGCTATAGGAGATATAGATTTATTGGGCAACCTTTAGTGCATCTGGTCTATGTCAAACAGGAATAAATAACCGTTGTAATTTTTAGTTTAATCTTCTCTTACATTTTGTGAGGAATAAATGATGGGAAATCATTAATAAAAATAGCTGTAGTTAAGCATATTAAACGATGGTCTTCTACATGCATCGCAGGCAGGGAAACTCCCTAGACTCATGTTGTTCAAGTTGTTTTCCAGATGTCTCAATTACAGATCCTTCATTCTGCATTCTGGTGCAGAAATAGAACAAGGGATTGCGAAAAGCTACTATTTCAAGGCCCGTTTCAATTGCATAATTTAATATATCATATAAAGTCAGAATTCCCCTGATTTGATTTTGGTTTCCTATGTTATTTATAAACTGGCTTTCCTGTTTGGGTAAAGTAGAATACTTTTTAAAAAATATCTAAACTAGGCATATGAAGAATGGGCAATTTGAGCAGACAGCTCATTTTTAAAGCCATGGTTTGTTAGAATAAAATATAATATCGGAATCTAATTAGGTGCAACAGTGAGATAAATGGAAAACCTTTTTCTGGAAAACCATCATAAATTGCAGTCATGTGACAACGGGTCACTGCAAACAGCCATAAATGTGGGCCGGTTGCTGATCATGCAAAATGCAGTCATGTGACCACAGGGGGAGAGGTCAGAACTTTGAAATCGAATCGTAAGTCTTGGAAGGGAGGGTTCTGTCAGAACTTCAAAAGATCACTAAGTGACCAGTTGTAAATCGAGGATTATACATACATTGCATTGGGGCATTCACAAAAGATTGTGAAAATATGCTAAACATATATAATATGTTTGTTGCTACTGAAGACGTTCTGTGTGTTCTCCGATGGAGGCACTTTCTGTAGTATGCATAGAGACTGCAGGCTCATTTCTCAGAATTTGTATTGGTTGTCTCCTATGAAGTTGGTGTAAAAGCAAACACGGTGGCATTTTTGGAACTGATATTCTCACTCACTCTCTCATCTACTCACTGCTAAAAAGACATGAGCGATTTGAAGCCTTGATATTTCACCATTAACCACTTAGAGGTGTGAAATCTCTTAGTGATTTATAATGACATATCACTGAAAGGGGTCATGTTGCTCATCAAGCATAATACCCACTTAGAACAAAAAAAAATCATACATTTATTTTTGCCCTTTAATAAAATTTGCTAATTAGAAAGATGCTACCAGACTGCTCTTGATTTTTTTTTTCTAAATGAAATGAAGAAAGTTAGATGTTAAATGTGTGTCTCTATAAAATAGGTGAGTGTGTATAAAAAAGATGTATGCACACATATAAAAGAGATACAAAATCTTAAAAGTAGAGTAATAAAGACTGTTTTTTTTAAAAAAAATATAGGCTTTGTACCTGAATTGCAGTGATGCAAAGAAATTTTTAGAGGTCTTAAGTATCCAATACAGTAGATGACTTAGAAGCTATTTAGGGGGTTGTTTGAATTAGTCTGAGGAATGTGTTTTATTTGTTTTCAGGGCTTATAGGCTACTTCAGTTAGCTGACTCTGAGTAGCATGAAATTCCTCAGTTATGTAACTGAGATTAAAACATTATGAATTAAATTAAAAAGCATTTTTGGTATTATAACACCAATAGACATATGCAGAAGAATAAAATAAATTCCTCCTCAGAAGGGATCATGGTAGTGAGGCAGTCTGCATGACTTGATGAAACAGCCAATGAAGGACTCCTTGGTGCTCTCTGAGCTTGGTTGTTTTCTTGCAGTCGTTTCATTACCCAAACTAGGTAACATCATCAGCATGTAATTTGGTTAATGAACAAACCTAGTTTGGTTAATGAAATGTCTGCAAGAAAACAACCAAGTTCAGAGAGCACTAAGGACCCCTCATTTCAACCTTGAGCTAAAAATATTCTCCTTTTTTTGATAAAACAGCGAAATGTCTATATTTCCTGAAGGCCAGGTAGGAAGAGGGCATTTCTTTAGGAAGGGGCAGCACCTAGAAAACCTAATTCCATGGCATTGGCAGTTTGATCAAAGAGGCATGTAAGGAGCCTTCTCTGCTAGATTGTATTGAGTGGGCAGATGTTGCTAGGTGAAGGCAGTCCTATAAGAAAGCCTGGTCTGAACTATGCACTGCTTTAAAAAGTGACAACAGCTCCTTGATTTCTACCCCAAAGCCAAACGTCAACCGATGCAGTATAAGTGTTATGTGGGTATCACAAGATACACCCATAATTATTTGAGCCAGTCCGTTCTGGGCCAGTTGTGGCTTATAAATGCTCTTCAATGGCACATTGAATATGAAACACATTGCAATAGTTCAGTCAAAGAGTGACTAAGGTGTGGATGACAGTGAATAACATTTCCTGTCCAGGAAAGGATCTCAGATCTCACACAAGGCAGAGCTGTACCAAAACTTTCTTGACCAGAATTCCTAAGTACTCCTTGAGCAGAAGCTGTGACTGCAAGTGAACCCTCAAGATGTGAAGCATTCTGTTTGGGGCAGTGCAACTTCACACATGACTAACAAGAATCATACTGGAATTAATAGGTCTTCAAACTGGAAATCCTTAATATTTCAGTCCTTGAGATAGACAGATGATATCTCATTCAGAAGCATCTGTACTCTTCCTATCTTGCTTCTTCAAAGTCCAACTTAAGAGTATCACAGGGAAAAACTGTCCTATGTTGATTACTAAATAGGCGGTTTATATCAGATCCACCAGATGGCACTAGAGAGTGTTTACAACTTTAATATACAAAAGGGATTATTTCATAAAAAGAAACAAAATGCTTATTTTTTCATATACAATCTACTTAGTTGAATTTATTCAGTTTCATACACTTGAGTTTCAAAATAGTTACCAAAATAATATTCTTCCAGATCTGTAACATTTTTGCCATGAATAAGATTGATGTCCTCAGTTTTTCAAGTACCCTGAACAATGCAAACACTTTCAAAATATGCATATATATGTTATGTGTTTACTTCTAGAAGAGTGAAGTTGTTTTTGGCAGCAATAAAGAGAATTGTACATAAATGTCCTTTTAAATTTTTACTCTTTGTTTTCTACTAGTCAAGCTAAGACATTCAGTGTTCTGGAAGTACCGTATTTTTCAGAGTATAAGTCGCACTGGCGTATAAGACGCACCTTAGTTTTTGGGGAGGAAAATAAGAAAAAAGATGATTGGCCTCCCGGAATACCCCCAATCAGCTGTTCCCAGAGGTGAATTTTAGCAACAGGTTCTTTGGTTGTGAGCTCTATGCCTTGCTTTTTTTTGCTTTTTTTTCTGCCTCTGAAACTTCTAAAACTCTGTTTCAGAAAAAACTTTCTTTTCTTGCCTCTGAAAGCCTCCGAAACAGAGCTTCAGAAAAAAGGCCTCTGAAGCTCTGTTTGAGGACTTCTTTTCTGAAGCTTTGTTTCTGATGCTTTTTTCAGCCTCTGAAGCCTCCATTTGAGAAGTTGAGCGGGGCTACATTCAGAGTATAAGACGCACCCAGATTTTTATCCTCTTTTTGGGGGGAAAAAGGTGTGTCTTATGGTCTGAGAAATATAGTAATTTGTGATTTGTGGAGATAGCGATACAAGATCTGAAACTATTTACAACAACATTTAAAATTCTTCTTAATTATTCATTGTTTTAAAAAAATCATGGGCAGAAGTTTTATTGGTGCTAGAATCTTCATGTTGTAATAGCTAGTGTATGTTAGAAGTTGTCAAAGATGTTGTGGGTTCAAAGTTGTCAAAGATGTCAAAGATGTTGTGGGTTCTCCATCACTGGAAGGTTTTAAAAAGAGAATAAACAGCCATCTGTGAGAAATGGTATAGGGTCTCCTGCTTGAGCAAGAGATTGGGCTAGAAGGCCTTCAAGGTCCCTTCCAACTCTATCATTCTATGTTCTAAAGATAGATGCCTCTGTCTAGATGCTGTCTGATTTTGACGTAATCAGGCTAGGGAAGACAGGTGGAAAGTCCTCAGCATAGCTATTGAAAAGGGAGACTTTGTAAATCAGGAGTGCCTATGACTACAGTGCAATCCTCTAAGGCATCAGGGACTGGTTTCATAGAAGACAATTTTTTCATGGACTGGGAGGGATGGTTTCGGTTTCTCTTGTTTGCTCGCCTCCTGCTGTGTGGCCCAGTTCCTAAGAAGCCATGGACTGCTACCAGTCTGTGGCCCCGTAATTTGGAGATGCCTGCTTTAATCAACTGGAAAGTTAGAATGTGTTTCTAGCAATGCCACTAGAAGAGATCAAACTTTTACTTTTTGTCCAATTTTGTCCTTTGAAGGAAGGCATTGGAACAAAAGGTCAACCCCTCCATTTCTAACCATAAACCCTTTAGTTTTCCAAAAGACCCCCAAATTATGCCCTTGGAATTCATTTGCAAAAAATGGTCAAATTTTAGAATTCAATTCGAGCCAGGGAGGATGAATTACGTCTGGGAATTGTGTCTTTCCCATTCTTATTCCCACAAATTTTAAGGAAAAGAAATGACAACGCCAAAATCCAGCCATTTTGTTGCCAAATTTTGCAGATTAGTTTGTGGATTTTAACAAACCCATACAGTCAGTAGATTGCCTATTCCCATTATAAATAGATTATGAGTCCTTTATCTTGATAGAAAGTAGTGAAACTTATTGTTCAAGATGCCCTACTTGCTGTTATTTTTTATATAAATTTATGTCTAATAATTTTTTACATTTAGGATAAGCTGTGTAATCAAAAGCAGAGATTTATTTAAGGCATACCCAAGAAGTTCACATTGTAGACGGAACCAACCATAGTAAACCTTGTAAAGGAAAATATGGTTGTAAAGTTAAGTTTTGCTATTGCCATTCCTGTCCTTATTATCTAACACCTGTTTTATTGTGCAAGATTAGCTAGCTATGCAGCAGCAAAACATCTGAAATATCTGAGCACCAATTCTGTTTTACCTAAGTTTAAAGAATCCTTCAGATCATGCTTAGTTACTAGTGATCAAGTAGATGTATCCATGTGGTCTCATAATGGGGCAGAATATATAAATGGTTCTAAATGAATACATGAAGTTAATGTTGACATTATAATACTGAAATGGTTTTCTACTTCTTTCTTCCTGGATTTTTTTTAAACTATATAGTTTCTTAGTGGTTTTCATTCAAATTCTAACCAGATTTAACTCTGGTTAGTTATTTCAAGACCAGCCAAGGAGTTTAGGCTAAGTTAAACATACAGTAGATCACAATTTCTTCCTGAATTCTGTTATTTTCTTATGTCAGCCTTTGGCTTTTTAAAGAGCACTGAATTAAATAATAATTCAGCACGAGTTTTCGAATGTAGAAGCTGCCAGAATAAAGTTTGAGTGTATCGTTTCTCTTACTGAATGCTCAAGTTCCATCTGAGTAACTTCTGCTTGTTTAGTAGTTTTGTCACATAGCAACATTGAATGAGTGTTTGAAAGTCTCCAGCAACTAATATGTGTAAAAGAAAAGGAGAAGTGACAGTGCAAAGAATCCAACTTGAATGTACTTCGAGCTAATTCAGTTCATTTTGGGTGTGTGAAATATAAAGTACCAATAGAGTAAATTAGGAAAGAAATTAATTTATCCAGATACATTGGTTTAAATGACCTATGTTAACTCTGCATCAAAAGAAAACTATACATTAGTAAATATAGTATGTTTCATATATTACCTCAGAATCGTAATGCTATCAAGGGGCACAGCTCCATATTCAAAGAAAGGGAAGAATGTAGTGTTTTTTTTCTAATTACTATTTCTGTCCTGTTACTGTCCTGATAAAATACACTAAAATACTTCTTCAAATGGAATGGACTTGCAGATATGGTACTTAATTAAACACAGTCCACGGCATCCATATGAGCAAATATTTCACTGGTGATGTTTCAGAATGGTCTCTGAATAACAGTAATCAGGTTTGAAAAGGCAGGTGCTATTAAAGATGCCTGCCAAAAAGCATAATACTATTTGCTAGATTAAAAACGGTGACACCTGCTAACCAGTGTCTATCCTACTGTGACTGCATTCACATTACATTATGCTGTGACTCGTTTTAATCGTGTTTGTTGAACTAGCCCTTGTGGTTATTATGTGACCTCTGCACGTAGAAGACAGAACTCTGGTTCAGTTTATTTTTCAAATAATTGGCTCCAATTCTCTAGCCAATGTAATCAATAATTTAGATTTGAATCGTGACTAGACTTATCTCATTCACTTAGACAGATTTAGTAACCTGCCTTTGCAAACACTAATTATTGATATGGAAATAAAAACAACCACCTGTGAAGAAATTCAAACTACTGTACTTGCTGTCTGTTTATACCTGTAAATTTTCAGGGAGGGAGGAGACAAAAAGAACACTGAGAAGTGTTTGTTAAATACCTTTTGGAAGGGCTCATTCTAGTATCTAAGCCTCAGGCTTAGAGATGGCTGTCCTATATTGGGACAGAAAAAATATAAATCCCCTCCTTTAATTTAAGATTATTGCTCCATTCGCAGTTTTAGAAGTGTTTATATTAAATATTATTAAAATCCAAGCACATTAAGCTGAGAGAAAGTTTCATTAAACTTAAGTTTGGTGATTAGTATATATGGTTTGTTTATTTGTTTGTTTATTCATTCCTTTATTTATTTGATTTCTATGCAGCATCTCAACAAATGACTCTGAGCAGCTCACAATTCAAAACATATATTACAATTAAAATTTTAAAAACATTTAAAAACAATAAAACAGTAACAAGCATCAAATATTTTCTTAGTATGCAGGCTTATATTTACTTCTCGTGAAAAAATAGATAATATTCTGCATTCCATTTGTTCTCTTTAATGATGCTGTTTGTATAAATTCTAGAACAGGCCCCTTTTGAATCTCTTAAAAATTATTAAAAATTAAACATTCACATTTTTATAAATACCACTGAAGTATGCTAAGTACACAGCCTATAGCCCTAAGGGGTATTTATGCCCCAGAGCCCCTCCAATAGTTGCTGGAATTGTAATTTTCATTAACCAAATTTAAGATACAGTATATAAAGCAGTGATTTATAACTTTGTACTACATAGTAACATTTTAAGAGGGAGGTTTTGTGTATGAGGAGAACTGGACAGCTTCACACGGCTTCCATGTCTAAATGTGATGTCTGAATGAAGATCTTGTTAAGATTTTTATATCTGTCTTCAGATATGTTCCCTAGACTGTTCCCTCGTCTAAGATCACAATTATAAAGTGTGAAATCTAGGCATAGTGATAAGCTTTCCTTTAAAAATGGCTCTTTTTACTTTTAAAGTAAGTTAAAGTAAGTTACTATTACAATGCTTTGATGTATTTGTTAAAAACAATTAAGGTAATGTGGCTGTTCGCATGTAGTCTCTTTTTCTCCATCCTTTTATTGTGGGAGTAAGTTTGGAAAGATAAATGTTCTTATTTATATTTATATTGCCAACAATACTGTGATCACACCATCAAGCAGCGTAATATGTTGAGGGGATAATTTTGCCAAGTTGTTTTATTTGGACAATGGTAACATAAAAGAAATGTTATACTTCAGTTTCAAGCATGAGGCTTGAAGAAATGGTGTCAGATTTCAGGAAAGGATTCAAAAGCAGCCAGCAGCAACAGTAAAATTATCTCTTTTGTGCCACTCATTATATCACAAATATCCTTTGTAAAGTGTCAGACACCTGTGCTGGTGAAACCAGAAAGGGGGAAAATGTCATCTTGTGTATGTTTAATATGTGTGTATCATGACACTGTACAAATGTACTAACATCAGCCTGTAGAGAAGCTTACTAGCTGTACAACCCTTGTTTCTTTCACACCCCACTACTTCCATCCACATTGTAGCTAATTCCAGTTTGGGAATTAGGTTTCCTTCTGACTCATAGACTGGACCCATTTAGTCAAATCACTTGAAGGATTTGCAGGTTTTAAATTACAATTCTCTTCATCCTTGCCCATTAACAGGCTGGGTGGGGTAGAGAAATGTTGGATGCCAATTATCTTTGGATTTTTCTCGTACGTGATTTCCTTTTATGGAACAAGGAAGGAAACTGCCTGTGAGAGAAAATTAAACATTGGCATCATGAAAGTAAATAGTACAGAAAGTAAATACTATCTGTTCTTCAGAAAGTAAGTGGGCAAAGGGGAGGATTATTGACATACCTCTTACCCAGGATTCTATAATGTGTTTCTGGTTTGTGTGTTCATATGCCTAAATTCCAGAACATATGACTGAGGCCATTTTCTATTTATGAGTGCAAACTTTCTCTTTCTTTCTTTCTTTCTTTCTTTCTTTCTTTCTTTCTTTCTTTCTTTCTTTCTCTCTCTCTCTCTCTCTCTCTCCCCTCTCTCTCCCTCTGTCCCTCCATCCCTTTTTTCTTTCTTTTATCAAGAATTGAATTATAAATATTTTTATTGTAGTCAACCACTTTCAAAATTATAATAAATATGATAAAGATTTAACCCAATTCTTCCATCCAGCTCTCCCATGGATATAACAATAATCCCCCCAAAATTCTTATTAGCTCCAAATGGGAAGTTTCTAGTAATTGTTCTCGCTGCAAGGAGTAGCACTAATTCTGAATTTTAACTGGCTCTTAAAATGGAGGACAGATTCCTAAGTATCACATACAGTTTTAGTTACAAGTTTTTAGATTTGGTGCTGCAGGGAAACTTATAAAATGGCAGCAATACTGTACAGAGACTGCCTTCCTTGTCTTAAATGGCTTCCAAGCCCAAAATGTATAGTATAGTAATTTCCTGAATTCCACATGATCTTTATTCTAGTAATGCTTATTTAGATGTTTCTAGATTAAAGGACTTGCAAGAATTTTGCATTTTCATGATTTTGATGTTAATGAAATTATTACAGGAGGTCAAACAAGATTGAAATTGTTGGGCAGCATTGGGCTTCAGAGTTTTGTGACGTGGTCTAGAAAACAGATTTCCTAATGTTTCACCAGCAAATGTGTTTGGTATCTACAGAAGCAAGGTAGTCTGCACAGCCAGCCACAAATAACTGAGCAGAGACTTACTGAGTTCCTGCTCATCACAGTTGCCTCTGTGGTCTTGAAACCCAAAATTGCCCAACAGATACTGGCTGTGAATACCTATATCAGTGTACGTTTGAAATCCTTAACTGAGAAGCACTTGACTTCAGTGAACTGTACAATACATGTTCGACAAGACTCAGCAGATAGCAGTGGCTGGACTGACTTGGAATAAGGTTTGGGCTTGGTTAAATTTGGAATTTGCAGATGGAGACTGCAGCCAAGAAATTAAAAGATGCCTGCTCCTGGGGAGGAAAGCTATGACAAATCTAGACAGCAGACTAAAAAGCAGAGACACTTTTGCCAACAAAAGTGCATATAGTCAAGCCTATGGTTTTCCTAGTTGCAATGTATGGCTGTGAAAGTTGGACCATAAGAAAGGCTGAGCGCCAAAGAATTGAGGCCTTTGAACTATCGTGCTGAAGAAGACTCCTGCGAGTTCCTTGGACTGCAAAGCGATCAAACTGGTCAGTCCTAGAGGAGATCAACCCTTACTGCTGTTTAGAAGGCCAGATCGTGAAGATGAAGCTCAAATACTTTGGCCACCTAATGAAAAGGAAAGACTCACTGGAGAAGAGCCTAATGCTAGGAAAGAGTGAGGGCAAAAGAAGAAGGGGACGACGTTTCTTTTGTCCATGTTGTGTAAAAGCTCCATATTTGTACTTGGTTCCCTTCTCCCTCCTTCCCTATCCAAAGACTTACGTAATCTCAGTTTTCTTCAGCTACAGAAAATACATTATTGTTGATGTTGACCTAAAAAAGGAAGACGGGGAGAGGAGAATAGAACAGATAGGAGGCAGATATATTTCCTGCTGCAGCAGCTCTGTATATAATCTGCTTCCTCAGTCCCCCAGCGTGTAATGAAATAATGAAATATCTTACGGGAGAAAAAAACCTGTTTTGAAAAAAGAAAAGTAGCTATGGCTGGAGAATGAGCTTTACGCATGTTGGGCTTCAGAGAAGCATTATGTCATTCTCATTTGCACTATTATGGTATGATCTCATGGAGGAGGGGTTACTGCAATTTACAGCTCTGCTATTTCAGCCCATGTGATGATCAGCGTTCACTGTGCTCACCAGCAGAACAGAATGAAAGGGGAAAAGAAGAAGAAATGGCATTGTAAATTATTGAAAATCCTGAGAGGTTTTAAAGAACAAATGCTGGAATGGACAGATTGACAGTAACAGGAATGTGATTCACTTGCTCCTTTTTCTGTTTCTCCAGAGGGATTTTATCTACGAGAAGAAGAAATCACTCAGGTTGATATTTTTTTTTTCTGCAGTCCCTATCAACTTTTCCCTTGCAACCTCTCCCTACCATTCTATGATCCCCATTTAAAAACTCCTTAATTTTTTTTAAAGAGGAAAAGTATATATATTATTAAGCCTATTGTATAACTTGAAAACTGTGCCCTTTAAGCAATGCATCTGTGCCATGGTACTTATTGTGATTGATAATTCCCAAATTGCTTATTGTTAAATTATTTACTTAGGGTACAAATCTGTGAAAAACAATTTGTACTTTAAAAAAAAATCCACAAGAATTGAAAAATGGAAGTTGGAAGATAAAAATGAAGATTGCTGAGAACTAGAAGTAAAAACCGGCAAACCTGTATCTTTAAGCAACAGTATATAGAATGAGACTCCAGACCAATCAATTAGGTCATCCATATCATAAATCGGGAACAAATCAACTTTTTCCAGCCTCCTCCTCCTCCTCCTCTTCCTCCTAGGGAGCTTATATTAAAATAACACCTGTGGGGAAGAAATTTTAACATTTCTTCCTTTTATTTAAATTATACAGTTAAATATAGCTTTACAGGATTTTTGTTTCAAAACCTCTGCATTTGCCATCCATTTAACAGATTTTTTTTAAAGGACTTTAGCAGATCCATATTACCTCTGCTATTCTCATAGAATCCATATACTTCTCTCAGTGGCAGTCCTATGCATGAGTCTTTGTGCAAAGAAAAACGATGAGGCTATCAGTTGCAATGCCACGTGTTGAATTATAAACATAGTGGATTTTACTATATTATTAAGGTGAATAGCAGTGCTAGAAACAAAGGTGGCACCATAGATGGCGTACTTTAAATGAGGCACAGTTTTTGCCTTAATTTCATGAGCAATTCATATAAAATGTGTTTTTGTAAAAAAATAAAATAAAATCTATGACATATTGCAATGCTTTAGCAAAGAACAGAAAACACAAGATGTATTAGGACATATAGGACCCAGGTACCTTCGAGACAGACTTCTGCCACCAATAGCCTCCCACCGGCCAGTTCGCTCTCACAGAGAGGGTCTCCTCAGGGTGCCATCGGCCAAGCTATGCCGGCTGGCGACACCCAGGGGGAGGGCCTTCTCTGTGGGAGCCCCAGCCCTATGGAATGAACTGCCCCTGGAAATGCGTAAGATCTCCGACCTCCGGGTATTTCGCTGTGCCCTTAAGACCCTGTTGTTCCGCCAAGCTGGGTTATCAATGTAATAATTTTAAATCAGGTGTTTTAATTTTTGGGGTCTTAAATCGAGCCAAATTATTTAATAATTTTAATTATTTTAATTGGATGTTTGTCTTGTGCTTTTAATAGGCTGTACACCGCCCTGAGTCCTTCGGGAGAAGGGCGGTATAGAAATAAAATGATGATGATGATGATAATAATAATAATAATAATAATTATTATTATTATTATTATTATTATTATTATTATTATTACCTTTTGCCTATCCTGTCCACTGCTTAGTTTCAGGAACTGGTTATTCCTCTGTATGGCTGTAAACTGTAAAATACAACTACTATAATCCACATAATCCACAGTTCTGCTGCCCACAATAGTAGAAATTATTGCCAAATACATGTCACAGTTTGAGACAGAGAATCTTTGGAAGTATTGCTAAACTGCCTTGTTTGGACTGCCATGTTTTGGCATGACTACCTGGTAGACTTACCCGCCTTAACCTTTAACTAAATAGTTTTGAACACATGTTGAAAGTCAGTACGGTGAACAAATACTATCCATTGAACAGATACTGGGCCAACTTGTTCTTTTGCTTGAAGCTTTTAAAGAGCAGCTAGACACCCCCATGCCCCAATTGGGGCATCATTTCAGAGATATTTCTTTATCTAAACAGAGAAATAGAATCATCAATGGTGGGCAAAAAATAGTGCGAGCAGGAGTGACTGACTTCCTGCTAGCTTTTTCATTGACTTTCCTTGTGGGAATCTGGCAGGAAACATTGGAGATTCCCTTCCCTTCCCTTCCCTTCCTTTCCCTTCCCCAGGAAGCAGGGAAGTGGCTGCTGCTGGATGGGGGAAGGAGTGAGAGATTGCAAGAGTGGCTGGGAAATTGTCCCAGAACACTGAAAATTAAGAACCACAGCAGTGTAGAAGCAGCTAGTAACACTGAAGCAGCCATAACTTCCCCAAATTTCATTCCCTCTGGAGTCGTGGTCCCAGATTTTGGACACATTCTGTAAGTCGGTTTGAGGTAGTTTAGTTTAAAAATGTTGCCCTATGATGCACTGTTTCACCCAATTAAAGATCATGACAGTGAGAATTTTAGTACAATTCCTCAACTTAGAACAGTTTGTTTAGAACTGTTCAAAGTTACAGTGGTATTGGAAAACATGACTTATGACCGTTTTTCACACTTATGACCATTGCAGCATCCTCATGATCATGAGCTCAAAAATCAGACTCTTGGTAACTGATTCATATTTATGACGATTGCACAGTCCTGGAGTAATGTTATCACCTTTTGCGACCTTCTGACAAGCAAAGTCAATGGGGAGGCCAGATTCACTTAACAATGTGTTACTAATTTAACTGCACTGATTCACTTAACAAATGTGGCAAAAAAGGTCATTAATGGGGCAAAACTGATGTTTTTAACACATGTTTCACTTAGCAACGGAAAGTTTGGGCTCAATTGTGATCGTAAGTCGAGGACTACCTGTAATAAATAGATTAGAATTTGGAATATTAATAGCACATTGCTTTCTAACCCCTTTTTCACTTGTTCCTGGTTTCTAATCATTTTGTTTCAGAAAATCTTCAGAAGAAGTGGACATGGATAAAGTCACGGCAGCTATGGTTCTAACTACTTTATCCACCAGCCCTTTGGTTCGCAGCCCCCCAATCCGTCCTAATGGTGAGCATGTTTCCAGGAGACATTGTGAAATAAAAGTTTGGGCAAAGGATACACCTAGCTTCATTTTCCCTTCTGCCTGCCAGTAGGAAGACCAACCACCAGTCATTCTCCCTAATGTGGGATGGAGTTAGTGATTGTAAACAGGTGTTTATACTAGAGTAGGCATGTCAAACTCAAGGCCTGGAGGGTGCAGTCCGCAGGTTGTTTAAATCTGGCCCATGGGGCCAGCCTCGAAGTAGCAAAAGACTGGCCCGTGGTGCCTCTGGCAGCCAAAATGGGGCACCGGGGGCTGTGTGTACCTCCTCGCTCCATTTTCTGGCTGGATGGCCTCCAGAACTCTCCTAGCCAAAATGGGGCAGTGGGGGCTGCGTGTGCCCCCTTGCTCCATTTTCAGGCTGGACGGCCTCCAGCACTCTCCTAGCCAAAATGGGGCACTGGGGGCTGTGTGTGTCCCCTCGCTCCATTTTCAGGCTGGACGTCCTCCAGAACTCTCCTAGCCAAAATGAGGCACTGGGGGCTGCGTGTGCCCCCTCACTCCATTTTCAGGCTGGATGTCCTCCAGCACTCTCCTAGCCAAAATGGGGCACGGGAACCATGTGTGGCCCCTCCCCCATGCCCCATTTTGGCCGGGAGAGTGCTGCGGCAGGCGTGCAAGACAAAAATGGGACGCAGAGCAGTCATGTGCGGCCCTGGTGGCCTCATTTTGGCCGGCAAAATGTTGCAGGAGATATCCGTCCCATCTCCCCCCCCCCGGCCAACCCGCAGCAGAGAACTACAATGCTAATTCGGCCCTCGAAGAAATCCAGTTTTATACCCCTGCACTAGAAGATTTATCCTCTTGTTTAATTTTCCAACTAACAGAATGAAGATGTGGAGGGTTTCATAATGTGAAGCAGAAGTCAGTGTCTTTCTGTTCAGTTCTTCTACACAGCACAATCCCTACTTCGTGCTAATGACTTGTCAATTAGGTTATTTCTGACCATAGGTCTAAGGCGTTACTTCATATGATAGAGTATGTTTTGGGATGTAGATTGGTTGACAGATTACAGGCACTGATTGAATAGGAGACAACAAAAACAAATGCTTATTGATTGCTTCTGCAAAACAGTGACAGTGCTGGCAAGGAGTGACCAAGAAATCTAGCCCTGACCTTCATAGCTGCCAGTGATCAAGAGGAGTGAGGGGCTACCATTAACTGCAGTCACTACTTAGCACTACTACTAGTGTTGCCAGAGCTACAATTGAATAGGCAAAATGGTGTGGTTTTTTTTCTCCCCCAAAGTAATAAAAAGTATCAAAGCTACAGCCATCTGAAACTCCTCATCAAGCAGAAGCGAACCTGTAATGCTATCAAAGAGCATGCATAGCAGCACACAGCTGATACAACTTGGTTGCTTTCTGGTTTGAATTGAGTTTTTGTGCTATTTAGAACTGGTGCTTACTTTCAAAAGAATAAACCAGTGGTGGATTTAAAAAATATTTACTACCGGTTCTGTGGGTGTGACTTGGCTTGGTGGGCATGGCTTGGTGGGCATGGCAGGGGAAGGATACTGTAAAATCTCCTTTCCCACCCTATTCCAGGGGAAGGTTATTGCAAAATCCCCATTTCCTCCCAATCAGCTGAGACTTGGGAGATAGAGAATAGATGGGGGCAGGGCCAGTCAGAATTTTTACTACTGGTTCTCCGAACTAGTCAAAATTTCCACTACTGGTTCTCCAGAACTGGTCAGAACCTGCTGCAGCCCACCTCTGCACTAAACCATGTTTGGAAGACATATCAGAAGATCCGCTCTTTGTAAGCAGCCTGCACAAGACCCCCAAGAAGTGCTTTACGAAAGACCATTAGGCATTGTATGAACAGATACTTCCATGGAAGCTGTACATTTATCTTTCTTACAGCCAAAGTCAAAAGGGCTATGAAAGGCAGCTTCCAGCAACTAGGTGGAAGGGAGGAAGGAAAGACAGTAGCATTTAGAAACAGATGCCTGAACAGAATTGCGTTTCTAGAATGAGCAAAAATTTAGTCTTAATACAGAAAATTTAGGAGATATTTCTGAATGGGTTGCCATAGATGCATCGTTTGGGATAAGATTTCAGTTAGATTCAGTAACCCAAAATAGCAGCAATTTTATACATGGACATTTCCTCCCATAACAGTTATGTTACAGAGGAACACATTATACTTCTGCAAAATTCTGGACATGTTCACCCACTCAAAGAGGAAGAAAAATTTTGGCCTAGTCAGCTGTCTAGCTGCGACCTTAGTGGCTTCTCAAATAGATAGATTGTCTAGCATAGGTTCCTGGCTGTAGCCTTCTTTGAGCATAGCATGGTAGGAAAATATGACTAAGTCTTTGTTTATATCAAGTATAGTTTATTTATGCAGTTTGGAAGCCCCCAAAAATATAGAACCATGTATATTCCTGGAAAATCTCTATGGTGTGTAAGTATGTGTAAGTGATGTGTACTTCTTCTATCTTAGTAGACAATAATTTTCTTTTCAATTCATTGTATGTAAACTAGATGCCCCAGCACTCTTCCTAAATACATGTTTTTTAGTTCTATTGTCCCAATTCTCTTAGTAAAAATAGTTTGTTTATTTATTTACAGTATTTATTAAATTAATTTGCCTCCCATTTTGTTTTGAAGTGACTCTGGGCGGCTTACAGTATTAAAAGCATTAATATCCAACTTGTAGTTATCTTTTTTAATGCTGTTGTTAATTTATAGAATCCTTAAATGGATCCTGGAAAGAAGGAGGATTTGTGCCTTCCAGTACCAGTAGCAGTGGGTATTGGAGCTGGAGTGCTCCAAGTGACCAATCAAACCCATCCACTCCATCACCTCCCCTTTCTGCTGACAGCTTCAAACCATTTCGATTACCATCTCAAACTGATGATGGCATTGATGAGGCTGAAACTAGCAGTCTTCTTTTTGATGAACCCATTCCTAGGAAAAGGAAGGTGAGCCTGATATTAAATGTGCCAATATTCTCTTACAATGTTATACCTGTGTTTATTAACCTTGGCAGCTTTAAGATGGGTGGACTTCAATTCCCAGAATTCTGCGGCCAGCATCTATATTATGATGTTATATGAACAAATACCTGTGTTTACTTATGAAAAACTCCATCATATATCATTTTTATCTAAAGCCAGATGTTTACTTGTTTCATTTTGTCTTTATTTACTCTTCATTTTTTAAAATATATGGCAATTGGTTTAGTCCTCTTAAAATAATTCTTTGTCTGAAAAGCTCTGGAGTTGTCACAGATAAATTGCTAGTAGATTAAATATTAGAAAATTCCTGCGTGTGTTACTGTATTGTACTGAAGTTGCTACAACTTGTCATTCTATTACGAAAACATAGTGAACTCATTTCAGTGTTTCAAATTAGCTTTGCAAGATTATTGATCAAAAGATCAATATTGTATAGTTCTGTTTATGAATCGTGAACTTAAATTGCACTCAGGTGCATGTTTCTCAAAAGTAAATCCCCCTAAGTTCAGTAGGCCTATCTCCTTAAATGTATGTGTCCTTGAAACATTAATTTTAATTTACTTTAGTATTAATAGAAGTAGAATACGGTAATTTGAAATCCATGCTTGTTAAATGAATATACTGTGTACAGATTGTGCTCCCTGTTTAACTTCTCAGAACTCCATGAAAGTAATGTTTAAATGCCTTTGGAAAAACTGTGGAAAAGTACTAAGCACTGCTGTTGGCATTCAGAAACACATCCGGACTATTCATCTAGGGTGAGAAGACTACAGTTCTTTTTATTTGTGAAACAACTTTTATCTCGATGTTAGCATTACTTTGAAGCAAGTTCACTAAGATTTATAACCAAATGAGCATGTTTATAATCTAGCTATTACTGGTGGTAATCCCTTTATTTCTTTTTCAGTATCAATACAGGAGTTTGCATATAACACTGAAGTCTGTTTTATTAGTCCTTTGAGCTAGGGGAAATTAATCAGCAAGAATTCAGTTTCATATAAGCAGTGTCCTTGCTTTTTATTATGTATAAATTTGTTTCCATTAATGAGTAGTTATACCAGCCAATGACAAATCTTAGATTGTTTTCTTGATTTGCTAAAGAAAGTAGAATTTATTTTAAGCCACAGTTTCCAATGCACGCATAAGAATCAAAACAACATTTTTCCTAACATGAAACAGAGCACTGATTTATTTTTCCTTTTTGACCACTCTAAGAAGGAACAGTCAAAAACTACAAACCAGGCACTTGGGTTCATTTCGTTGTGTGCCAATGAACTAAGCTTAATTTATTAAGTTAGTAATTATTGTAACTGAAGCTACTGAATCGATAACACAAATTTGATAAAATCAGAAGTTTTAGGAAGATTTGGGGAATTCTTTTTGGAAAAAAACAGTTTTTCTGAAAAAGAATTCCTGTTATTTGTGGAAATAACATCTGGATGACTTACACAACTGCAACAAGCTGCTGCAGATCTTTGGTTAATGTGTTTCCCCTTATCTCTCCTCCATCTGCATGGACATGATAAACTTAGGCAATTTTGCTTCAGTTTTAGATCCACAGCAGTTTGTTTCAGTTAGACCCAACCAATTGTGGTAAATCCTAACTATAGTTTGTTTAATCCAATTTCCTTGAGATGAATTCAAATTATTTCAGTGAAATATATGTTTTGAATACAATTCTGAAAAATAGATAATATTCTTTTTCTTAAAAAAAGAATAAAAGAATTCTTAAAAAATAGAACAAAACCTTCCATTTTCCTCTCTGTAGCAACACCAATAAAAAAACAAGGACTAACATGAACCCAAAGGATTTTTAGTATTTAAAAGCTCTCCTGTCAATCACGATAGGAATAATTAAAAATTAAACTCACTGAACTGTGCTGTCATCTCTCATGATATCTTTTTCCCATTAATTCAAATCTGCATTTAATAATTTTTTTTAATAAAATAGTGAGTAGGTGGAAAAAGTGAATTGAATCTCATTCACTGCATAATCTAGGTACAATTATATGCTTTTTCTTTCTCCCAAATTTTCTCCTTTGCCAAATTGTTGTGAGAATAAAGGGAAAGAACATGCTGAAGGTTTTGAAGGAAATGTCAGATACAAATATGAGGAATAAATGAATTAAAGTCTCTGTCTACTTTAAATAATCTATGTTTCCACCAGCCTAATTTATAAAATGTGAAAAATAAAATTCTTTTTTATTTCAACATTTTTGCAGGTATATTCTGTGCACATGAAATATAAGAATATTAACTGATCAGTGGATCTCTTTTGAAGAGATAAAGTCTTTTCTATGTAACTGTGTATATATATATCTTTCCAGTGTCCTGTGTATAGAAATGCTAGTGCAAATATTTCCCCAACGTGCACATGAATATATTAATTAAAATATATATTGTTGGGTTTAGTGGTAAAAATATTAAACAATTCTGGGTTTTTTTTTCCAAAGACTCATATTAATATATTGGAACTTCTTATTGTACTGAATTTGGTACAGTATTAATAACTTCTGACTGTCATTTCTTTAGACGTGTAGGAGAATCTGACTACAGTGATGGAGAGGAAGATTTTTACTACACAGAGATACGTCTCAACACTGACTCAGTAGCGGATGGATTAAATAGTTTATCTCCAGTTTCACCCTCTCTAGCATCTCTTCCTTCTTTTCTATCCCAAGATGGGAACAGAAGTGAACTATCATGTGCCAAAACAGATGCTAAAGGGATGACGCCTCTAAGCCGTTCAGCTCCTACCAACCTCTACCTCATTCACTCTGACCACGCTTACCAGGTGAATATTTTCTTTCATTACATTTCATTTACTTTAGTTTACTATCCATAAATTAGACTAACTAGATTCAGTAGTAATAAAGTGGAATCGAGCTGTGATTGACTTGTGGATACATTTAGAGTTTTGTTTTGTTTTGTTTTGCATCCTACCCTCTTTTTCTCTTTCTTGCTGCAAAGTTCTTGGGAAATCATTTAAAGTAGGTATCTGAAATTGCTGAACTATTTTTACACTATGATTAATAACACTAAACTAGGATTATACTATGCATGCAGGTCATGTGATATTCATTGTTTCAGAATAATAAGACTTCTGGTGTTGAAATAGTACAAGAATGTAAAAAGGAGGAGAGGCAAAATGGAAGCACATAGTACCCCTCTGATAAAATTGTTTCATTTATTTATTTATTTTCCACCTTTATTATTTTTATAAACAGTGTGGCAAATGTACCTAATTCTCCATCCTCCTCTTATTTTCCCCACAACAAGAACCTGTGAGGCAAGTTGGGCTAAGAGAGAATGACCAGCCCAAAATCACCCAGCTGCTTTTCATGACTAAGGCAGGACTAGAACTCACAGTCTCTGGATTTCTAGCCGGGTGCCTTAACCACTAGGCCATACGGGCACACTCGTTGCCTTTAGACTAGCAATTATGTTTTGATGCTAGTTTGAGTATCATAATTCATTGTATAAATTGGATTTGTTTATCACAGAACCTTTGGAAAATATTTTGAAAATAGATTTAGATTTGCATTTTTTTTTCAGATATACAAAATTTATACTAACTTTAAGTGTGGGAGGAATTAATATAATATAGTACCGTGTTTCCCCGAAAATAAGACAGGGTCTTACTTTCTTTTGACCACTCCCTGAATAAGGGCTTGGCCTTATTATTGGGGGGGGGTCTTATTATTTTGGGGGTGCAGGAGGCGACAAGTGTGGGACTGGATGTCCCGTCACTGCCCTTGCCCCCCTTCCCTGTTCTTCATGCCAGCCAAGCAGCCCAACATGTCCCACCCCAACCCAATGGCAACAGTTGCTTCCCTTCCCCGCCGTCTCTTTATCGAGAGGGGTGGCAGCAGGGGTGAAATCTAAAAATTTTCCCTACCGGTTCTCTAGGTGTGGCTTAACTGGTGGACGTGGCTTGGTGGTCAGGTGACCTGTGGGCATGGTCAATAATAATAAATAATAAAAATAATAAACAAAGCACACAAAACAATAAGAGGTACCAAAAACCAACTTTCACACTTTACACACACAAAACACAACACAACTGACTCACACACAATGTAAAATCAGCTGCACTTCACCTAAAATGGCCCCTGCAACAAGCAGGAACCTCACACAGCCACAAAAAGTTCAAAAACCAACTTTCACACTTTTTCCACACAAAATGCCACATACAGCTTTGTGAGATTTTGTGTGTTTGTGTAGCATGAAACACTAACAGAAACACACCAAATCTCAGAAAGCTGTACAAATATTTTATGTTATTATTTTATTTTATTTTATTTATATTTTTAGATAAAAGCAGCTAAATTTAAAACTTCCTTAACTTTAAATTGCTATGTCTAAAAAAAATAAAACTCCTAAAAAAAGCCCCAATTAACTATTTTTTTAAAGCTCCCATTTACTTACCTAATTGAAGGCACAAGGCAGGTAGATTGAGTTGCTCACCGATTGGATTGATTGCAGGCAGGCAGATTCAGTTGCTCACCAATTGGATTGATTACAGGCAGGCAGATTCAGTTGCTCTCTGATTGGATTGATTGCAGCAGCCAAAGCAAGGCAGGAAAAGTGAGTGAGCCCGAAAGAAGTAGCAAGCTGCCAAGTGGGCAAGTGGGGACCAGGTGATTGGGTGGGCATGTGTGTGGAAGGGGCAGGGATTTTTGCTACCAGTTCTCTGAACTACCTGCTGCCATCGCTACTGGATCGTCCGATCTGGTCCGAACCGGGAGCATTTCGCCCCTGGGCGGCAGATGGGGTGAGACGTGGCTCCCCTTGTGTCTCTTCTCCCCTCTTCGCATGACAGGGCTCCTGCCCCTCGCTTAGCCACCTGTCCCCTTTAGGGATGCAGTTTGGGGGTGGCAGGTAGGGCGGGTGAGAAGCAGGACGTCTTACTTTTCCAACTCCGTCACGTTCCTCGCCGTTGTGTCTAGGGAAACATGCTGTAAAAGAAAACCTTCTCGTGAGTTCAGTCAAACTTCTCGAACTCGCCAGAAGGTTTTCTTTTACAGCGTGTTTCCCTGGACACTATGCCGAGGAAAGTGATGGAGCTTGAAAGGTAAGTCCTGCTCCCTGCTTCTCGCCCACCCCACCTGCAACCCCCAAATTGCATCCCTAAAGGGGGTGGGTGGCTATGCAAGGGGCAGGAGCACTGTGGCAAGGGAAGCCACATCTCGCTCCACAGGTCTTGCTTCTGCCCCACCTGCCACCCCTCTTGATAAAGAGACGGCGGGGAAGGGAAGCAGCCAGGCTGCTGTTGCCATTGGGGCGGGGTGGGACGTGTTTGGCTGCTTGGCCAGCACCAAGAACAGGGAGGGGAAGGCATGTCCCCTCCTTCCCACCCCCGGCCTCGCCTCCTCAACTCATTTTGGTTGCGCGGTAAACAACCTGAGGTAATGGCAGGACTGGCTGCACATGCATGTAAGTAGTTGGTGGGGGGGCTTATTTTGCGGGGGTGGCTTTTTTTTTTATTAAAAAGTTTTATCAAAGATTACAACCATTTTTCCCCCATCCCTCCTCCCCCCCATCCCTCCCTCCCCCCTCCCCCCAACCCCCCTCCCTCTTCACGGGGGTGGCTTATATTAACACATGCACTGAAAAGCCCAATTGGGCTTATTATCCTGATATGTCTTATTTTGGGGGAAATATGGTATGTAGTGGCTGAACATAATCCATGGGTATTTGCAAATGTTAATCAGATAATTCATTCTTTGAAGCAACCTATAGTCTAAAACACCTGCCAATATAAAAAAATAGTTTCAAGATCATATCTGATCATTTGTTGCATACATTGAAATGGTGATCTTTATAAAAATGGAGTAAAACATTTTAATTATCTCTTGTAAAGGAAAATTATTCTTTATAAATGAACTGAAAACTAGTTAAAAAGATTTTGTATATTTGTAATCAATATATAATCTTATTTTTATTAATTTATTTATATTTCCTATTTCTAAATTGCCCATCTCCCTCAGAGATTAAAAATAAACTCATTGAACTTGCAGTCATTTCTGATATCTTTCTCCCATTAATTCAGATCTGCATTTGAATTGCATTTACTAAAAAAAGGAGATTTTTCTTAATAAAATGTTTAATGGGTGGGGAAAGTGGATTAAATCTTCATTCACTGCATATATAGTATATGAAATTATAATAGCAAAAACATATAAGGAGAAAATGAGCAGAATCAGTCCATATAAACCAACAAAAGCTATTGCTTTTTTAATGAATTTTAGGCTGGTGGGCCAGGAAGATGGCCTTCTCTGCCATTGCCCCCACCCTCTGACTATCTTCTCCCTTCCCCAACATAAGTCAGGCCCCCACTTTCCTGGCCTTTCAAAGAAGGTTAAAGATTTGGCTCTTCGATTCACATGAGGCTCCCAGATACCTTGATGGCCCTCCTGCTGCTTTTTAACTTTTAATTTATTCTAATCCTGTTTTTATCTGTCTCTTTTTTATTGATGTAAGGTGTTTTTAATTTGGTTTTAGGCTTTCATGTTTTTACTGTACACCATCGAGAGTCACTCTGTGAGCAAGATGGGCAGTATTTAAAATTTGATAAATAAATAAGTAAGATTTGAACTTAGCATGCCACCACTTGGAATGATGCTTATAGAAGTATCCAGTATCACCACTAAAAACTTTTTTGAGTTTGTAAAGACACCCAGAGCAGGCATATATCAAATTGCATGATTCTCATGCAGTCTCTCATATAGGAAAAGACCGAGGGCAGCAAATGCAATTTCTCTATATCTCTCCACAACTGTTAATGTTGTTTATTTAAGAAATGTTTACAGAGCAAAAAAAGAATACAAATACGAAAAAGAAAAATGACAAATAAGTAAGAAATAAAGAAGGAAAAACAAAAAAAGGATCTGTCTGCAAGAAAGAATCTGCAAACTTCGATAACTTTAAGGTAGAAAAGACATAAGAAAGTATGGAGTTCTTGGTGCATTCTGAACATAGTTGGTTGTTTGAAGATGTTAACCTGACGAGGTAAAATCATCATTGGTAACATCATCAATGGGCACTGATGGTGTTGCCCAGTCAGGTAGTAAAATGTCTAAAAGCAAACAAGCAAGGTCAGGGAGCCCCAAGAACTCCGCGGTTCAACTCTGAACTATTTATCTATAAATATCTATGAGTTCTGTTTCTTCAGCAATTGCTGTTAAATCCTGCAACTGGCTCCTGGCTGCCATGTCTATTTTTTCTTTCTCTTCATCTCCACTTTTGTTCTGCAGTTGCTGCAAAACTCCTTAAAGGGCTAATTCAGGGGTTCCCAAACTTGGCAGCTTTAAGACTTGTGGACTTCGACTCCCAGAATTCTCCAGCCAGC
>WNWU01000003.1:39289254-39301092 GCA_012654045.1 Ptyas mucosa | reverse complement strand
TCTCCAGCCAGCTATGCTGGCTGGAGAATTCTGGGAGTCGAAGTCCACAAGTCTTAAAGCTGCCTAGTTTGGGAACCCCTGGGCTAATTCCTTTTGATATCCCATGTTTCATTTAATACCATGAAAGCCATATATGCTGTCTTTAGCCTGTTATTGTTCTTTTCCTCATTATCTAATATTTCACCCTGAAACTGGCAAATATTTTTCCTCCAACTGTGTTATAATTTCCCTAAAGCTATCTTCTCCAGTCGGATAATTCCAGATTATCTGGACCTTTGTGACCTCTCCATTGTTACCAGCAATAGTCATTTGCTGGTTGGGAATGTTACAAAGGATGCTACAGTTCAAAATATCTGAAAGAAGCCACATTGGGGAAATGAAAAATTGCTTCTTTTGTAAGAGCTAAACTTTCAAATAATTTTTTTGGATATCTGCATATATTATGAATTCTTTATCTTTCATTTCTTTTAGTGACCGCTATAAACATCTTCCTTTCAGTGGTATCATGTATTATTCACCCTATTGTCTTCAAGAGAACTGAAAAATAGAATCAAAATGAGACCAACTCACTATTTTTCATAGGAGATAATCGAACATTTAATTTGGTAACGTGGAGATGTTCCTTCTTAACTGACTTCCTATTTTTTGAAACAGGCTACAGCTCCTGTGAACATTCCAGGGTCAGCCAAGTTCACTCCCAATGGAAAAAGCTTTAGCATCTCTTGGCAGACACCCCCAGTTACCTTCACTGGCCTTCCAGTAAGTAGAAAACCAGCAAATTAGGAGCGGGAGGTTTGTTTCCTACATAGGATAATGGCATGTGTGAAGCAAGATCCATACTTGCACTTTATGCAGGTAATGAATTTGTTTCTCCCTTGCCTGTCCCATTCCACTCATGGATGCATTGCAGCAGGCATGCATTATACAGTTCATGGGCTGCATGTGGCCCACCAGGGGCCTTGTGCAGCCCATTGGCATTTCAAAATAAATAAATAAATAAATCGCCACCCCATCTCCAAATATATACTGTGAGTACCCCAAGCCTCTCTGCTACCAGCAGTTCCGCAGTACTGCTGCATCTCTAGCCCCCAAACTGCTGACTGGTGTGCTAGTCAGCTAGCTCCTTTGTGGCCTGCAGTGATTTTTGATGTATCAATGGGATCCTTTCCTCTTTACCCTTGTGTAAACCTGCATTACAGATTTCAGTAGAGGCAATTCAGGCATATTTTAAACAAAATAGCAATAGCACTTCAACTTATAGTCTGCTCCACGGTGCTTTACAGCCGTCTAAGTGGTTTACAGAGTCAGCATATTGCCCCCAACAATCTGGGCCCTCATTTTACTGACCTTGGAAGGAAGAGTCAACCTTGAGCCGGTTAGAATCAAACTGCTGGCAGTCGGCAGAATTAGCCTGTAATACTGCATTCTAACCATTGTGCACCATTACTCCCATTTGAAAAGGCCTTCAAATGAATATGCTGTATATGTCATCTACAAATCAGCTTGATGTTTGTTAGTATACTATGCAGTGTCAAAAGGCCTTATGACAGTGCTAAATCCTGTAGAGATAAGAGCACAATTTGGCCAAAATTAATTATGGATATTCTCCAATTCCATTGGGTTGCAGTGATACTGCATGGCAGTTTTTCCTCTTTCCTTAACTTCCCTCCCAGGGATGTTTTCATTGACTTACTATGATCTGTTATCCCATAATGCTGTTTAGTTGCTTATACCATCTTCCATATGCATAACATATCTTTAATTTCACCTAATATAATTAACTATTGTAAGTAAAAAATATTTCATTTTTTATTCAAATAATTTTTCTAACTTTTGAATTATCATTATCAGAGCAGATATCATGTCTTATGTCTTAGAATTTTACCTAAGGCTATATGTTCCAAGTTTTCACAAATATGCAAGGCTGTTTAAAAACTCTGATTTTTGACAGGGTGAATTAGAAATTGATAAGGTACTGCCAGCTATTTCTCATTTCACAACGTGAATCACAAAAGCCTCTTATTGTCAACCTTTAGAATTTCTTGGAGGCTTTCTGTAGAATCTGGGCTCTCCTGCTGAGCTGATAAAAATGAAAGTAACTGAATCAATTACATTGCATTCTGCCAATGAATATTTATTAAATTTCATCAAGGAACAGCTAGCAGTGCAAGGCATCCTGCTGGTTGTAATTTGAACAAGAGACTCTTAACAGAACATGCTGTGCATGAAATACCCCAAAATTTGATTTCATGACAATATGGTAGAACTGGAGTAATTTTAAAAGGGGGGTTGCTCTCTGTGGCACTGGGATAAATTGACACTAGTATTGCAAGAAAGCCAAAAGTCTCATTATCACAAAATAGGTAGATTAGTTTTTCTAAACTTGTGCTATCTGGATATGTTGATACTACAACTCCCATTATTCTCAGTCAACATGGGCAACCAATATGCTGCCTATAGCTTCTGGGAATTATAATTTCACTATGGGCTATAGGTAGTTATATAGGTATTAAGAATTGAGTATGAATTCACAAAGATTCATTATCCCCACACAGTTGGGAACACAACTGTTACATATCATAAAGTAATTATTTGGTTACAATCTCTTCTTCCTAGTTCAGTTCTGACCTCTGGCCTCCAAGGTTACCTTCAAAATCACAGAGAGCTATAACTTGAAGACTTGAAGGAGCTATTAGAAAGGTCATTGTTTAGAGCATTTTTCAGTTTCACTGCTGTTTTCTTGACAAATTTATGTATAAGCAGTTCAGAAGCTAACAAATAGCTATAGTGAGAACAAAACTCTATTATTAGTCTCATTCCGAAGAGCCCTTTTGCTGATTTTGCCAGCAGCAGCTGTTGACCTTTTTTTCTATACAATTTTATATAGTATGTGCTAAAATTAGTTATTCTGATGTTGCCATCATTCACTGCATAAACTAATGAGATGGCAGGAACGTGTAAAGTATTGATGAACCCGATGAAGCTCTTCTCTGAGTGAGCTCATTAACTGTCTATCACCTCAGTAGCAGCAGCACTTCTTGTATTATATTGAATATTTTGCCCTTACCCCACAAATGAGAATATGCTAGGTAAAAACTAGTGCCAGAGATACAAGTACAAAATCAGATATCCACTTAAAGTATCCATGCCAAAACATAAGAGGGAACAGAGGATTAAATGAGAGAACATAATCATATAAAATTTTGTAAACCAGGAAGATTTTCCAGGAGGATGTTATATTACCTGATTTGTTTAATGTGGTGAGCTGTACTGTACATATTCACATGTGAGCACATTCTTAAATAAATACAATTATTTTTCAAATCAAACCAGATCAACGTACCTGAAGCTTCATAAGATTTCATGGGACAACTTGGAGGGATTATAGCCATTCCTGGTTTTTTCCCTAAAAAATGAAATGTGGAAAATTATGTAAAAGGACCTGAGACTTTGTCTGTCAATCAGCAACATAATGCTGTGACTTCCTCCAGTCTATGCCCTCTCTCTCCTGGTCACATGACTCCAAAAAGTGCACTCATCCTTTCCCACAGCACATATACATAGTCACACAGATGCAACAAGAGGGAACCCAAAAAATACGAATACAGACAAAACACCTGTGCACCAGTGTGATTAGATCCTTATACCAGGGGTGAAATCTAGCAGGTTCTGATAAGTTCTGGAGAACCGGTAGCAGAAATTTTGAGCAGTTCGGAGAACCAGTAGCAGAAATTTTGAGTAATTCGGAGAACTGGCAAATACCACCTCTGGCTGACCCCAGAGTGGGGTGGGAATGGAGATTTTGCAATATCTTTCCCCTGCCACATCCACCAAGCCACACCAACAGAACCGGTAGTAAACAAATTGCATTTCACCATTGCCTCATACACAGTATATATGTGTGCAATATGACTGGCCTGGCCCCTGGGGTGACAGTACATACATATGCATAATATGCAACATGCTGCTTCATTACCTACATATATATTATTACACGGAAATTACATAAATAAATAAATATCCTTCCTCCTTGAAAGAGGAGATCGTTTCCTCCTAACTGACATATCACCAGATGCCTCTAGAAATGTTGCAAATTTTGTTATAGCTGTTTATAGCTATTTAAAATTTTGATGACTTTATTGATTTGGTTCATATGCACATTTTCTTGCTCTCTGATTATTTTACTATGATTTTTTTTCCTCTTTTCCTTATGGTCTACTTACTTTGATCTTTGTACAAAAGAAAATACAGATAATTCCCATATCCCCTGCTGGTAAAGAATTCCAGAAACTATGGTCTGCATGCATTCCCTACCTTAATTTTAAATCGAAATCGAGGGAGGAATCTATTCCAAGCAGACTCCTTAAGAGGGAAAATAAAGCCAATTTGAGTACTAAGTAGTTATTTACTGGCACAGAATATAACATTTTCTTTCTTGGATGCTTTTGAAAGTAAATGTTTGCAAGCCTAGGCAGGGAATAGTGTGATATATTCAATCATGAATTCTGGCAAATTTGCTTGGTTCATTTAAGCCCTTCTTGTGATTGAAATCCTTCCCTGATATCTGGAGCAGATGATCAGCAAGAATGTCAACTTGTCAGCAAGAGTATTGTATACGTAGAATGCTCCAAATCATTTTTCTTTCATATCTCTGCCCTGCATTATTGAGATGGAGCCCACCATTGAGTCTCGTAATATGTCCTCCATTGTGAGAAAGTCAATGAAATTAAGGTGATGAATCCACAGATTAAAACCCAATACAAGATAATTTAGTTTTATTACCCATATTGTATCTTTTAATTCTGCAATTAGAACTCCCATCTTTGTTTCTCTTGCTAGGTTTCACCAACTCACACGAGGCATGTGGGGATCGGAGAACAAAAGCACCAGATCCACGCGGTTCTTTCATCACCACCTAGAGCGTCAGTTGGCCTCAGGTAGGAGGCTTTTTACTTCGGAATGAAGTGAATTAATTAATGAGTGGGGGGTTTCTGTGGCCAACCTGTTTTTAATCTGAATTTCTTTTCAAAGTAAATGCAGATGAATTATTTTTAACAATGCAATTTATCCTCATGTGGCAATTACTTTTTTTCAATTCTTCACAAAATAAGCCACATTCAATCTCTTTTAAAATTAAAGAAGAAAAATTAGTAAGGCCGAACTAGGAAATAGAGATAGAAAGAGAAAAAAAAATCAGAGAAATATATAGTATAAGTGTTTTGTGAAGTTTAGAAGAGGTTATAGGAGTGCAGATAAAAAAGGAATAGAAAAATACCATATTGAAAGAGTGGCATTTTCATGTCAAAATATTGCAGAAAAGAATGTTTTATTTGTAAAAACATTTATAAACTTTATAGAGATATTATATTCTAAAGATGTAACAGGTTTGTAGTACTCCATCTTCTTACTACATATTTTATTATCACCTAGCAGAAAACTATAATTTTCCCTCAAAATTTTTCATATCTTGAAGGATGTTTTCATTATATGTTCTCTTGCATATTTTTCCTATCTATTTTTCATTCAATGAGTGGTGTGGTGACCTAGAGGTGGAGCTGTCACCCCACAATCAGGAGGATGTGAGTTCGATCCTAGGTAGAGGCAGATATTTCTCTCTCTGGGCACATTGAGAATATATCTGCTGAATACAACTCCGCATTGGCGACAGGAAGGGCATCTAGCCAGTAAACACTCAGCTCTATTCAGTTGCCCAGACTCCACCCCGCAAGGGATTATGGGGTAATTAAAAGAAGATGATGATTTTTCATTCAATATTTGTAATCTTTGGTCTCCAGAATAATCCAAAGAATATAAGGAATTCCACAGTTCAACCCTGAACTATGTACTTTCTCTCCTATTGGAATTTTAACTTTATTATGCCATAAAAACCTATGCCAGTGAAACCTCAAATTATGATCTTCTAACATTCTTTTATTTCTCACTTAAGTCTTTGTAAAAGACTTATTCTTTTACAAAAAACAAATAACAGCCTGAAAATTATAGTTTAAAACAGGATAATCCTAGCCCTCCTCTGTCTTTGTATCCTGCAGAATTTTATATTTAACCATTGGTTACTTACTCTGCCGTACAAATGGCTATTATATATATTTGCCTTTGTTTAAAAGGTGCATCATTTTTCACAACTGATATTATTTGAAATAAAACATCATTGTAGGTAATATAGTCATTTTTATCACAGAAAATTCTGTTGTTTGTTAAAATGTTAGTCTTTATTCATTTTAAATTCAGCTCCCACGCCAAATTCCTTCGGCTTTTCCATTAATATATCTATTCCTTCCAAGGAATTTTCAACTATTAAAACCAAATGATCTGCAGATGGCCTTAATTTATATATTTCTTTCATCTTCAAGCTGGTTATTCTCTCATTTTATTTTCTGTCTCTATTAAGAACTTCCAAAGTCAAAATAAGCTCCAGTGGTACCAGTAATCTTCTCTTGTCCCTTTTTGAATCTCACAGGGATTAGTATATACTATATCAGTTTTATCCATTTAATAAAATTAACCTCCAAAATCCATTTTTCCAACATTTTAAATTAAAAAAACAAACAGGTTCAAATTGTTAATTGCTTTCTCTGCATCAACAAATGTTAGTGTGGCTGATTTTCCATTATGTTGTTTCAAATATTCTAGTACAGTACATTAAGAATATTTCTTATATTATTTTTCAACTGTCTTTTAAGCAGAAAGTCACATTAATCTTCATGTACGAAGTCCTGTAAAACATCTTTATTTTTTTTTCAGCTAGAAACATTGCAAATATTTTGTAGTCATTCTTTAGCAAAAAAAAGATGAATGATAATATTTTATTTTTTGTAAAGTAGGAACCTGTGCTTTTTTAAAGAAATATTTGCTCCTATCCAATATCAATCCCTTTTCCAAAATAGAGTTCATCTTTTTTTGCAAAGATTGTAATCACTTCAATGCTGTTTTATAAAGTGCACCTGTTTTGTTCTTTTTTTATTGCTTCTCTTATTAGTAAAAGTCAATTCATTATCTGCTTACACTGTTCACATTTACAATAGGAGTAAAGAGCTTACTTTTCTGCTTGCCTTTTCTAGTTACTGATAATTTTATTAAAAGTAAATATTATTCGAGCTGCTGTTTTACCTCTTTTTATCTCTCTCTCTCTCTCTCTCTCTGTGTGTGTACAATCTTCAACCTCATCGTCTTACCTTAATAACAGTTTTTCTTTCTTAACTTTCTGGCAGAAAACCTAGAGGAGAGGGGAAGAAATGTCGCAAAGTGTATGGGATGGAGAATAGAGATATGTGGTGTACAGCTTGTCGTTGGAAGAAGGCCTGCCAAAGGTTTATTGATTGAAACCCAGAAACAATACGGAGTTGTGTATAATAGGGTTCCCATGCTGCAACCGTGCAGTGTGACTCTTACCACCTCCTTGAGCGCTGACGTCTGTTGAAGACTGGCACTCTAAAGCAAATATATTCATTTCAAGGGGAAGGACTTCTCAAAAACCTATACGCAGCAATATAGGAAAAACTTAACAAAAATCTTTACCAAGTTTTGAATCAGGAGCAGCTATATGCATCTTTCTTTAAAAGAACAGGAACAAAATCTGTTTTTAATACCTTGAACAACTCGCCTGTCAGGACATTTGTCTTACATACTACATCATGATCAGTATTTCACCTTTGGAATCACTTAAAGCCAAGATTGAGTGATGCTACTTTTCTTAGAATGAAGTAAATGAAACACAAATACACGCGTGCATACACAAGACACACTAAACTTTAGAAATAAGCTACATTTTTCTCAAGAGCAGCTCTCCCAAAAGTGGTAAATAATTCTGTTGCGAACAGTCTTGATTCAGCGTCTGGTGCTTGTCCTTTAAGGATAATGGAAAGATGCTTTGCTAAAGGGGCAAGAAATTTAAGAGTGATCTCAAACTCAGACCTGAAGGTTGAGCACCTCTTGTATCTGTCCCAAAGAAGGCTAGTTGGGGTACAATCACCAGCAGTCCTACGCAAAAAACTAAACAAAAAAACCCATACACGGGAAAGGAGTCTGATTTTAAATGAACTTGGATTGAAATCAGCATACATACCAACTAAGTTTGGGTTCCAGGATATCTTCTTAGACGCAAGTACTGGAAAATGTTGTACATCTCTCAGTGCTAAAGGCTTCGCTCAGACTAATGGGCAGCCCAGTGGACTTCATCAACATTAATTCAGGGATGTGATCGACCCAGCAGCTTTCCCCCTGCTTTTTACGCCATTTCTAGGTTAACATTTTAGTTCAAAGAGCAAATTAACACTTCAGGGGATAGAAACTAGAAGGACAAACTGGTTTTCCACTTCCCCGACATGTAAAATATGAGTGCAGCAAAGCAGATGTCTGTATGTAAAAAATCCCATTGATTATAAAGTTCTTTCAATATCAAAAATAAAAGCCTTCACGCTGGCTTGCACTTTCATAGGTTTCTGTGCTTTAGTGTAATTTAAACTTCATCTGGCCCATGAGATAGACGTAGCTGTGGTGTAAATTGAACTAATGCTTGAAAATCAGTAGAAAGTTTGGACATAGATTACTGGAAATAATGTCTACGGATTGCCTATTAAAATAAAGGAATTCCTATAAGAGCACTACCACATATTAATATAAATACGGCTTGTGCTCAAGACTTTCCTGGTGGATTTTGTCCTTTGATATTAACTCCAGTGGGATGAGATAGGTATCCCAAGTTGGGAAAACAAGAGCAAGATTGGGAGCCCTTGATGCTGTTGTATGATGACAAGTCAAAAATAAATTTTATTGGGGAAGGGGGATAGAGGAACCGCTGATGGACTATATTATAAATCACTATTATCTAGAGTGTCTGTCTATAATAAATATATAAAAGCACAAATTTTAATTAAAACACAGAATATTAAGCTAGGGATGACTTAAGAGTATAAACTTCAGAACGATTAAGTTAGCTTTAACGCTATGATAATATTAAAATAATTCAGGTAGGCCTGGAACTGTCTTCTAAAATAAGGCTATCTGGTTGAAAACACTTCTACTCTACTGATAAAAGGCTTCTTGTACTAGGCATTTTCATCAGATACTCATCCAGTTTTCTCATTGTCTTCAAAAAGCGCAATTTTATAGCATGTTATTCCGTTCATAACTAGAGAATAGGAAATTTCTTTCTTGAGATTTGGTAGGAAAGTAAGAAAAAGGAATGAAATCAACACATTTTTTTCCTTTATAGTTTGGTCTTTAACTGTACAGCTTAACTATCAGTGTTTAGCAAAAGTAAGATTTAGGAAAATCCGAAGTTTTATGTGCTTATCTATTTATTTAACAGAAAATTGTATTTGTCGGGGATTTCTTCAGATCATAGTATTTACAGGCAGCTAACAACTAACTTTGAAAGAGTATATCATGTAATAATCACATCTGCATTCTAACTTGAATGTGTTATTTTGCAGTCTTATAATTGTGTTGAAATACATCTCTGGCTACATGCATGGTCTGTCCAAAATTCACTGATAAATTGTTCTGACCTGCTGCTTTATGGTCAGTATATATCCTGGAGGAAATACTAAGTATGGCTTTATGTATTTTTTCACATACAAAAAAGTAATAGAGTTTATATTTTCTGGCATTCCTGTTTAATTTCTAAATGATAGGGCTACAGGCAGGGAGGGGTCTGCTTGAATGCACAGAAGATTTCCACTGTAGTCAAAATTAGGTTAAGTAGACTAATGGTTTGAGCTAACCAAAGACAACTTAATAAAATTAAGCTAACATTCTTGATATAGAAAAAACAAACTCAAAATCACCTGGGAAGCTAGAGTGCTATAACAAATTACTAATTTTTTCATACATTGAAAGTATGTGTGCATTTACTTTAACAAAAGTTCAGGCTGATTTTCTTTTATTGGGCTTTATTTGCATCATCCTATTTTGTTCCGATAGTTTGGTATTCCTTTTCACAGGATGTATGCCATACAATTTTTAAAAAAAATATAACTTAGTTGAATCAGCTGTTGGTGTAAATTGTGATCACATGCCCTAGAGATACCAAGACAGAATTGGAAAAATTATTCTAAGATGTATGGGTTGGTCATTGTTGGAAATAAGTGATTTATTGCATATGTATTCAAATTGAGATAGAGATTATAATATATGCCAAATAATACTGGTAAATTCATTATTACTACTTTATGTTATGTTCTCAAATGTTCAAATCAAAAGTAAATACATGTTATAATAAGACTCCACATTCACAGGAATTTTAAACTTAGTCACTCAGTATTTTTATTGCACATTTTTCTAATTAACTCTGCACTCTTGAGGGCTAGAAATTTTTAAAGATTGAAAAATAATCATAGGATAATAACTGTTTGCCAAATATTGTTCATCTCTGTGCAATATAGCCTTTGTAAGTTCATTTATTACTTATTCCTATCCTCAATTTTTGGTTTTGCAGACTTTCACTGCGTATGTTCAACTTCGACAGTGAAAACTTTTTTATCTTTATAGAGATATTTGAACAACTTTTTCCCATAGTTAGATTAAAGGCAACTGACCTAAGATAGGATTTGCTTGTTTATACTTTAAATGAAATTACTGCCAGATAGTTCTGTTGTATCTGTACTATAAAGAGACAAACCTAATTTGGCAATAGAACTGCTGGAATTTGCCTTGTTCTACTTAATAAGTGTTCTTCATAACATTGATTGCAACATAATAAATTCTTTTTATTGCTGGAGAATTTCAATAGTGCTTTAAACTTACCAAAAGACCCAGGAAATAGGTGCTAACCAGAACTAGCTTAGAATTAGAGACATGGTAAGTTAGGGGGTTGCACTTAGCTTTTCATAAGACTTTTTTTTAAATTGTTGCTTACTTAAATATTATTTCATCATTATTTATAAGATATCACTGAGGTTTTGAGAAATCCAAAATGTTTTCCCAACTCTCCCTGATACTTTTCTTAACATGTATGCATAGAGATTTTAAAACTCTTATCAGAGGTAATATTTTGAGATCATTATTAGCCTGATTTGACTAAACAATGATGTTGTACAGCAGCTTCAGAGTGAGGGCAGAAAATATTATCTCTGACTGCTTGTTAGAAAAGAGTTAATAAATCCCCAACCTTTGCTCAGGACTAATTTGAAAAGCTCTCACCATGCCTATTTTGACATTTCCAACATTTTATATGAATACTGTTGTCAAACCTCTTATGTCCAATCCAAGACTTCTTTCTGGTGAGTCAAAATAATTTTGAACAGATGTTAATACATGAGTTTTATGTATAAATAATTATCATGTTAGAATCAAACATGAAAAGCTGCCATTTTTTCCCCTTTTATTCAGGTTTGTGTGTTCAGGTAAACCTGTTTAGACTGTGCCCAGTGTGATTAGATTATCATCTGTTTGCATCATTATTTTAATTGACCTTCCAATCAAAGGAAAATACGATATACAACATGCTTGAATAACTCCCTCTAGCTTTTGATTATTTATTTTTCTGAATTTCAAAATTTGTTTCCCCTGATTCAAGATTTAGCTAAAATAAATGTCAATCACCTTTGCCTCTATACATTCACTTAAGATGAAAGACTAAGAATTTTTGTCAGTATGTTTAACTGTGTAAAAACCAAGAACAATGAGAAATTAAGTCTCATATTAGGTATATTTTGTGGTAATCAAAGGAAGGAGGACATTTCTGACATTTCAAAACTTCATTTTCTTTTTTTTAAAAAATCTACAATATGGATTTTTTAAATGATTTAAATATTGTACAGTCTGGATTTTGTTTCCAATGGGGCAGATACATGGTTCTGGAAGAATAAACAAGCATTC
>WNWU01000003.1:39275267-39289244 GCA_012654045.1 Ptyas mucosa | reverse complement strand
CATTCCATTATAGTTACTGCTGCCTTCAGTTTGTCTCAAGCAATGTAGGAAGATATCTGTTTGCGCAAGAGTTTAAGTCCTGACTGTTAGGGAAATGGAAATAGGGTCCATTAATTATATGCAGTTTACTGGTGGACAAATGCCATTGGGTTTCACCCTCTATTTCCTCTGAGAGGAAAAATGTAGAGAATAGTGATATAGATTTACTAAACAGATTGGTAAACAGAGAGAGATTGTATTTTTTGACCAAAGTTATTCAATAAAAGTAAAGAGGAATGCTCACTTGAGATTGGTTAAATTGGACTTTAGCGTGTATCATAATCTTACATATTTGGAAATATTAGAGGAATTTGTAGACAGTGTAAGAACTGAAATTCAGTAGGACATAATCTATTGCTGCTAAATACTTATTAGCATAAAATAATGGGAATTAAATTTTAGAAACACCTTTCTGTTTTGACAGAATTACTGCCCAATAAATTATTTATCAAATGAATGCTACTTATAGATTTAAATCTTTGGACTTAACCAGGTTAGTCAATTATATCCTTTGACCACATTCATACCTAGAATTAAGATGTTCTGAGGCTTCTTTGAGGTTTAATATGATGCCTCCAATATGGCAAAGTGTTGTGTGAGAAATAGGCCTCTGTGACTCAAACTGTAGTTTAAAAACTTCTGGATTAATATAGACAGATAAATGTGGGATGCTCAGATATCCTTTGACTGTCCTCTTCAGAGTTCAGTCAGTCCTGGCCATATTAGGACATTCCTGACCTTCAGCTCTATTATGGTAACAGATTTTGAGACATTGGGGCGGAAAGGGGGAGATTGCAGCCTGTGTAATCTTCATTAGTATTTCTTATCCTGCAAAACAAACATTGTAATTGTATTTTCAAGGTGTTTCCTTTGAGTTAGTGGAATAACTAGATTCATACCCATGATTATTATTGAGATTGCAAAATATAGAATTAAAAAACACAATTGGAATCTAATGTAGCTACACAACCATACATGAATAAATTTTCTGACATTAAAAGATTCCAATTCTGAATTTGGGAATACTTTTTATAACCAGTTTTTTTGTACACTTAAACCTCAAGGCCACTGTATTTTATATGACTGTTTTTCCTGAGCAAAACTCAGATCTTTTGTGAGCTGCTTTCAGCAAATGAATATTGAAATCTTTCCAAAGGTCGAAAAAGAAGGATGTTTCTGTATTCATGTAGTCCTCAATTTATGACCACAATTGGAACCAGAATTCCATTCTTAAGCAAGGCGGGTTTACGTGAGTTGTGCCTGATTTTATGACCTTTTTTGTCCCAGTTAACGAATCACTGCAGTTGTTAAGTGAATCATGTGGCTATTAAGTGAATCCAACTTTCCCCAATGATTTTGTTTCTTGGAAGTTGGCTGGGAAGGTTGCAAGCAGCAACTGCCTGATCCCAGGATGTACAACTATAGTAAATACATGCTGGTTGCCAATCACTTGTATTTTCATCCCATGGGTTGTGGAGATGCTGCAACAAGTGTGAGTGTGAGGATCGGTTGTGTCACTTTATTCAGTGCTGTTGTGACTTTGAACAGTCACTAAACAAATGGTTGTAAGTCAAGGACTACCTGTATTCCAAAAGGATGTTTTGAAGATCCTGGAGTACCCTGGTGTGCATATCAATAATGACCCTCAAGATGATGAAATGGCAGTTGTTGTTGTTGTTTTCATCTTTCCATGCTGTGTGCATTCTGCAACCTGCCATCTACATTTAGCTGGTGCTTCAGCATTGTTAGATTGCAGACTTATCTTCCAAAAACCAAATTTTATTGGCAGACAAATTAAGGGATTATGGATTTATGAGTAAAGAAATAACTGCTTATCTATTACGCTCAGATTCAGCCAAACATTTCCTTGTTATCTTTAATTGGGTCTTCTTAGTTAACAATGAGTTCAACCAATTACACTATAAGAGTATTAGAATGTGCAAGTTGCACTTCTAATCTTTCTGGATTTATATTGCATGACAATCTGGGTTGTTTTAGATGTCACACCATGCCCTCTAGACACAAAATACTATTTTTCTCCCTCAGTTAAAATATAAAAAAAGCAATTTAGACAAGCCAAGAGTAATACTTTGAGTTGACTTTTTAAATAAAATATTTAAACTTAGTCTAATTGATTAGATGTTTTAGTTGCTTTAATTTATGACTGTTGAAGATTTTAATATTTAGAATATGCAGTAGTTTAGTCAAAAGGAAAAAGAGACAATTGCCTTATTGAATGGTGCAATATTGGTTTTTACTCAAAAAAGGGCTAACTTTTTGAAATAGAATTTAAGCTACTGTGAAGAATATTAATTCAGTGTGTATTAGAAAGTCTGTATAGACTAGAACATTTCTGATTTTAAATCAGTGTAATAAACTTTCCAAAATATAGTCTTTCCTAAAAGATGTGACTAACTTTTGAATATAAATGCAATTTGCAAATCTTTTTTCAAGACAGAGTTTTCCTTTCAAATTTTAATTAATTTCCAGCAAATTTTTCTTGCATGTGCATATGACACAAAAGGAAATTTGCTAGGAAACTGTATTATTGTTAAAATAGGCAGATATTCTTATACTATTTGTTAAAAAATGCTTTTGGTCCAATTCTGCTGTTTAGGCAATGTGAAATTAGTTTAAACTTTCCTTTGTCTTTTTCTAAATGTACATCATAAAATGAATCTTATACCTAGAAAATCATTGTTATAGTTTAATCATCACAGTGAATTAAACTCAATTTGGGACTTGACATCTGGATTTTTCTCCATTTTCCTGAAGAAAGAAACAACAAAATAGTCTTTGTCTACAAAACCCATAAATTAACTAAAGATTATAGGACTTTAGGTTTTTTAATTTTTTTAACCATGATTATTCTCTGGAAATCCAATACCCTTCAAATGTTTTGGAGCAACTTCCATCATTTCCAAATAGTTTGGTCAACGTTAATTGCTTGTACCTATGATAGATATTTCTTTAAGTTATCAAATAACAAGTTATTTGGCTTCAATTTTGGATTCCCATTGTAAACTATGATTATGCTGCTTCTTTGTAGCCCTTAAGCACTTTCAGTGTATATATTCATAAACTTTGAGCTGTGAAATTAAAATGTTCTATGGTGTGATGAAGATGGCAGAACTTTAAGTAGGCTACTAGTCGGCAGTGATGAAACACAAAATTTAGTGTTCCTGTAAGAGATTAAAAAATCCTATGAACTAGCAAAGCATAACTGCACCTAGTGTTAATTTGCAGATGATAGTAAAAAGTGGCAAACTAATTCCCTGCCCTCTCCTATGTCTTCTATTAAAAGTATTTTTATGTTATTTTATGTTATAGTTTGGTATACTATTATAATCTAAAATGTATTGAGTCATCACATTTCTTTCTTCTACTCACTATCCTTTAAGCCAAAATTAGTCCAGGATTTAATTCGGTTTGTAGTTTATCTGTACGAGTACAGTAAATTGGTGAATAATTGTAATGAAGGACAATATCAAAATGTTATTTCTTGAAATGGTTTCTCTGAGAATATGTCCTCAGATCAAGTTAGTTTCAATAGTAGCACCAGTCAACCTTGTGGAACTTAGTAGACATAGATGATCATGTTATTAGCAGCTTCCATGGAATTTAGAAAGGGAAGAATTGTATTTTTATCCAATCGGCAACATTTTTTTACTAAAACCATCTTAGTGTTTAATGTGTATCTGTCTGGAACTAGCATGAGCAAGAATTATTATTAGATCTTATTACAACAAATCATGATATTTTGCATTAAGTTTCAGTAACTATGTGTTTTTCCAGGCCAAAGATCAGTTGGCATGATGGGGTATTATTCTTAATAAAAGAGGTAGGGTCAAAATGAATATGTCAGCAGGTCAAATTAAAAATTAAATTCTCCATGATTTAAATTTATATTGAAATTTAGTTTTATTTAATATAGATCAAATTATTTAATTGTTTAAATAAAGTCCACATGATCACTTCTTATGTATTTCATAATTTTCCCTGTCTATGTTTGGGAGGACTTCTCTAAGCTACATCCCACTTCATAAACGTTTGTTTGTGAAGCCCGGAAGGAGTTATTGGATCATAATGGCTTCATTTCACGTCATTCTTGACTAGTTTTAAATTAATGGTCTTTATTATATACAAAATGGGGAACTTTGGATGGATAATTGTTATTCTTTGCCAGTGTTAAAACTCACCTCACAGGGTTATTGCTGTGGGGAAGAATGGAGCAGGAAGGAATATTAGGTATATTTGTTGCCTTGAGTTATTTATAAAAATAATTCACATCACCTGACCCAAGTTCAGTTGCTTTTTTGTTTTTGAAAGACATAGCAGATTCATAAACATGGACCAAGGTTGGACCAAGGTTGAACCCAGAGGTATCTGCAAAGTGATCAAAGGATTACAGATGATGAAAGTTTTATGGCACTGTTGAAATTTAAGCTTGGCTTCTTCTGTACTTACATTTTGACCTTCAATGTACATTTGAAAAGGGCAGAGCTTATGTTGCAAGACTGCTATGCTGCTTTTATCCATTTGTTGAAAAAATTGCATTCTGCAGATACATATGGTTAAGTCTCTGACAAGATCAATGGACCATATAGATGGTGTTAAATAGAATAGAAAAAAATAATTCTATATGTGGAAGACTAATTCTGTTCATATATGTTCTCTTATGTTTCATTCATGGCTTGCTTTACTTGTTTGCAAAAGTTTTGATAATTTTATGAAATTAGAACCTAATTTTGGTTGAAAACTCTGCATTCTAATGTAGAGGTTTTTGTCAAAGTCAGAACTATCCGATATTTGTAAAATCTTTCTTACCAAAACTGCTGTTTACTTAAAACTGACACAGTGTTAATGAATATTACAGAGGTACCAGGGGCACGGACAGGGAAGTCAAAAAAGTCACAATGGTGACAGTGCAAAATATTGCCCCTTTTTCACATATGTGACACACATGAAAAGGGTGGAGCACAGAGTCATGCCTAAAAGACTCAGCAAAAATCCTACATAAATTGGTTTGAGGATTTTATGTTAATTATTACATTCTGAAAACAGAAGCACTTAGGTTATTTCAACATGTTAGACTAAGAGGTTAAGTGTAGCCAATATGATTCATTTTAAATCTGCAGATATTTCAAAATGCAGTTCTACAAATATGGATTACATAGTAAGTGTTGGATTTTGTGAATGAATGTATCTGCAACTGCACATCACATATTTTCATTTTTAACATGCTTGTTTTATACCAGCTCTGCATTTTTCTAAGAATCTGTTCAAGGAGATACTTACTCAAAGTTAGCTTCCAAGCAGAAAAGGCCTAGGTGTGGCATTTTGTTTTTAGATAAACTAAAAACAACTAAGGATAATTACTAAATACATACCAGTATAGGTGCAATTTGCTTTAAGTCCCACTGTTTGTAATATGAGACTAACAATACGTTTCCACTGCTTTCTATCCTTGCTGTTTCACCACAGCTAGCATACTAGGCAGTTCTATATTTTATCCGTTCTTCCCACCGACTCTAATAGAATGCATTTAAATTTGGAAATTCCTAGGCAAGTATTGGACTATTTTTTGTGGATGTACTTGAGACTCTGCATGGGGAGATATACAGCCATTTGCATTACCGCTGGTATTCCCTAGAGTCCCCTAGTCAGGAACTGCCAGGAGAAAATCTGAATTGGCAGCCTGTTCCAGCCTAGTCTCAGAGGACCTTCTAAGAGAATATCTTGCAGAGATTTAGCACTCTTGAGGCTGATTAGCCTGCCTCCCAGGAGGCATGGATTGGTTTCTTTACATATATGCCGAAATCATTCTTCTAAAAACCAGGCACTCTATATTTTGGTTGGATTTTATCTAATATTTGTAATGAATTGTCAGCTGCTTAAGTGCATCCAATTGCAATGGCTGTCAAATTGAAAGTGATTATGAAACTTCAACTCTCTGAGCTACTCCTTAAATTCAGTCAAATTAAACTTTTCAAATGCCTCAAGCCAATTGATTTATAGTCAATGCCTTCTATCTAGATAAGCCTGAGAGTTGAAATGCAATCATTTGAAGAGTGGAGCCTGGAGATAATGATTTTCCTGATGTAATTATTTTTCGATTAAGCAACAATCCTACCGTGCTGCTTTATTTTATATACAATTATCTAATATTTTGTTAACCTGATTTTTGAGAAATACTTTTTAAGAAACCTAGGAACTATCCAACACAGGAAGAAACATCTCTATCATTCTACTATTACTCTAATTCCACATCATAATTCATTTGTTTCTGATGGTTCAGAGGAGTCTCATTGCACATAATGCTGTTGAAGGGCTGGGTGTTGAGATAGCATACAGACATCCCCATCACTAGAGGGCTCTTTCATAATATATTTTACCCCTGTGCCAGGGGAGTGATTTCTAGGTTGGCCTCGGATTAGATTCAAGCCTACCTCGAAGCAAAGACTGGAAGTGATTAAGTAATATTAAGTTTAAAAAATCTATCTTGGGATAACAGCAGCCTACCTCCAGTACGACATGAGGACAGATGGCAACTACTCTCGGTATGAATGCTGCAAACTTGTGGTATGTTTCAAAGCTTGCAAGGCTGTGTCATATCTCTGGGGTTTCCCTTTCATTGGAATCAGTGGAACTCCATCCAAAGAATATAAGGAAAGTGAGTTATCTTTCAGGAGAGTTTCTTTTCTTATCTGTTTAATATGGAAAAATTCACTTTATAACTATTTGAAAGAGAGCTTCCAACTTTGGCACTAATGGAAATACTGGATACTTTTCATATATATTTAGAAGGTTATTTGAAAAAGAAATGTTCTGTCTTTTTTATATCATTTTTAATCAAATACAGATATTCTGATTACTACGTCTTGGTTTCCTATCAGGCTGTACATGCAAAAATAAAACTAGTTCAGGTCTCAGAATCTCCAGTTGGGGGTGGGGGAACCAACCGTTTGAAGTGCTTTGCCAGCTTTTGGTATATTGTGCATTTTGTGTGTGTATATATAATATATGTAAATTATAAATAGATATATAAATAGATTCATATGGTTAAATGTTTAGTGTTTTTTCACTGTTCTCCAAGGAAATAAAGGTGTTTTGTATTGCTTTATGAACTGATTTAGAAGGCTTTATGGGATGACTAAAATATTTTACAGCTATTTCAGCCCAGAAATGGGTAGTTCTGCTCTGATGTAAATCTCGCCATTGTTTTTGAAAGCAGAATTTTAGGGTTTAAGCTGGCCCTACTGAATAGTACCAGGTAAAATGCACTTTCTCGTGGCATGCAGTCTATTTTCTCTGAATGAGCTTTCCAAACTAGAGACCACAACACGTTTACATTTGTGTGTGTGTGTGTCCCGTTTTCTTCCCTGCCTAACAAGAATTGCAGAACTTGAAATCTTTAATCTTTTGGGCAAAGAGGATGGAAAGAAAAACGATATGCTACTGAAGTAATAGGACATAAGATCTATCATTAGGAATAGATTATTAGTCCATCTGTTAAAATCCATTGTAGTGATAGTCTCAGTAAGTGAGCTGTACTTTGTAATTCTTGGCTGTGACAAATATGCCTTTGCTTTACTTGTCATAAAACTGTTTTACTGTTAATGGCTATTTCTTTGGTTGCATTTGCTTGAACTTAGTTGGAAGACCTTATTCAGACTGTTATGATGTCCATAAATGCAATTTAAATGCACTTAAAATTGATTTGCTACCATGGAGTGTGCTGAATTATTTCATTTAATAAAAGCCTTTGTGTAAGTGTTTTCATGTGTGATTTGTTTCTGTTAGCTTTTGCTCTTATTATAGTGAAACAAAAGCGTACCAGTGTTTTAGGAAGAGAAAATCAGTTATGTCTACTGTGCTGCATTAAGTAATCCAACACTGGAAGCAACGGAAATCATTACTTATCAGAGTTTTTAAAATTCCAGCATATTTTGAGGTAAGATCCTTTCATTATGAGATAGTTTAATATAGACACAGGACAGAGATATGTTTTCTATAGCTGAAGACAAAAACATGGTGCTACCACTGAAGTCTTTCAACATTACTACCATGTTGCCATTCATTTGCATTGTGCCATATCTGTAGTTGGAATTGCATTTCTCAATAATCCAAATATTTAATCAGAAAGGAAGCTGCACGTGTCAGTGAAGGCATCGTTATTGTTTCAGTTGTTTCAGCTCCCAGTTGAAATTTCTAAAAGTCAACTTTTAATGTTGGACAATGTTTATTACAGTGTGCCCTCCTATGGTGACAAGTATGGCTACAGTCTTTTAAAAGTCACAAAACTGCACAGACTGTTCGGTGGAGGGTGAGTTAGGCTCAGATTGTGCTTTCCCATTGTTATACTTGGCTCTTGACGGGTTTGCCAGAAGCAGCTCTCCCCCAAACAATTAGTTAAAAACAGGACAAAAGTGGTATGGTTTTATTTTCAACTTTAATCAATATTAAATATAATTAATATGATTATCCATCTATGCTTTTTATTCTCAGAGACTGCCTGGACAAGTCCCTGGATCGCACATGACAGAATGGAAGAAAACTTTTTTAAAAATTATTTTTCTCTTCTATAACATTAAATGCTACAATTTGCTACTTTTTGGGTCCACAACTGGAATTATTGGGAGTCACATGCATGCCTGGAATCTTTGAACAGACACAATATTCACACACACAAGTTCTTTAACCTGGAGTGGGATGATAGCAATGATGGGTAAGTTACATGGCTTATTAGTCCAGATATGCATAGAAAGGATACACAACATTACTTTCCAATTCATTTTCCAACAAAAAAGGGAAGGAATTTTGCTTAAATCAATTATCTCTGTATATGTTTTAATCACATTTTAACTATCTTCAGTGTATTTATAGGCAATCTAACACTATTATGACTCTAGACAGGTATAAGATAATTTAAAACAAAGTACAAAACAATAAAGAAAATAAATATCCAGTAAAATAGCACAAGACTAACAAACCCATCTTCTGTACGAGGTGCACCATTCACTTCACCCAAGGCCTGTGGGAAGAGCAACATTTGGAGGGCTCTTTTGAATAAAGTCAGGGTGGAGGCTCATATAGATTTCAGGAGAGGTATCATTCAAGAGGCAGGAGCTGTAACACATTATACTCCTTTTTCATGAGTCACACAGATGTCACTGTTTAATCAAGGCACCCGGAGCATTCCAACTTCATTGCATCATATCGGATGAGTAGAAACTGCAGAAGATAGATGATCCTTTTAGATAATTAGACCCAATGCTTGACCAAAGACAAACAAAACATAGTAAAGCGTTATGCAAAAATGGGGATTATTTTGGTTCGGAGGGGGGGTGACTGATACTTCAGAAGAGTTAAGAGCAGTGGTGAAATCCTACGCGGTTTGCAACCGGTTCGCTGCCTACGCATGCGCAGTGCGTGCCAAATGCAAACTTTGCGAGTGCATGCGCAGTGCACACCAAATGCATGCCGCGCACGCATGCAGTGCATGCAGTGCATACCAAATGCATGCTGCATGCACATGTGCACTGCACACTAAATGCAGAACAGCAAGAGGGGGGATCAGCTGTGCCGTGTGATTTAGATTTGGTAGAAAGCAGGATTTCTAGAATTTTTTTACTCCCAGTTTGCCCAAACCAATAGCTTTTATTACTACCAGTTCGCCCAAACCGGTAGCATTTCACCCCTGGTTAAGGGCCATCAAAGAGAGAGTTATGAGGGATAAAGAATGAGGCTCTCTCACATGAGCTGGTCTGGAACCACTTTATCAAGTCACAGCAATTTTTAATCAAACGTCAACGCCATGATCAAAAGGAGCTCTAGTGTAGGTGCGCTAAAAGTGATTTCAGGAGCCACTACTTTGTTTGCCATGATGTGTCCCTTCAATATAACCAACAGAGGGGTAAAACATTAAAACAAGGTCAATGTTCAATGCTATAGCAGATGCACTATGTACACAATCCCTGGGATTTAGAAATCTGGCTTGAACAGTCCTGTCTGAATCCATGGATAACCGTTGCCAATCGAAGTAAATAGGATTAAGCTAACAGAACAAGGAAGCTTTCTAGATGCCAACAAAATCCACCTAAAGCAAAAATGGCAAACGTGGCCTTCTAGATACTGTTAAACCACAATTGCTGTCATTCCTTATCATTGGCCATAAATTGATGGAAGTCGGACCTCAGCACCATTTGTTCATTTCAAGCTTAACAAATGCTTGACAAAGTTAAGTTTTATTTATTCCCAACTTTTTAATGGGAGCGAAAATAGATTTTTGCATTGTTCTTTTGGTTTTTATGGTATACATTTATACTATACGAATTATATAGCATCCTTTAAAAAAACCCACCCTCTTGATGTATGCCTTTTGTGAGATGTGTCTGTTGTGAATCACCATCTTTGCACATGGAAAATGGAAACAGCAACTCTTGGTTCAGAGTGAAATAAAACAGGATAACATAGCAAGAAGATTCAAAATATAGAATTTAGAACACAGGAAATATCTTGATGGCCCTACATAAAATCCGATACAAAGGCTTTGTTGTACATCTTTGCAATTCAAGGTTCATAATTTGGGATGCCTTACACATTTGGGTTGCAAGGCTACAGACAATTACTAGAAGGCAGTCTAGAGACAAAAAGTTAACTCCTGCCATCTAGTGGTCATCTAACATTTTTGCATCTTCATTGTCAGTCTGATTTGAGCAGCTCCTTAGGTTGTAACTTTGGAGATCTTTGCCTTGCCATTATTTCCAGTATTACACTATTATTGTAATAAGCACAAATAGTTGCTGGTTATTGGCTACCAGCCTGAGATATACACACATAAAATAATAATTAAATGCAGTCTTTGGAAACAGGAACAGAGATAAATTTCATTTAACAGAAACATTGACTTTGCAAAGTCAAATACTTTGGAGAGAGAGAATTGATTGCAAACATAGGAATTCTACATTTCTTTTTAAAAATCTATTGAAAATTCTTGTTTGAAGCTAAGCCTGCATCTATAGAATGCATTGCATTGCATCTATAGAATGCATCTATAGAATGCATTTGAATTTCAGACTAGCTAACCATATTTTATGAAACCAATTCATGTGGTCAATGTATGGTTCATGAGAAGCCTAAGATTAGATTAAGAAAGCAAAGCTTCATACAATGGCATGTAGCTGACTTTGCTAAGCAGACGTCAGACCTCATTAATATTTGTGTAGGAGACTACCAGAAAAATCTCAGGACTGTGGGCTGAATAAGGCTTCCCCATTAATAAAAAATATTGTGAAAAAACAGAATGGCAAACCACTTCTGTATCATTGCACAAAAACAACCCAGACATGTAGGCATCCGAAATAAAGCATGTATTTATATTTTGCACTTCGTAAACATAATGAAAAACTATTTTGCATGGACACAGACATAATCTCATTGTGGCTCTAATTTTACAAGGGTGGCAGATACAAAGCTAACACTAACCCTGAACACGGCTTTCTCCAATCTTATGACACCTCCCGTCTGTTGACATTACAATTCTCAGAATTCCAAACACAATCAAAGAATTCTGGTAATTGAAGCCTTATCAGACCTGGAAGGGTCAATGGATTAGGGAGGGGATTCCAAAATATTTTCAAAATAAGAAATTAGGGCGTGCAATATCAGTGCCATTATGCTGTCTTTAGAAATGTTCAGCCTCCAAATTTGTTTTGGAACCAAAATACAAAACCATTGTTTTAGAAGATACAGCACTAGCACTTAGATTTATATACCGCTCCATATGCTTTACAGCACTCTTTGAGCTGTTTACAAATATTAGCATATTGCCCCCAACAATCTGGGTTCTCATTTTACCAACCTTGGAAAGATGGAAGGTTGAGTCAAACTTGAGCTAGTCAGGATCAAATTCCTGGCTGTGGGCAGAATTAGCCTGCAATATTGCAATGTAACCACTGCACCACTAGGGCTCCTTGTATCAGAAGATAAGTAAATACTTACAATGTACTCCCTCCTGGGAATAGGGGCACTGCTATATAGGATTTGTATTTTTATGGTGAATGGGAAGACTTTTTCATGTAAATATGCACCCAGTTATGGACCAACCACTGAGGCGCTGTGACTGTCTGCGGAGTTGTGATTGTTTTTCTCTGTCAATGCTGCACCTCATTATAGACTAAAGATATCCCTTCTGCAGAATTCTGATACCTTAAATAATCAGTATTACCTGCTCAAGCCCAATTTCATTTCAATTCTGAGATCACATTCTGTTGTGAAGAGGGAACTTCAGTGGTTGCAACTTCTTAAAGACAAATTCCCACATCAGCACAACTATTAAAAGTGCAATTGCACATTTTTTTCATCTAGCTACTTGACCCCGATGATATGCACAGAATCACAGCCATAAAAATAAAACTCCCACTTGTTTACTCAAAAAGAGCACGTGCTATACTCAGTGATGCCCTCTCTGAAAATTTAGCCTGTAAGAAAAATCTTATATGCACACATACACACTGCTCAAGTTCTTTAATGATGTCCCATTGTTTAAAAAAACAACAACCAGAGTTCCTTAATCCTCTTACCTGATTTGAACCATGAACTAATATGACTGGTTCACAAACGTGCAGCACAACTAATTGGTCACATTTTAATCTTCCAGCTAATCCCAACCCTTCACTCTCTCTCTCTCTCTTTCACACACACACATTGGGAAGCAAGTCCCATTATAAACTATACGGCTTGTTTCCACATTCCACGTGGACCTTACTAGGAGTTGAGTTAGATCAGCAGGCTCCAAGGATAGTAAATCAAGAAAATCTCTCGGAAATATACAGAAATGCCTTGAAAGTATGCTTTCTGTTTTTATTAGCCAGCCAAGTGCTTGACAGAGAAAAAAAAATAATGTGGCAGAATTGTCATCACCATAAATACATTCATACATTAAATTGCTTGTTTTCAGTCAGCTTTTAGACAAACACATTCTGTATGGGGTAATTTTTTTAATTTTTTTTTTTTGGTGGGAGTTTGTTTATTTGAACAGATCAGGCACAAAACCAAAAAGAAATCCCCAAGGGAGCATCTGTTGTTATTAGGATTAGTGTGAAACACGACTTGACAACAAAATCTTCACATGAAAGCTTGGGTTGAAAAGACAACATTAAAGGCGCTGCTATTCATCCCACTTGCTAATCATTTGTAAACGTTACTACTCCCCACTCCCCCCCCCCATCTGCAATAAGATCTATTCAGAGAACGCCGGACATTTTCGATCGTCATAGATCTCTTTATTAGGGGGAAGCGATAAACTATATAACGATAAACTTGCTATAACCCGAGTCTCACATGGCGTCTCTTGCTTAAAGTTTAACACCACCAGCCTGCTGGCCACCAATCTCCGGATTCCAGGCAAAGATGGGATGTTCGGCGATTCTCAAGCAGAGGAAAACGCTACTAACAACAGCAGGGTCGCCACGAACGTCGGGATCTTCCAGGATCCGCGTGCTAAACGGAGTAAACCCCCCTGTATTGCTCCGGGATCGCTTTAACATCCTTCCGGCATCGTCCTAGGAGTCTGCGCATGACGAAGGGTGGGAAGGTAAGGAAAGAAAGGGTTTCTATGGCACCAGCCAACAAACAGGAGTCGATCCAGCCCGGGAGTTGTTGTTTTTTTTCCCCACCGAGTCGCAGCTGCAGATTCCCCTTTCGAGCAAGAGGAGTCGGTGATGTAGATGGGTGAGTTAATGGCTGCTGGGCGTTTTCAAAGGAGGCAGAGTGAAAAGCGAAGCTCGAAGATCTGCTCAGATCTTTGAGCATCCTTGAGTTTCCTTGAGCATCATTTTTTTCTTCATCGTTTAGGACAGGGGTTTCCAACCTTGGCAACTTTAAGACTTGTGGACTTCAACTCCCAGAATTCCTCAGCCAGCTTTGCTGGCTGAG
>WNWU01000003.1:39217456-39274867 GCA_012654045.1 Ptyas mucosa | reverse complement strand
CTGAGTTGCCTGATCGGCAGAGGCTTTTTTCTTTTAAAAGCCTCTGACGATCAGGCAACTCAGCTGGGATTGTCAGAGCCTTTTAAAAGCATTTTTTTACAACCTCTTCGGCTGAATAGGTTGTAGAAAAAATGGTTTTAAAAGTAAAAAGAAAAAAGTTGTAGAAAAAAAAGTTGTAGAAAAAATGCTTTTAAAGGCCTTGACGATCCCAGCTGAGCTGCGTGATCATCAGAGGCTTTTCTTTTTACTTTTAAAAGCATTTTTTCCGCCGAAGAAGTTGTAGAAAAAATGCTTTTAAAAACAACAACAAAAAAAGCCTCTGATGATCGCACGGCTCAGCTGGGCATGGGGGGGGGGGGTAGGGATTTTTGCTACCGGTTCTCCGAACCACCCTCCGCCATCATTACAGGATCGGGCGATCCAGTCCAAACCAGGAGCATTTCATCCCTGCCCTTGTGTCATAAAGGTTTTTGTAGGTAATAAGATGTACCTTGAATTGCACCCAGAGCCTGTAGAAAGCTAGTGCAACAGTAATGTTACATTGGCACCTTTAACTACCGTATCTATATCAGTTTCTTCTGGACCAATTGTAACTTCTGAATGGTATTCAAAGGTAACCCCATGTGCAGTGTTGCAATAGCCCAAGTGGAGGGTAATGAAAATATGGGTAACCATAAGCAAAGCCTCCTGATCATGGAAGAGATTCTACTGGCATACAATATGTAATTGTAAAAAGGTCCTTTTGACCACTACTACCACGAGGAGCCTCCAGATTGCACACCAGTTCTGTCTGGGGGGAATACAATCCCCTCTAGAACTAAATAGAGAAAGTCTTCAGATCCAGGGGGCCTAAAATCCAGAGTCACTCAGTCTTGTTTTGATTAAGCAAACTTCTCCCCATCCAGATATCTATAACCTCCAGATATTGGATCCCAATAGAGTCCATCTAGCACCCGTGATGCACTAATCAAATAGATATTTCCTGTGGTGGGAAGTGGGTGCAGAGAACTTCAAAGCCAACTTTTGCCTTCCATCTGGAGCAATGGAACATTGTCTTTATAGGAAACATTCTGAACCCAATACTTGAGATGTGTTGAGCTACACCTTTTATAGTTCTAGAATTGCACAATCAAAAGCTCCTCCCAATTTAGCTTTGGCTTATTCCAGAACAAATAGGTATTGGTCCAAACAATGCAGTGGGCCTCGGCTGCTGAAAATATTCATGTTTTAAATATTAATGAGGTATTGTTGGCAATAGATCATATTAAGGAGAGGGTTGTGCTTCACTTTAATAAAATAAAATTATTTTTTTTAAGTTGGGGAACTTAATTATGATCATTTTCTGCTTCAAAAGTTGTAAAAATCATATATCCTTAACTTTATTTGCAATGAGATACACAGTTATAAGCTTAGTTAACAACGGAATAAATCTAAAATTTAACCCCTAGTATTCATCTCTTAGTTGAGAAACTGCATTTCTCAGTTATATACAGAATTGCTGTTTGGGAAAAAGAAAAAGCATTTAATTCCTTTATTATATTTCATATTCAAATGAAATGACCAATGCCTATCTATAGATAAGAACTATTTTCAATAATACAAGAGAACAATGCATGTTTGGAGGCCAAATAGTACTTTTATATCCTCCTTTATATTGCATATGGATACTTTTCTTTTATAGTGTTTAAAAAAACTCTAAAAAGTAATTTATTATTTCTAAGGACAATTGAAGAAAACTTACATTAAGTCCCACCTCATTAAGTCCCATGTATATTTAGCACCAAAATCACCTATGCTGATGTCAGAAATTTAGCATTTTTGAATGCTGAGTTTTCTTGAGATCATATTTTTATGAAGATTATAGCAAATTCATATGATGACTCAAGATTATTAACGTATTTCTGATGTTAACCTGTTTCTGAAACTAGAAATTGATCTTTCAAATATCATATACCTTGTTCCTTAATCATGCCCCATGAACTAGAGAGAAGGCTAAGAATGCTACACACATCCCACCTAAAGTTACTAGAAAAGCCACAACGCTGTTGCAGACACTGAAGGTAACTTCTGTTAAGGTTTTATTTGGTTCTCTTGCATTGCCTTCCAATGTCAGTATATTCAATAATCATTACAGGCTTCTGTGGCCATGAGATGCTCTTCCTATAGCACCTTCATGTTGCTTTTAAGTTGGCATTTCTCTAGGCATCGTTAAGATACCCTCTCTAAAAAATAAATGTCAGTTTTAATAAAACGTGATGTTCATTTAAAAGGAAAATGATCAATGATATCTTTGCATCTATAGGAGCACTCTATGTGTGATTGCACTGGCTCTTGATAGCGTAGTCTTTTCATCTTATTTAAATCATAAATATTAGTTATAACATCACATAATTACCTGTTTATAGAAATAACACTATATTTGTAATTGCTTATAGAGCAATACCTAAGTAGATGATTCGATCGTATTTATTTATTCCTTAATTTGATGCCTTTTCTTCAGTAGTTTATGGATTGATGTGCAGCCACTTTAGTTAATTCTGCCTATTGTGTAAATCGAGGTAACGAAATTAAGTTAATAAACAATGGTTCACTTAAACTAAGTAGTGTATATTAACAGATTAACAGAGTTGGAAGGGACCTTATAAGTCATCTAGTCCAACCCCCCACTCAAGCAGGAGACCCTATATACCATTTCTGACAAATGGCAGTCCAATCTTTTCTTGAAAGTCTCAAGTGATGAAGCTGCCACAACTTTCAAAGGCAAGCTGTTCCATTGGTTGATTGTTCTCACTGTCAGAAAGTTCCTCCTCATTTCTAGGTTGAATCTTGGTCAGTTTCCATCCATTATTCCTTGTGTGGCCTTCATGTGCTTTGGAAAACAATTTAACCCCCTCCTCTCTGTGGCAGCCTCTCAAATATTGGAACACTGCTATCATGTCTCCCCTGATCCTTCTCTTTACTACACTAGTCATGCCCAGTTCATGTAACTGTTCTTCATATGTTTTAGTTTCCAGTCCCCTAATCATCCTGGTTGCTCTCCTCTGCACTTTTTCTAGAGTCTCAACATCTTTTTTATAGTGTGGTGACCAAAACTGGAGCTGTACTCTAGGTGTGGTCTTACCAGGGCTTTATAGAGTGGTATTAGTATCTCACTTGATCTTGATTGTATCCAAGCTAATCTAATCTGACACTGAGCTACCTAATTGTTTGGGGGATTCAGTGGCATCAATAAGTGTCAATTCTTAGTGACCACATACTGTAGGTAAATTTTCTCCATGATGATTTTTTCCCCAGTCTGGTCCTTCGAATCTTCCTGCAATGCACTCATCATTGCAGTAACATCCACTTTGCTACTGGTTTTCCCTTCCTTCCCTTCCTTCTGTTTCATTCCATCTTTCTAGGTTATAGGAGCTACGTCTTCAATCATGCATCCAAAGTATGATAATTTGAGCCCAATCACTTGTGGCTCAAATGAAAACTCTGAATTCATTTATTTGATAATTCATTTGTTTGTTTTCTTGGCTGCCAGGTATTCTCAGTAGTGTTCTCCAACATTCAAAAAAAAAAGTAACACTCATTCTATCCTGTTCAAAGGCCAAGTTTTCTTCTATAGTGTCACAGGGAAAACCACAGCCTGCATGGTTCTTGATACGTATAGACATATTCCAGCATCTCTAAAACCTTCATTGCTACTGTACTGACTGTGGCAAATTTCTGGTTCTTTTACTTTATTGTTAATTCTGAAAGGAAAAGCTACTCACTATTTCAATATCTTTAATGTCAGCCTCAAGGCTGGTTGTTGTATCTGTTGACATTAGTTTGATCTTCTTTAATTTAATCTCTGTTCCATTTATTTTTTCATTACACTCCTTAATTTATATTAGTAGTTTGCAAGTCATTGCTTTTTCAGCTATCAGTTTAGCATTATCAGCATAGTGCGGATTAATAATGTTTCTTCTTCCAAATGTAAACATTCCAACACTCCACTTGTTATAATTTATTTTATAGGTAACATATTTGCCCCAATATAGAAAGGATAGCACTTGTTCAGGAAGCTGATGAATAAAGAAACACAAATACAGAAGGGTACAAAGAATAATGTGGATGTGAATTTCTTGGCATTGTTAAGAATCAGTGTAAATCTTCCGCAATGAGATGCCATTTGGGACATTTGACTTCAACTGTTAGCCATGCTGATTGTGAATGATGGGGAATAAAACCTTAACTCTCTAGGTAGCAGTAATTTGAGGAGGATCTAACTTGTAATTGATATACTAGTCAGCTATTAAAGTGCTTTTACTAGTCTTTTAACTGAAATAAATGTATTTGCATGAAATTAATCTATTGCATATTTTCAAAGGAACTGGAAGCTACCATAAGCAGAACAGAAATAGATATAGCAAAGAAAGAAAATAGCACCAAGCATTATGAAACTGAAACTCAAGCAATACAGAAACGTCTTCACATACTGTCTGGTAATGAAAAACTCTTCTTCTCATGGAGTGTCATTCTTGCTATCAAGCCTAATTTATGAATATAAACTGGATCACTGTTGAATTTCTATATCTGTAAACGGCTATCTAAAATGTAGCCATATTCTGTATATTGCAGTACAGAATGTGACCATATTCTATATTCTGATAATGGATTATCAGAAATCAGGAAAATCAGGCTTTACAAGACACAAGAGCTTTGTGTTACAATCACACTTGTAATACCAAGCAAAGCTGTCTTTTTTTTTTAGATGAACATGTTTATAAAGTCCAGGGGCAAAGGAGAAAAAAGACTGTTACTCTAACCAGTGTAGGAAATTCAGGCTTTCCCAACATTTGCTAGATTAAGAAATATGAGTATTTGTTTGATGCCTATTAGAATATCCATTTTGGAGCAGATGCTATCTATCCATGTTGTATTACAATCCTAAACCATGGTTTATAAACTACAATTGGGCCAGTCTATAAGCCTTGCTTAAGATTATCATTGCTCAAATGATATATGAATCCAGTCACTTCTAATACAACTTTTCTTTCTTAGGCAGCTAGGTGGATTAAGGCACCAAAAATACTTTTCTAAAACTTTTTAAACAACATCTGCTGTATTTCTTCCATGAGAGGGGAGAGTTCCATAGTACAAACTTGCTACCCTAGAATTCTCCATTCATGGCTGAATTTACTAATGCCCCTCAACCTTGTTTATATTTTTAAAAAACTATCACAATTACCCTGTTTCCCCCAAAATAAGACATCCCCTAATAATAAGCCCAATTGGGCTTTTGAGCGCATGGTAATAAGGCCAAGCGTTTATTTCAGGGTTCAAAAAAATGTAAGACAGGGTCTTATTTTTGGGGAAACACGGTAGATATTTCCCTCCCTACTAAAACCACAATAATGGAGGACGCTGAAACTCAGATTGCTAAAGCCAGCATGAGCATTCCCATCTGCATTGCTGTTGGAAGAAGGAATCTGGGCAAAAGGAAAAGGAAATAGAGCTCCAAGATTTTGAGTGCAAAGCTGTCAAGCTATCTTCCTGGACTGAGGGACACTAAAATACAAACACATAACTCTGTACATATTGTTTATGTGTTTACACAACGAAAATAGCCTAGTGATTTTCAAGAAGTTGCACATAAGGTGCTGCAGCAACTCAAATATTGTTTATTCTGATTCTCGCACATACTGTAAGCATGTTTTATCTGGATATAAGCCCTGCTTTGTTTCAGTAGGTTATCTTTCCTAATAAGTAGTTTTAGAGTCTCAGCCTCAGAAACATCTGGAGGCTTAGTGTCATAATTCAACTAAGCAGTCACACAAGAAAGGAAATAGATGTTTACAGGAAGACCAGACATATTTTAAACGTGTGGAGCGATCCTGATGATTTCCTGCAGATGCAAGTGCTAAAGAAAAGCTGCTATTAATGGAGGAGGTTACAAAACTGAAGAAAATGGTTGAACACTCTACCCAGGATATTTCACACAAAGAAGCAGAACTGCTAAAAATTCAGAGAGAAATGCAAGAGACTGTGAATTCAGTGAAAGAAAAAGAACATGCTGTCTGTCTTTTGGAATCAAAAGTAAGCTATTGCAGTTAAGACATTTACCAAATGCATTTGTGAAAGAATTATTGCTATGTTAGAGGCATATATGGTTGAATTAATTTTAATTTTAAAATGAGAGACGTGTGATGAATAGCCTGTTCTTTCTTAAAAGTGAAAATAATATATATTTATTACCTAAACTATAATTTATCTAAACTATGTGTCTTCAGTATGCTTTTGCTACTCCAAATAGATGACATTTCTAAAGAAGAATATAATTCCACTTTTTTCTGAAGTACAAACTTTAAAATATATATAGTTCTGAAAACTTTGGTCATTATGTAGACCTACCCATACATAAAGTAAAAATTTCTGAGTTGGATTATTTGAAGAAGATCAAACCTATGTTATTATTTCTTAGTTCCTGAAAATTGATTTTGGAATTTAGTTCTATGAAATGGCCAGTGATCTCTGTCAATTAAGCCTTCAGTCTTGTTATGAAACAACAGCCTTCATTAGTTTAATACGAAGCCTTGAGCATTAAAATTCATGTTCATGTCTGCTCTAATGAAAATTGATTAACATTGATATTATTCAGAGCTAGCTCTAGTATTAAAATGAGTACTGCTTCCAGAATTATGAACAGGGATGTGGTTTTCTTACCCCATCAACCTCCTCCAGCAGTGAGTGCTCATTTTAGTAAAACTGGAATTAAAATCTGGTGAAATTTGGTTTAAACACAAGAAACAAGATGCATAGATGCTAGAGTTATGACAGATGCAATCTCTGATAACAAACGGGCAATCTGGAAGGTTAGTGCCTAAATATTATATAAGCAACAGATAATAAGTGTATATTCCTTATTCTAGAAATGGATCACTCTATACCAGGGGTGTCAAACTTGCAGCCCGCGGGCTGGATGCGTCATGCACCGGCCACGCCTACTCCCGATCAAGCGAAGGGAGAAAAAGTTGCGATAAGTCACATGACGACAATGTGTCATCGTGAGTTTTACACCCCTGCTCTATAGTCTCACCAGAACAATCCTTAATGATGCTTACAACAACAGCAAAGCCTGAGGAAAGGGAATGTTTAGCCTTCATTTTATTATATGTTTTATTTAGTGTCAGCAGAAGATTTGGCAGTACCAAGACATGGAAAAAAACCTTTCAGAACTCAGATCACAGTGCACACAACTGCAAGTATTGCTTTACCGCTTAGAAGAGAAATTATCAATGAGCTCCCAATCTCCACAAGAGACCATTGTTAAGGAACTTAGGTAAAGACATTTGTGTTATCCACCTTTTAATATTTTCAAAACTATTCAGTTTCTCTTGTTCACATTGAATAGCTAAGCATTTCTGCATAATCTATAGTATAGCATAGTATAGTAATAAAATCAGGACAGATAGTGGTAGCAATAAAAACCTTATTTCTGAATGATCAGTGACAGCTAATATTTAAAATGATTTATACTTAGTGAGGAAGCTGAACAATTAAGGCAGATCCTCAAGGAAAATGAGCTTTCAGCTGATGAAGATAAGTATTTGCTCAATAAGATGGCAGAAGATTGTGGACATTTGACAAAGGAGAATAGTCTTTTACATGCTCAAATGCAGAAAGTTACCAAACATCTGAACCAGGTAGGCCTCATCTGTTCCTCAGATTCCAATCTTGAACCACAGAAGAAACCATGAATTTCAGTGCAAAATTTGTTCTTTGTAAATTATGAATTTCCAGAACATTGATTGACAGATCCACGCACAAGTACATAACGGAACATTATAAATTTGAAGGATTTTACTATAGTAATAGCCATAAAGACTAAAATAATAGAGGACCTTTAGGGGAATTCTATTATGTCTTGTGATTGCAAAAGTAGTAATAGGAATTTTATGGCATAGGAGTTAAAATCAGCAGCATATTATTACTGCTATTTTACTGCTATTTTCCAAAATAATTTCTTCATATTTTCAGGATTCAGTGAGTCCAAAAGTGATCAGGAACGCCATTCATTCTGATACCCTCTGTCTCTCAACCTCTGTCTTCCATGCAGCAGTGAATAAAATAATTTTTACCAAATTCTGAGTTGATCTCTTGCATGAGAAGACTGAAATTAGTTTGAGGCCTATATGAAATCAGTTGTATTCCTAGTTGCTCACCCCTTTCTCACAGACAAGGTGGTGTTACTGCATGTACAACATGCTAATTTTTAAAAAGAAATTGTAGATATTGAATTATTTGCAGTCTTATAAATATTATGTGAAGTTAAGAGAAATAGCAGTAGCACCTCAGAGGAAGAGATACCATGATTCATTTTACTAATATATTAACTCATATAAATGCCGTAGGAAAGGCAGCTGAGAGAGGAGGAGACTTCTTCCTATTCAAGAAGAGTGTCTGAGCTAACATCAAGAAGAGAGAAAACATGGCAACTTAAGCGGAAACTCACCCACTTGAAGACTCTGTTACAAAACCTAAGACAGAAAGTTCTTAAAGCTCAGGAACAGGTTGTAACAATATTCTATGTAACTCAAATTCCATTGGTAGAATATAGATGTACCTGGGGAATTAAGTAATGCTGGAGATGACCTATCTCAGTGCCTGAAGGCTCTGAGCATCTGGATGGGAAAAAATAGGCTTCAACTGAACCATGGTTAAGATTGAGTGGTTCTGGTTTTTAGGACCTGCTGGTTTTACAACCTTGCCATCTTTGGTGCTGGATGGGGATACACTGTCCCAGACAGCCAGCTTGACAATCTGGGGTTCTTCTAGAGTCATGACTCCTGCTTAAAAAGCAGGTGGCAGTTGTAGCTTAGAGGAGCTTTGCATAACTTCACATTGTGTGCCAGTTGCATCTGTTCCTACGTTAAAGGCATCTCTCATGGTCACTAGTCACCTATTTGGGTTACTGTAATGTGCCTTTGGCATTTAGTCATGCCGGCCACATGACCACGGAGACGTCTTCCGACAGCGCTGGCTCTTTGGCTTTGAAACGGAGATGAGCACCACCCCCTAGAGTCGGGAACGACTAGCACATATGTGCGAGGGGAACCTTTACCTTTTTAATGCACTCTGGTGCACATGGTGCTGCCCTTGAAGAGTATCTAAAAGTTTCAATTGGTGCAAAATTTAAGTTTAGTTATGTATGTTATGTATGTTGTAGAACACAGGTTAAACCTCTGCTTTCTCAGCTGCATTGGTTGCCAGTTTGTTTCCAGGTCAAATTCAAGGTGCTGTTTTTGACTTTTAAAGATCTACATTCCATGGAGTTAGCTATCTGAGGGATTGCCTCGCCCGGATTACATGTGTTCATCTGTCCAGATCCAACAGAGAGGGCATACTATTATTGGCTAGGGAGCGACATTTGCCGGACCCTAGACAACAGGACTTCTCTGCTGTGGCTACTGCCCTATGGAATATTGTTTTCCCCAAAGTGAGGCTGGTTTTATTACTTTTCATTTTCTGAAGATCCCTTAAAACCTGGATGCCTTCAGGCTTGGAGACCTCCAGGTGACTGGTGACTTAGTAAGGTAGCTACATTATTACTCTCATATTTCCTTTTCAGCTTTTATAGTTGTTTTAAATAATATTTATAATATTGCTTTAGTATTTATTACCTCTTTTTAACTTTGTTATACATTGCTTAGAGTCAGTTGTGAGATGGGCAGCTATATAAAGTTGATAAATAAATATGATAAATAAATCAAACCTAAACACAAGAGCCAATACACATTCCCTTCCCGTACTAGGGAATTTTAGTGATATCCCTTGGATTTTTGCAGAGACTCAAAATTAAATTTAAATTTAAATTAAAACAAGTTTAGTTTTTATCCTGCCCTCACTTTGTGGAAAGTAATTTCCAGTATGCTATTTGACAGAGTTGTCCTCAACCTGAAAAAGCTTACACTCATTTAGCATATAAATTCACCCATTCATGAAGCATGCTTAAGATCCTTTATAATTACACCAGCATAATTAAGGATAAAATTAAGGTAGTCTTTGAATCATTGTCTACAACGCTGTTGTAAGAATTGCCAGCAAATGTGACATGTATGTAAAATAAATGTAAATATATCTTTCTGAACAATCTTCCTTATTCCATTAAAATCAAGGAAGCCTATAACGCAAGCATGTCAATCAACTAGACATTTTTAAATGAAATTGAGGTTTAGACACTAATTAATACATTTCAAATTCACTGCAACTAGTTACTTCATCTACAAGAAAGAAAATCTACGGATCACAGAAGACAACATCTTCATACACAACTAATGGATTTAGAAAATCAACACACCAAAGTGCAACTGGAAAATTCTAAACTGAGAACAGAAAAAAATCATTGGGTGGAACATATTTCTCAAATACACAAACAGGTATCTTAAGCAACATACCTTTTTATTTACATTCAATGCTTTTGACATTTTGAAAAAAAACAAGACAGAATCTCTGTAATTGGCTTCCCATATTTAATAATATCTAGTATAAAATGAAGCAAATGACTGGTTATGACTCAGAATAAAATATTTATGAAAACTGCAGTTAAGAGAGCCAGATACAATTCTGTGAGCGTGTAGGGGAAGAACAAAAACAATCTATGCATTCCTGCCTGAAATTCAAACAGTTAAATGAATTAAGATTACAAAATTCATTAGGGTTAAACTGCTTCAAAGGAGGATCATTGGTGATTATTATTAGTCATGGCAGCTATTGGGATCTTCATGTTCAGGGATAACATACACAAATGGGAATAGGAGATGCTGGGATAAGGAAAGAGCAAAGCATTTCTGTTCTGCTGCATTTCCTTCAGAGGCATGTAGTTGGGGAAAAGGATGCTGGATTATAGTATATATCAAATTGAGATCACTGCTTTACAAAATGACCTGAGGCTTTTAGTTATATAACTTTCAATAACAAATGTTTGTTAAATCTAGAACCATTCACAATCCTGCAGTACATGACCTGCAGTGTGATCTGAAGTTCATCTAAGAACTGTTAAACTTCTCACTTTTTGGGGGGGGGGAATATTTTTTGGCCCACTCCCTTTTACAAAACTACTTCAGCTCGTTGATGTTTTGAGGCTGTATGAATTGCTCACTTGAAGTCCTGCCATAGCATTTCACTTGGGCTAGAAAAACAATTACAAAATGCAAACATCCTTCTGTATCCGTCTTTCTACTGTAGATATGTTTGTTTAGGATCATTTTTGTGCTGCATGATTCATATTTGCTTAGGCTTTGGCTCACAGACACACAGTGACATTCTCTTGTAGAATCTGGTACTATGCAGACTTGGTATCTATAAGCTATCCTGGTTCATCTTGAAGTAACCTTTATTGAACAGCCATTCATGAAGAGTATATACATATATTGTATATATACTATATACAATAGAAGATGCAATTATCCTTAAATGCATGACTATAGATGCTAGAAACTAAGTTTGATCAAATTTTCTAATATGAATCTCAATCATTTTTTTTTTGACGTCCATAGAGATCTCTGGATCAAGACAAGTTTCACTTTCATAAACCTGTTTCATAAACAACAGGTTCTGATGGAGCCACCAATATGTGGGCACCATCTTTTGTGGGAGAGCCCTCCAAACACACATCTGATTTGTCATTTGATTGAAGTTATCAATTGAAAAGCTGCTTGTTCTAGGACCTTACATACTTTTCCCAGCAGTCAGTGAATGTTGGCTTAATATATTCAATAAAGACATGACACAATACACTTGTTTTTGTCAGTCTCTTTATTAATAGAACCTTACTGAAGTTCTGATCATTGTCACATTGAAAGTCACCATACTGCAGAATTAGAGTGTGTGAAAGATTCACAGACTTCTCTCACCAGTATATAGTATTTTGTTGCTATAACAAGCAGATCGTTAAACCTGCTTTCCCTAGCATCGGTAGAAGGCTTCACTTTTCTTTTAGGTTCAGTGTCTGTTGCTTTTTTCATTGACACACAAGTGTTGGGGTTAAAGTCAGCCATGGAAGCTCATGGGGGCATTTTAGATCAGTCATTCTCAGTCCAAACTAATTTACAAGCTTGGTGTGTGTGTGTGTGTGTGTGTGTGTGTAAGGGGTATCTGGAAGAGGGAGCACTATTTTGAGCTACTGAAGGGAGGGGAAAATAAATATTATAAAAATGTTGACTCCTCCTATTCATTAATTAAAACGGTTCATTAAGATTTTGTCTAATTTGAGGAAACTTAGTTCAGCATGATGCCAAAAATGACTGTTATCACACAACGATCCACTACTTTTGTAATAAAATGTGATTGGTAGGCAAAACATTCAGAAAATCAAAAGAATCAGATTTACAGCCATCAAAGGCATACATTTTAGTGACTCCACATAACTTGTCCTTTTTGAAGGTTAGCAGAGTAAGCAAATATTTCTTTTGTTTGCTTCTTCATATACGTTGCAGAAATTAGCTTACCTTGATACAAAATTTAATAGCTTCAGTTTGTTAGGCATTTCTAGAAAACTATCATGATTATGGCTAAAAGTAGAGAGAGGGTTGTTATTGCAATACCATAAACATTACCCGGGCAACATATAACAAAAATGGTAAAGATATAAAAATGTTAAATGTTTAAGCCATGTTTAGCAATTCAATAAACCAAATTAAACATGGTGTTCCATGCATACTTAACAGTTCCTTAGAAAGGATTCCCTCAAGAGAGACCTTTCTGCATATTTAATAATTTGACAGGGTTGTCCAGTTCACATTCTACTGGATAGTTTGCATGACTTTAGAACTTGAGAGCCAGACCTGAAGTCAATCCCCAAAGACTGACAACCAACTAAGGTCTCTACCATATTAAAATCACCACAGATGATCACCACTGCAGCAATTATGACTGTTTTACATTCATTCATTAAAGCTTCAGATTCCTGTTTATGCTGAGCAGCTTGTGAATAGTTTAAGGATTAGGCAAATGAGGACTGGAAAATAATTGCCAAACCAGTCTTACTGACATAGGAAGGGTACATGAACTGTGACATTTATGTAGGGTTCCCCCCCCGCCCCGCCACCCCAGTATTCTTAGAGATGCTTTTATTAAATGTTTTGGAAGAATAGATGACTCCATTTCACAATAGGAAAGTTAATCTTTTTTTCCCAACTTTGTTAAGTCTCTAACAATTATAGCAGCAAATTCTAGGATTCAGCTTCAAAAACCCTTATAGCCGTTAAGTATTGTGACAAGTGTTTTGGACTAGAATTCTCATTTGGTGCATAAAATTCAATAGATAGCATTATAATGTCTGAAAGCATATATCATGATAAAATTGTTATCAAATTGTAACCAAACTTTCAGAATAGGACAGGAATAATCTTCTCCATCTCCTTGCTCTGTACTAGATCCAATTCTGATTTCTTCATATACTATTGAATTAGGAGTGTGTAGTGCTCCTGAAAAAACATTTATTTTTCTGAGTTTATACATGAGTACATTGTATTTTGCAGAAAGCAGGTCACCGTGTCAAATATCTCATAATTCTCATAATAATCTCTTATATATATCAATAAGGAGCCTGAGTGGCGTAGGAGGCTAATGCCTCCTACAAGGCAGCATTTAACATCCAGCTGCCTGCAATTACTGTAAGTTCGAATCTCACCAGGCTCAAGGTTGACTCAGCCTTCCATCCTTTCTAAGGTGGGTAAAATGAGGACCTGGTTTGTGGGGGCAGTAAGCTGACTTTGTATAAAATATACAAAAGTATGAAGGCTATTGCTTAACGCATTGTAAGCCGCCCTGAGTCTCCGGAGAAGGGCGGCATATAAATAAGAATAAAAATAAAAAATAAAAATATAGAGATTAATTTTAGTACAATTATATTGCAATATTCAGAATTAACATTTTTTTTCCTATTACACAGATTGCTGAAAACCAGAATGAAATCAGTTTTCTGCATAGCCATGTGTATAGCTTGTCATGTGATCTCAACAACTTGAAATCTGAAGTCAATATGGCCTCTATTCCTCAGAAGGAAAAGGGAAAGTGATCAATATATTAACAGCAAACTGTAGTTCAATGAACTAATAATTTGAAAGTAGTTAATTTTCCCTTATATAAATATCATTCGTTGAAAAGTTTCTTTAAATTAATAAGTTGTATTTTATACATGGGACTATTTTTAAAAAAAAAAATGACTTAGAGAAATGTTTTAAGATAAACTAGGTTTTTTACTTTTTAGATAATATTTTAAGTATTTGTATATTCTCTTAATTTCAAGGTAATTTTAATAGTTTTCTCATTATTAATGGATCAAATTCACATGTGAAAAGAAATTGTCACAAATTAGTACCAGTGAAAAAATAGGGTTTGCATGGTATTCTTTTTGACATGATTATGTTCAGCAAAACTGCAATGCTTTCATGATCAACCATCTCAAACAGAAAATAATTTACCTTTTTTAAAAGTCAGAATTCTTTCCGTATTCTTCTTCCTATAAAGGATCAGATTCATCAACTCTTCACAATATCTATAATGGTTAGTGCCATCTGAATCATCCCATTGAACAGATATTGAGTCCAAATTAACCGATTTATAAAGAGGGGAAATCTAATCACAAAAGTACCGGTACATAGAATGTACAAATTTACAGCACAGCAGTATGAAGAGAAGAGCTTAGTGCCATGTTGCTGTTGTACATGTTCTACACAATTCTCTCTACAACACCAATTCAGTAGAGAATCTATTACTTAGTATAGCCATGCAAATAATTTGAAAGGACACTTCAATACCCCCAACTTTGCAAGCAGGACCGTATCATGCTAAAGATTCTGTTTGACTGCTTCAAAGATCTTCTCTTGTCTCCCATTTTTCTTCACAGGCGGTTTCAGCAGATTTTTTGTGCGCACAAATGCATGAACTGAGAAAAAGTTTATATTAAATCATTGCGTTTTACATTTCTGTTCACTTGGCAAGTTGCTATGATTGAATCTTTTCCTGGCCCAGCTTCAATTAATTGCCTAGCCCTACTACTCCTTTTAGCAGTTCTACTTGGTCTCTCTGCTAATGAACAAAACATACATGATTATGAATATGTCAAAATCTAGAGAGTGCAGAAATTAAGACTGCTGTTTGGGATGCATATTAAGAGTTCCCAGGTTGTTCTGTCAGAGAAAACACCATTTGCAAGAAAAAATAGTGACCCATGATTCAGAATGTTCAATTTAACAATACTTAGCAATGTGCATATCCAGTTAGATGGAGCTGGTGGATTTTATCCTATACTTCTGCATAAATAGAAGCGTACCATGCTCTATTGGGTGCTAAAACAATAACATATCCAAAAAGCATTTAATATATTTTAAAATGTTATAAAGCCCTGCAGACATATATAAAGGAAAACTGAAATTCAAAGGGGCTTATATAAACTAATTTGATTGAAAAAATAAGTAGGTAAGCAAATTTGTGATTTTAAGGCTAGTAGCCAGGCTAAGCAAAGCAAATATATTACCATAATGCCGTAATTCTTATAAAGCTATAAACAAAGTCCAGAGCTAAACTAAGGCACATACCCTTAGCAGAGGGAGACTGAAGAGATACCATCTACATTATTTCTTGCAGTTTCTTAAATTGTATGCAGTAGCTTAAATATATATAAATAAATTTTAAACTATGGACTTTATTCTTTTTATTATGCTTCACATATTTACATGTAACTTTTTAAATTACTATATTTTGCTTTAGTTATGTACATTTTCATACCATAACAGTGTATTTAGGAAATAAAGCTTGCTTAAATAAACATGCTTCTTGCCTGAAGCTATTTTGGAAAATTGCTTAATAGTAGTATAGCTAACCGTCCAAATCCAGCTTAAACAAAGGTACTAGATGGATTGGTTCTTAATAGCTGTGCAGAATGTAAACCCGAGAAATCTAAGCCAATTTGAGGATTGATGTAGAAGTTAGGATTCAACAATAACTGATTCTTAATCTCTGGTTTATAAAGAACTTTTTCCAAAATATAAATTACCAACATTTTTATTCCTATTAGTCATAACCAATAAAAAGATCAGTGTTGACACAACTACCATGGGGTATCAGTGTTTAAATTCAACAGTTTTCTTTGATAAAATAATTTTGATAATGCTTATGTTTTGTTAAAGGAATAGCCAAAATGTCACACTTAAGATGTAATTTTTAAGAAACCTGACTAGAGATGCAAAATGCACAATAATTTATCCAAAGCCAACAAAAAATCCTGAATGTGTCTACAGATTTTTTAAAAAAAGATAACCCGAACAAATCACAACAATTCTGTAGTGTACCAAGTGTATATTTCAATTTACTGTATTTAATCTAACAACAGATTTGGTCATAATTTACCAGATATACACAAATGATTTAAGTAGCAAAAGGAGATTCGGTTTCAAGAGAGTAAGTAAAATACATTAAGAATGTAAAGCCAGGTCCAGTTTAAGCATTAAGTGAATAGTATGTTATAATAAAGCAGATTTAGGTGATTTTCGGACTAAAGATAGGTAGATCAATTGTAAACTATTTTATGGGGAATAAATGGGATGAAAGAAATCTTTATACTATAACTTACATATTCACAGAGCAGAACATTTACTTAACGTTAAAATACTTCCCATTCATATTATGTTTCCCCACTATTTTCTACTTTGGACCCCAACAGAATTACACATTACTCATTTCAGTCTAGAAGAGAATAAGATGTTTTCAGTTCTTAAAAACAAAACCCAAGAACTACTTATCTGTCAGGTTTACAGTGATGTGGAATCTACCAATAATGTATTTGGATAGAAAAGATTATACAATTTAATACCCATATGATTCAGTCTGTTTCATCCAGCAGAAACAGTGTCTAACATTAATCCATTGTTGTATTGAAATAAGGGATAATAAAGCTGTCTCTTTAAATATATTTTATATATATTTTTATATATATATATATATATATATAAACTTTGAACAGATGGAGCACCATTAAGATTCTATCTGTCAAAGCAATTAAGTTTACCACACAACTACCATAATTTAGTTCGCAGATATAAAATAGGAAAATATACTCATTTTAAAGTTAATAAACTCAAATATGGTGACCCTCAACTTATAATACAGTACTATCACACTGGCCTAGCTATGTATTATGATAAATGCTGTGCATATTTATTCACTGTGACATAGTAATATATTGAATGCAGTGTCTAAACTTCAGGTAGCTCACGTGCATTCAGGCTAGATGAAGCTGAGAATTCTAAGCATAAAAAAGGTGCAATACCCTCCCTTCCCTCAGAAAAAAAGGCCTGAAATCATTGGTACAATATAACAAGTTTAGAAAAGATTTATGGCTACAAAAATTCAAGTTTCAACTTCTCATCCAAAAACAGAAGCAAAGAGCATTGGGGATAAATAGCTCCAGCAATTATATTAACAATTTTCTTTTTTTAAAAAAAGAAGTTCCAGCAAATTAAGCTGCCAAGTTAAACGTAGTTTGTTTGGTATATAAAAGAACCCCCAAAATAGGAGAGAAGCAAAGATTCAGTTTGTGTTTACTTTAATGAAAAGCAAAGGGGCACAAAAAATAGACAGCCTTATGTCTAATTTTTCACATAACAAAAACTAGACAAAAGCAGACAGATTGGGCTGGACTATTAAAATCAAAAATATCAATTACACTCCTTTTCAGATTCTAGGACTCTAAGCTTTGTGATGGATTGAGGTATACAGTAGTGAATAAAAGTAATAGCCAATAGAATAGTGCTAACAAAAACATAAATTAAAATATGGGCAGCCACGCCAAAAAGTGTCTAACATAAAGTTCTTTAAGTGACAAGGAGAACATTTCTTTCATTCCAATCACAATCTTCCTTGCAGTTTTAAATCATTATTAACATTTGGTGAAAGAGCTGTAGCATTTTGCAAACTCAAAAGTACTGAAACCTAAGTAACTCAGGAAATTAAATATCAGTGATTAGGTTTCCAGGACTTGTCAGCTACCATATCCTGACAAAATTAAGTGACACAGATTCATGTCATCCAGAAGCTGGATATTTAAATTATTGGGGGAAGGGCAATGGCAAGAGAGGTGAGGTAAAGCCTCCTTTTAGGAAACGCGAGCCACTATGCCAGACTAGCCACTTTTGTTCAAAAACTATGATTGGAATCAAGGGAGCCATCTCCAAAAATTGCAATCTATTTCATCCATGTTAAGAGACACATGAATGATTAACATAGGCATAGTTAAGTACTATGCCAGATTAGGACCCAAATAGTAATATCCTATAAATAATAAAAATACATTTTTCCTTTGATAATTGACTGTAGGTGTGAGGACTCTATATAATTCAACCAAATGACTGTATGCTGTACAGTCCTGTGCAAATATCTTTAAAAAATTAATAATCCTTTTTTTGCTATAAGGCTTTAACCCTATAAATTTCACAGCAACATAACTTTCATCCAGCCTGTACCATATTTTTTCCAAGCCTTCAGTCCAAAAATTCAACATGGTCAGTCTGTATGACGTCAAAATAAAGCATCTATAAGATCAAATCTCCTCAGTCTTCTAAAGGCACACAGACTTCCCCAGATTCATCCCACCGAGTCTGGTCATTCTGTTCTTCTATATCATCAGGTAGCTCTTCATCAGCTTCCCCTACTTCATTTTCTTCAAACTCTTCATCTCTAGGAAAATCGGTGTCCTGTACCTGGTCTACTCCCTCTTGCGCTCCTGGCTGAGATTTGTCTGCACAGTCAACGCAAACACCGTAACGCCGAGATCCATGTCTTATTCCAACGCTGGCTGCTAGCATGAAAATCTTCTTGCACACCATACATTTGTACTTCTTATCCTTTTTGTGAACCTGCACAAAGGATAGAATTATTACATCAACAGATTTAATATAGATTTATTAAAAATGATTTCGGCTTTGTAATTAATCCAAACTAAGAATTTTAATATACTTGAAAGCCACAATATGGCTACACTCGTATCCAAAATTTGCACTTCACAAGCAGTGACAAAAATACAACCTTGTTACTTTGTTCTTGTTATATTTTTCAGCTCCTATTTCAGGCCCAATTCCTTAGTAAGTTGAATTATAAATTATTGTATGAGGCCATTTAAAACCTAATATCAGAATACAATATTACTTCCTGAAGCAGATATTCAAGCAGCCTTTAACAAGGAATGCCAACCTTAAATTTCCTTCAGTTCTTGAGATTAAAAGAAAATAAACTCTGACACCAACTTTCTTGGCTTTTTAATTACCAATACATTGTAAGGTGCAAAAATCCCATACTATATTCTTGTTACTGAATCAGAGCATGAGAAAATAGCTGAGATGCAGGTTTGTATTTATGCCTACTGAAACAAAAGCAAAGCAAGACTCTACATATTCATCTAAATCTGGTTACTGGTTCAACCCGAGCAGGCCTCTATTCATACATTTAGTTTATCTACAATAGTAACCTTCCTGAATAATGAATCAAGAGAAGTATTTCCATTTTTACAGTATTTAGAAAAAAACTGCAACAAATTTTCATTAATTATCCAATTTATTAATTTTGAATGTCTAAACATATTTTACAGGATCCAATCTGGGTCAGTCACCAGGACCAGAGGTTTAGTCTTCCGAGCTTTCGGACTCGTGCTGGAGCCCAACCTCAAGTAACTTCTCACCATTATCCAATTATAGATGTTAGTTTGTTTGTCCAATAGGATGAAGCAGGCTACTTATTTAAACACTTTAATTGTAAACTGCACAAATGTGATATCAGTTAGTAGCTTAATTCTATATGAAACATGATATACCAGAGTAATTCAATACAACAAATATTAAGTTTTATTGTAGCAAATTGTAGATGTTACATACCAAGGAATGTCTTTTTACATGTTCTCTACGAGTAAACAGTTTTCCACAAATATCACAGCTGAAAGACCTCACTCCTGTATGAATGAGCAAATGTCTCTTTAGTGTTCTTCTATATTTGGCTACATAGTTACAGTGTGGACACTTCAATTTATTCATGATTAGAGAAGAATCACCTAAAGATCCAAACAAAAGTGATTTAATAAGTTAGCAAAAATATTTTTCAAGATATGATATAACATCATAGTATAATATAGTGTATGTATATGTACATGTGTGTACATCTTGCCATTAAGTACAAAGCTAATCTGTGCATAGCCATAACACCCAAATTTATTTCACCCAAATACCTTAAGTATGTTTACTTATAATTAGTTCATTCACCTTCATTTTTAAGGCGTTAAATTACTTGACTTCTGTGAGACCAAGGTTAAACAGAACATAACAGCAATTTACCACATAATTGGAACAGGTTAGCAAAAGTGTGATTTCCAACTGTTAAGTAACAGCCTACATACAATAGCATACATGGTACTTTCTGAAAAATTTTCCAGTGTTTAATTCATCCACTTTTAAGGTCATCAGAAAAGATTGGTGATAATTGCATATAAAGTGTTTCAGTGGCTTGAAAGTGTTTAGGCAATTATCCTTATTAAATAAACAACAAAGTATACAAATTGGATATTTTCTAATGCATACAGAAAAATGTCCTAGGCAGAGATTTCTGTAATCCCCTAAATTGTAGAGAATTTTCAGAAATGTTTCTGTTCGTTTGCCAGAATGCTAATGCAGGTAGTCCTCGACTTACATACATTTATTTAGTGAGCACTCGAAGTTACAATGGCACTGAAAAAAGTGATTTATGACTGCTTTTAGCACAACTGCTACAACAGCCCATGGTCATGTGATGAAAATTCAGAACCTTGGCAACTGACTCACTGTCCTGACCTATCACTGTCCTGATATAGTAAAAAGCACACAATTAGTCCCCAAACCCCTTTTTTTATTTTAATGGCTGTGAATTCCTTTCATTCACAGCACGTGCTGAATCACCAAGAGTTATAAATAATCCAACAGAAGTCTGCCACAGTCCTTCGGATAAGGCTGGTTAACAACCACCTTTATCTTCTTTGACACACTGCCAAAGACCAAATTGGTAATTATCTTGGCAAGGCCACACGGAAATACAGAGTCAAAAATGGAGCTTCAAAGTATAAACCGACACCATCCACAACGTTGCTTCCTGCAAACGCCCATGTACCTTTGCTCTTCCTTTATGTCTTATGGGAGGGGCCAATCATCTCCAAGCCTTACTCCCGAGTCGTCCCTTTTGTTTTAACTGTTCTTGCCTTCTGGCAGCTCTGCGCATGTGTACACTAGGAACAGGCTCCCCCTGTTCCTCTGCCTCTCTGATGTCTGACTCTGGAGGCTCCAGAATCCACACATAACTCCCAGATGGCTCTGGCCCCATCTCTGTCTCCGATGCAGAGCCCTCGTCTGAGCCTTCCCCAGACTCCAGGACTGGCCAATGTTCCTCCCCAGCTTCCTCACTGTCTGACTCTCCTCCTAGCTCTGCAGGCTGGTGGTGGGCCACAACACTCACCTTTATGATGGTTGCAGTGTCCCAGGGTCATGTAATCACCTTTTGTGATCTTCTGACAAGCAAACTTAATGGGGAAGCCAGATTCACTTAACAACCGTGTTACTAACTTAACAATCACAGAGATTCACATAGCAACTGTGTCAAGAAAGGTCGTAAAATGGGGCAAAACTACCTGTACTAACCCTGGCAAATAAAAGGCCCTCTAACTGAGTCAATCACTCATGCATTCTTATAGATATGGAAGGTCAACCAAAATTTTAGACAAAGCAAATCCCTAGAGATACTGTTTTCAATCTAAAATGCTCAAAACTCTGTCCTCCCCCATTGACCCACCAGTTGAAATCAAAATTATGGATCCTGGAATTTTAGAATTCTAATTGAAAACCAAATAAACACAAGAAATTTGTTCACCATTAGTATACTAATTAGTATAAAATGAATTGTACCAATGTTTCAAAACCTTTTAAAATTGTGCCAGAAATTCAAAAAGCACATTTTTGAATTGTAGCAAAGTTTAAATATATTTTTAAATTGTATGAATGAATGAAGATAATGTCACACATATGATTAGATCTTCCAAATTCTGGGAAATATGTAAAGATGGACTAGGAAAGCTTTTTTTCAAGTTTGAGGGAAGCATTCCCTCGTAAGAAATCTTTAGTAGAAGGGAAACATATGCTAGGACCTTCAAAATTCTTATGGTCTGTGGAACTGCAAATTATCATTCAACAATAGATATCTTGCTTAATAGTTACCGTTGCAGATTCTTTCTATGCAGTTTTGGGTTTTTGGAAAATGGTGTTCACTTACTCTTGTATAAATAGAAAATATAAAGTTTGAACAGAAGTTAATAAGATTTGCTCACCATTTTCCCAGTTTTCTTTGGGCCAGGATTCAGGTAGCAATCCATATTTGAAATCATTTGAAGTCCCTGGTAGTAACCCAAACTTGAAATCATTGGTGATACTAGGAAATATTCCAAACTTGAAATCATTTGAGGTACCTGTTATGACAGATTTTTTTTAAAAAAATTATACATTGTAAGATCCATACAAAAAACATAATATTAATGCAAATAAATAAACAACGATATTGTACATAAAAAACACAGACAGGCAGTCCCACAAGTAATCCAGCCCTGCATATGAGGATTTTACCTAGACGTATTTAGATTCAAGGTTCAAAAGTGTACATTAAATGTTGTATATGCTATATGTATTCATTTCACATCTCTGGGATGCAAAACACTCTACAAAAACTTGACCTGAGTTAATTTGAGTATGAATAGTAATTTGAGTAGTAATTTAAGTATTATCTGGTTCTATGTGCTACATACTGCAACTAGAAAATTCTACATACAGTTCTAAATTCAACACCCAGTTTAATCTGTAATTTTGTTTCATAGAGGAAACAAAAACAGATCACCTAAGTTTTAACTTCCTGTTTCTATGAACTTTCTATTTGGCCACCATGACCAGAAGAACTTTCAGGGACAGAGCAAATAGAAGCATCTTTTGGTTGGCAGAACCTGAGAAAATTATGAAAGGAAGGGTTTAAAATGTTGGAGGAATAGAAGAAATTTATAAATTAAGACTCACTTTTGTTTTTGAATTTTGTTTTACTGAGGAAAGCTAAGCTACAACCAGCTCTCTAAAATGTTATTGAAGCTGTTATTGAGGCTAAAAAACCCTTAACAAATAAAATGAAAGATTACAGTTAAAAGAGCAAATCCCAAATTATTTACAAATCTAAAAAATAGACTGAAATCAAAATAAGATAAATATAGAATAATTAGTGCCTCCTAAGAATGTATTGAGTTAGGTATTAGTAGCAATTGTATTCAACAGCTACAATTTAAAATCATTCAAATCTACCAGTGCTGCTTCATATTTTAAAATCTATTATTTTAAAATAGAGAAATGTTTCCTACAAAATGTCCCCTAACTCTCATGTAAAGTCTGAAGACGTACACCAAAATAAATTACTGTAGTAAATAATTGCTTCCAACATTCTTTTGCGAAAGCTTTAAATACAAAGTCCATGTTGACTACTAGACTATTAAGAGAACTTAGAGCATTGCAATAAATAAATTTGAAAATGTCTAAGCCAGGGGTCAGCAACCTGCGGCTCCAGAGCCAGATGCCACTGACACAGACAGACATACCTGTTTCCTACAGAAAAGAAAGTACTGGGAGCAACAGAACCTGGGTAGGCATGGCTGGGGTGTGTCATGTGACTAGGTGGGAGTGAGCTGGCCACACCCACCCAGGTTTTGTGGCTCCCGGTGTTTTCTTTTCTGTGGGAAACTGGTCCAAATGGCTCTTTGAGTATTTAAGGTTGCAGACCCCTGATCTAAGCAATAGCTAAGCAAAAATGTTACCTTGTTTTTAGATAATTCACACGTAAACTAACAACACTTTAAAAGGTCCAAATCAGCTCTCAGTTGGCTGGCCCTAGTTAACTGAGCTAACTGAAATGGAAGAATTACTTTTCTCATATTGAATAACTTTATGTATGAAAAAGGAAATAAGCACACTTTGGAATTTACTCGTCCACTCAAAATTTCTTCATAAATAAATAGGACCCATATGAAGCTCAATATTCAAGATATTAAAGGTAAAGTTATGCAAAATGCAGAAAAAAAGCAAAAAAGGCAAAACATTTTCACATTACAGTACACTAACTCTCACCAAATTTAACATAACAGGATAACAGACTACAGTTTAAATCTCAAGCTTTAGTTTATCTAATTTATTTTGACTTCTTCCAATTATTACACATTAATAGAAATTAATTAAAATATTAACTTGGCAATCATGGCTAAAGTAAACAAGTCATCATTTAATTTGAATGTCTGCCCAGAAACAGTCAGGACTGGTTATCTGGGCAAATGTGTTATATGACCCATTTGTCAAACACAGAAAAGTTGCAATCTATTTCCAACATTCTTCCAGCTGTTCTTGGCACTTGTACTCAGACTAGGTAACAGGAATGAAAACCTGGAAACCTATCACCACAATCAACTAATGAATTAGTGGAGTCAGTTGTAATGAGTGAATGAAGAATGAATATTGAACTTCCTCTTATTTTCTATAAGAACCTTCTACTCTAAATATCTCACTTCAGTAACAAAAAGAACAAAGGAAAAAGCACTGGCTTGATTTCCCTAAAGCAATTTGGTATGATTTGGTTAAAACATCTCTCTCCCAACAATCATTATAGCCATATCTCCTCTGCCTTTAATAGAAATATAAAATCTCTTTCAGGTTGGAATAAGTGACTTCATGCCCATGTATCTCTTGGGGGCAGCAATAAGTGATTTGCCATTACAAGTAATGCTCAAGTTATGACCATAATAGAGCCTGCCCAATTTTACAAACATTTTGCAGCGATTATAAAGCAAATGCTGTGTTAAGAAAACCCATGGTTTGCTATGGTGTGTGTTAGGAAATGAGTATTACCTACCTTGTTGGGTTGGCAATATATAAACCATCAATATAGCTTTAAGACTGTTGTATTGCATCATACTGTGTCTTGATTGGTTAGCTCTGTAGCCAATCTCCTTAAGAGGAAGCTAGAAACATGGATTGTTTCTCTTTGCTGATCATTATTGCTCTTTGCTGATCGTTACTTTTTACTGCTCTTTGCTGTGTTTGCAACTGTTTATTGTGTATGACTACGACGACTGGTAAGAAGACTTTGTTATTGGATTATCCCTGGACTATTGTTTTACTATCTACTGCTTTATCTGTGTATGACCTGGACTGTTTATTGGACTGTGCCTTATTACTATTTCTTAAAAGTAAACACAACTCAGTGTATCTGTGTGTTGGCTGTTTATTCGCAACTGCTTTCAATCGCTTTCATGTGCACACCCATGCTACTCAATGGGTTGCTCTGCGAATTCCTTAACAGTGTGGTTTTGTTGAAAACCAAAGTGCTGGTTTTTGCAAAACCATTGTAATATGTGATCATGATTGTGGAGGACACCTTATGAACAGGCTCATAAGACCCCTTTTTCAGCTTCATCGTAGCTGAAATGGTCATTAAGCAAGTGGTTGTAAGTTCAGAACTACCTGTACTGCTGACATTTTTTTAATTCCCCAGTCTAAACAATAGTATATTACTAGTATTCTCTACAGACCTCCGATTTAAAAGTAATGACCAAGTTCTGCCCTCCTTAGCTTTCGAGCCCAGAGAAGGTTTGTTGGGTTTTACTGTTAATAGAATAGCTCAATGAGATTGATTAATTCATGTAGAGATGGTATATATTAGTTCCAGACTACAGACGCAAGAAAATTATTCTAGGTATAAAAAAGCTAGTGTTAGGAAATAAAAGGAGGGTACAAAGGACAAAAGCAGTTAATGCAGTTGTTGAAAACTTAACTTTGGTACCAAATTTTTAATGTTTATTGTTTTAATTGATATATGTATTATGTTGTTTTTAATTATGCTGTTTTAATTTTGATTGGGAACTATCCAGAGTGTGATATGAGTGGCTTTGTAGTTGTTTTAAATAAATAGTTATTTCCTTGTACCTTTATTTCACAATTAATCTTTTTTAACTGGACGAGCAATGAAAGGATTCCTAAACAAGTAACACTACATTGTTTAGTTAAAACTTAACTCAATGATTTCAACGTATTTTCAGTTGAAGCCCCCTCCCCCAGCAACTTCATATATTTTGGTCTGGAATATTTATAGTGTATAGAACGTTCTGAGATGAAACACAGCTGTGTTCATTGATGGCTTAATTCTAAGACAGGAAGAAGCACAACTATACTGTTTTATACAGGTAGTCCTGAACTTAGGACCATTGTTTAGCATTATTTGAAGTTATGACAGCATGAACAAACGAACCAATACTCGTGTAATCAAAATTTGGGCACTTGAGCTGCAAGCATTTACAACTGCAGGGGCACTCCAATTCCCTCCCACCCACCTGACTCTCCACATATATACCCTTTGTGAGGCAGTTGCTGGCTGCACAAGGTTTTCTTCTCACAAGAAGAAAGGTCTCACAAGTTTTGAAGAAGATGGCCCATGTGGCAGCTACCTCATGAAGGGCCAGCGCTGGCACATCTTGTCAGCAATAGGAGCAAAAAGATGGCAAAGTCAGCAGGGATGATGTATATTTTTGCATTTTTACCAGGCTACACAAGTGGCAAGGCAAGTGTGTGAAACTTCATGGAGCCGGGAAGGTTGAGAATCACTGGTGTATAGGGTGGCAGGGGTGATTGAACTGGGGCTTCCCAGCGTGCGGTGCCTTGTACAGTGTTACCAAGCTCCACAGTGCAAAGCTGCTTGGCACACTGCAACTCTGGGTCTGCAAAAAGTTCCAGAGTTGTGTACCAGGAAGCCCCTTTGGCCAGACTGGGCCAGGCTTTGCAAAACACAAAGGGATTTCCTGGTACACCACAGATCTATGGCTTTTAGATTTTTGCAGCTCTAAAGACCGTGAAGTGCCAGAAACTCCCTTTACACTTGGCATCAAGCCCAGCCCCAGCCTTGCCCAGCAATGCAGCAAAAAGGGACTACATGACATGCTGCAGCTGCAAAAGTGTTGTATTCCCAAAGCTATGGCACACCTAGAAGCTCCTGAACAACAGCATATTGTTATGGCAGCTTTCCTGAGCTTGTGCCATACCATAATCCCCCTTATATGTGCACTGCATCAACCCTCTCAGACTTTTACCAAACCCACACAGCACCTTTCCTCACCTGCAACTCCCACCTCTTACCGCTTAACACCTGTGAGCTTTGGGTTATGAAGGCAATAGGGACTGCAGGTGATACAGTCAAATGATGCAACACACTACAACTGCATTGCTTTGCTATGGAAATTCCAGTCCCAACTGTGATTGTAAGTCAAGGACTAACTCTAAGCAAATTACTCTTGGGGTGTTGAATTCTTCAATTAACCTTTGCTCAATATTTAGAGAATATAAAAAGTATGTCTTTTAATTATGAGATAATAGCACTTAAGACTTAGACTTATGTACTGCTTCATAATGCTTTACAGCATTCTCTAAGCAGAGTCAGCATATTGCTCTCAACAATCTGGGCCCTCATTTTACCGACCTGAGAAGGATGGAAGGCTGAGTCAACCTTGAGCTGGTCAGGATCGAATTCCTGGCAGTTGGCAGAGTCAGCCTACTATATTGCATTCTAATCACTGCACTCATAATGGTGATAATATGGGAAAACTTAATGAAGTTGAAGGGGAAATCCTATATTCTCTATGAAAATGCATAAGATACAGGAAAAATAGTTGATGGATTCAGGTCTCCTTTAAATGTACCTAAGTAATTTCTATTTTTTTAAATATATTTCTAGATTTGCTTTGTTGCCTGTTTTTCTCACCTAATTAAACAAAGATATTTAAATGCCTTCACAGATAATATAATATACTCTTAATAGTTTTTTTTATTTAAAAGCATACACTTCTAAATTATAAATAGTCCAAAATACAATTCTACGTGTCATATATTTTACATTACCAAACTATTAGAATTAGGATCTGATTTCAAATGCTATACACTTTTCAGTTTCCCCAAATGCCATTCTTCTGTTAGTGGTAGGCATATAAACCAGATTTCAAAGATTTGAATTTTTTTTCCTCTGAATATTCTGGCTATTGATGCTCCTAACAAAGCACTCTTATATCCTGTAGACAGAAACCAGAGCTGAGCAATTCAAGAGGTTCAAAAGAAGTATGATTCTGATTCTATAAACTTCTAAACAGAATTCCAATTCTAAACATTATTACAAAGAAACTGTTTTGGAAAGTAAATTTAGCCATTTTAGTATAAATATATGACTTTAGCCCCATCTTTCTCTCCATAGTTTTTGTAATTCTGCAATAAATTGTACAGTATTGTAATTCTGCAATACTGCCTAGCATCAATCTTCACACTTAAAATTTATTCTATATGTTCATTTAAAGGAGCTGCACATTTTATGATCTATATGTGAATGACTCAATGATTTCAAAATTACAAGAGAAAAGGATGCTTTTGTATTTCGGAAGAAATATATAAATATATAAATAAAAAATAAAAAAAATGTTAGGATCTGAAACTTGGAAAAACTTTCTGTTGCTTTAATTAATTATATAATGTTTGATATCCATCATGCCAGCATTTACCTGCTACTTCTTCTTTGATAAACTGCAGATCTTCTTCTGGATATTGTACTGAAGTTTGAGTAGCTGAGCAGTCTTCTAATGGCTCATCATTACTGGGTGGTATATTGTAAACAAATCTTTTTGCACCTGGGTTTTTCCTTCTTGTTTTTCCTGGTTCTTGAAGCGATTGTCCCTGTGAACCCATATCATTCCACACAAAGACCTTTCCTTCACCTTGAGATTCATTTTCAGCCATTTCAGGTGAGCTGTCCTGGACCCAATCATTAATTTGGTAGTTTTCAGACTGACTTTCTTCAATGCAGTAGCCATCATTTTCAGTTTTTATGTTGCTTGCCAAGTTAGTTAGATTTCTTGTGGCCCAAAAACTAGCAACTTTCTGATCCCTTGAAGATAACCCGTCTCTACTCACCGATCTTCTATTATAATCCACAACTACAGCTTCTGGGGCTTCTGATTTTATGCTTATATTTAAGGCATCTTTGATAAAATTACGACAGGATTGCACAACCTCTGTCATCTGAAGGTAGCTGGCCACTGACATAACTTCAATTGCATTCTGGCTTGTAAGCACAAGGTTACCAGAGTATAGAAAGTCCAAGATGACAGAAAAGCCTTGAACAGCAACAACATCTAAGTAGGTAACAGTGGTTTGGTTACGATTTTCTTTGTTTGTAAAGCAATACAGAGTCTTGAAGAAACGGCTGCCTGCAACCAGAATATTTTTGTGAGCTCTGAAGACTCTTCCACTCACCACAATATTGACATCACAGAGAATGCCCTTTTTCCTTTGCTCATTTAATTCTTGCAATAGTTGATAGCAGTAAGAGTTCTCATTTGGCCTAATATTATAATCACAATCTCTCTCAGCCAATTCTGATGTTAATTCAGATTCCTGTAATTAAAAGAGGGAGGAATTAAGATTATATATATGAGTTGAGGCTTGACTGGTTTTAAATTCTAAATGATACTTTTAGGATTAAACAACACAATTCTAAAATATTATTGCTCTCTTTATATTATTTTAGTCTAGTCCATGCCATATATTTCCAGTTCAACAAATCACGCGCTGAAATTAATTTTATCAAACACCAAATGTGAGGACAGATAGTCCTCAATTTACGACCACAATTGACCCCCAAATTTATGTTGCTAAGTGAGAAATTTGTTAAGTGAGTTTTGCCATTTCACAGTTGTTAATGAATTGCTGCAGTTGTTAACTTAATAACACAGTTAAGTGAATCTGGTTTCCTCATTGACTTTGCTGATCAGAAGGCTGCGGAAGATGGTCATGTGACCCCAGAACATTGCAAATGTCATAAATATGAGACAGCATCCGAATGTAAATCATGTGACCATGGGGATGCTGCAATGGTCGTAAGTGTGAAAAATGATCATGTTGTCACTTTTTTCAGTGCTGTTCTAACTTTGAATGGTCACTAATCAAATGCTGTAAATCGAGGACTACCTCTATGTACAAAGGACATTTAATTACATTATACTAATTTCTCAGTGCCATTAAAACTTCGGCTATTAATTGGAATATAACTATTTCATTGCCATGTAATACCGTATTTCCCCAAATATAAGACTGTCTTATATTTTTTGAACACTGAAATAAACGCTTGTCCTTATTGCCATGTGCTCAAAAGCCCAATTGGGCTTATTATTAGGGGATGTCTTATTTTGGGGGAAACAGCTTATGCAATTTGCAAGTTAAAAAGGTATCACTGTGTCCTTGCTGAAACATACCATCACAACAATGAATAACACTACTTAGTCTAGAGAAATATATATGAATTTAAAATATAAATTCAAAATATAAATCTGTGCCTTGCCTTTTTTCTCCTAGTTTTTTCTCCAAGTCACACTTCTTGAAGTATTTGGTGCTACTTAATACCCAATATCTTTTCTTAAAATTAAACCTAAAGTTACCTCAATTATTTTCTTACTTTCCACAGTTTGCTAACCATCCTCATTATCCTTTGCATTGTTTCAGTTTGTCTGAACCTTTTTAAAATGTGATTTCCAGAACTGAACACAATTCTTGAGGAAGACTCTTAAGTGAGGGGTTTTTACTTCCTGTATTTGGAGAACTATTCCTACTATTACAATTGATATTTTCTAATGTCCTTTTCAACAAGTTCCTTAGCCACCCAACTCATATTGTATTCAAAATTCTTTTTACACACTTTATCACAAAGGGAGGTATCTCTCTTTTGATACTAATATACAGATATACTTAAAGCCAGAAACTGAACAATAGTACAATTGCTATGATGTCCTACTATCTAAACATAATGTATAGAATATTGATAATTGGAGTACATCTAATAGTTCAGCAAATAAAATTCTGCTTTGACTAGGCCCCAAAGTTCCTTTTGCATAAGAAGTTACTACCTTGAAAAGCTCCTTATACGGGTTAATTTATTTCCCCTCAAATGCATTACTTCATAGCTCACTGATAAATCTGCTAATTTACAAAAGTGACTTCTTAGTGAAGGAATCTTCCTCAGCTGCTGAGGAAGCACTTTACTTTTAGCACTTGGCACTTAAGACTTAAATACCTTTTGTTATTTTTGTACAATATATGCTTTTGTTAGTGCTGGCAATTGTTTTCAATGTTATTTTCTTTCCCAGAGTCACTTGTTGAGCTGGGCGGCCATACAAATTAAGTAAATAAATACATAAAACATTTGTTCATAGATTGGAAATCTCAGGTTTACTTTATTGTAATCACAGTAAGACAGACCATCTCTAATCTTTATCTAGAAGATACAGGTGATGCAGAATATAGCAGAAAGACAAGCAATAATTCAGATTGAAATGGCAAAAGGCAATTTGGCATGTGCATCAGTGCTCATGCAACAACTGTCAGAAAAATGTCTTACATGTTGTATGTCAATTGCAGAGGGTGGCTGTGAACCCAGGAAAAGCTGCAGCTGCTTTAAGGTGTGCCTGACCAATGCTACGTCAACAGTAATGCATCTGAATGCACAGCCCTATGATGCATAATATGTGATGCATATTACACATTTGCACTGACAATTGATTAATTAACATTGAGCAAAATTAAAGTTTCTTCCCTGGAATATTGGTGCTCACTGAAAATTAAAAAAACATTCCAGAAGAAAGCAATGACAAACATGGTAACATTTTCAAAGACACTGTATTACTACAGTGACTAGAAGTTAAGATCAACCTGAATATCCTTAAAAAACCCTCTAAAAACTTATGACCACAATGTCATTACTATACAGACTTAATCAACTATGACAAAAGAGTCTTGTGTATCTGTGTACAAGACTGACAGTATTTAGTTAATAATATTAGAACCACAATTCATTTGTGGATGTACTGACTCCACTTTTGAGGGCATGAAATAATTTTTTTTCTTTCCTTGTACCAATACCATATAGGATAATGGACTGAAGATGCCTCCTCCTAATATTAAAATTAATTTTTGCTCTGGGTTGAACTATTTTTAAATAAAACCTAAAACGTTCATTGTTCATTTTCAATATCATGTATTATTTCAAATGTTTTCTGGGAGAAATTTTATCAGTGTTATGCTGTCTCAGTTCATTGATTCCCTACTGCTGTTTATTATGACAACTATATATCATGTTTCCCTTTTGTTTTTGCTATTTTCCATTTAAACTTCCAGATAGTCTAGTGAGGAATAAAACCCAGCATTTGTAACTAAAACATATTTTTCTAATCTTCAATTTGGGACCTTCAAGATCTTTTGATACTAAACTCATAACTTTTAGACAGTGTAAAGGATACAAGCTTTGGGAAAACTACTATTTTACCTGGTACCCTATACATCAAAATGTTTCAATAGCTATCACTAATCAAAGAGCTCATTCAATCCCAGTAAGTTATATATACCATTTTTTTGGGTAAAAAGTGTTAGAAGTATCAGGAATTATTACCCATTCCATAAGAATCAAGTTTTTTAAAATTCTGATAATCCAGAAGCTATTTTCCTAAAAATAGCTATGTCATATTTATTCCAGATTTCTATATAATCATGTATGACATAAACATGAAGGAAAGTTTGTTACTATCTGCTATTCGGTTAAATACATGCTGGTTTTATAGTGAAGACACTGTTCCTTCAAGTTGTCTGATGTGCAAGAAGTACAATTAATTAGCTTAACAACCTAATCCCTAACCTGATTTTCAGATACAAGCCCTAAGATTGAAGACTTATACCCTACATCTATTTTAAGGAACCTTAAACTGAAGAATGAGATCATCTTCTTGTCCCTATTTAGAATATATCCCACACACTCATCTTCCTGAAATTTTTCTAATATTAATATGTTATCAGGAATCTTTACAAAACCAAAGTATTTTTAACCATTTTGTACAGCCTAAAAAATATCTACAATCACACATCTAATCTTTGGAGAAAAATGCATTTCTTAGGATATTCATCCAGTCTTTTATCAGAAAATATTTTAAGGACACAACCTAAATATAATATAATGAAGATTATATAATAATTTTATATTATTAATGATACTTTTCCAAATAATTCAAAATTGCTTCCGTCACAAATCCCTGTATGTCTGAGTTATGAGTATGAAAGTTAGGACAGCTTCTCTGACTATATATATTATTTATATATAATAAAATATAATATTTCTTATTAACGGTTATACTGCAATTTTTAAAAAATTGTTGCTGTTAATATAAATGCAAGCACTAATGAAATACAGAGAAGTATTGCATGCTAAGGGACATTCACAATGCACAGAAAATAATATATTGTTTCAAAAATTCAATATACAGTTTGGATTTTAACAAAGTGTAATTTGTAATTTGAGAAACAGGCTTTTAACTGTAATAGTTAAAAAGTTGGATACAACCAATGAAAACTGTATCTCACCAGGAAATCCACAAGTTTTCAGTTGGCTATTAAAGCCCACAAAAATCCATGATTACTGTGCCTCAATCTTGTTCACAGCAATCTAATTTTGCATTTGGCATTGTATGAATTAACGTGGGAGGGAATATAGCAAAACAGAACATGAATTTAGCAAAAATATTCCATTTTTTCTTTGGATTATAAGTACAGTACAATAACAAATGTATATTAGATTGCACTGAGAAATATTTTGCAAAGTTCAGGGCAATAGACAATTGCTTGCTCTCCTCCTTATCCTGAAGTAAATCACACTTCACCAGTCTTCCCATCTTTCTGAGGCAGTGCTTCTCATCTCTGGCAACTTTATGGTATGTTGGACTTCAAGTCCCAAAATTTCCAGAATACTGGTAATTGACGTCCATACATCATAAAGTTACTAAGGTTGAGAAACACAGTTCTAAGGAAATAAATACTTGAACTATCATCTCATCCTTCTTCAGTACCTCTCAGCAATAGCATACATGTAAGATACAAATTAGTCTTGGAGAAAATGGGATATACTGAGAGGACAGCAGCAATTCATATGCTTGCAATTGGCTGTCTCCGACAAGGAATGAGGAGGTATTAATATAGTGCAGTGAATCATGAGAACTTAATGCTTACAAGTGAATAAATTTAAAATTGGCAAGAAAAGTTACTTAAATATTAGTTTGGATAAAATGTCCTATTGAAAAAAGTATTAAATAATGGTCACCAACATCAAACAATGTTAATATAGTACTGAATAATAGTGTTTATACTATTTAAAATTGACAGCAATTATAATTCAGCACCAATTTGGTGCTGGGGAACCCAATTTACATGATTTCTCCTATCAATTTGTGTTTTCTAATTTTTAATGTTTCATCAACATTTTTTTAATATAAATAAAGGAAATCGCTTGAAATATTCTGAAGGCAAAATAAGACCTGCCACTTTACTGGGTGAGCTAACAGAGCTTAAATATTGAGACTGTTTTTTTCAATAGTATATGGTATCTTTAATCTTTGTATAATGTATAAAGATTAAAGATACCATATAACACTGATGTAGTTATTAAGCAGGCAAAACACAATTTAAGAAAGGGTTTTTTTAGTTTTTTAAAAAAGTACTTTCAGTCACTCTGGTGTGTCTGCATCATATTCTGAAACAAAAGGGACCTCACCATGGAAAATATTTTGGAAACTATATGGCTTAAAAAAAATAATTATAACAAAGTATAAAAACGGACAATGAAAATAGTAAAAAAAACCAGATAAAATACTGGAACTTAAATGGAACAGCTACACAACTTTAGAAGAAATTAAGCGTCTATTAGGGCAGAATGCTCAGTTTAGATACAAAGAAACCAACTTCAGATTCCCCAAATTTTGATGTTTCTTTGGATAACATTAGGTTAAGACATCCCATACAGGCTAGCTCACATTTATATCTAGGACCATGGTTGACTGGCTATAAATTTAAAATGATCTAATTGTTTAATATTCAAATGCTGAATGCAAAGTCTACATTCACATGTTTCTTGCTGTAATCTCATCTATCAATTTATTCACCTTCAAAAGTTTATTATTAAACTAAATGTTTTCAGTTATTTGAAATGTAGCAACTTTTATCGCATTATTATTATATTTCTATTTTGCCTTTTCTCCAGTGACCCTAAGTAGAATATAGAAACTCTGTTCTATTTTTCTCACAATCACCTTATGGGGTAGAGAAGTAATGGATGGTCCAAAGTCCATTCATGAACTTCCACAATTGAGAATGGACTTGAACTTGCATTTTTATCCAACACCTTAACCACTATACCAAGGCAGACTCTTGGTTTTAATCAGAAGGAAAATGGAAAGATAGCTGAAATTTGATAAGTTTAACATGCAGATTTTCAGATGAGGAAATATAATTGACTTTAGTCTCATTTTTTTGCTTCTGAAATATTGTTCAGTGAGCTGTTTACTAAGCAGAAAAATTCACAACCCAAAAAGGGTTTTTAAAAGAACCACCTTAGCATTGTTAATAAAATATCAGAAATTTCAGCACATTTGAAAATATCATATATCATATCAAGAATTACAAAACAGGGGTACATAATGTGCTGGGTTCAATTCTAAAAAAATATAAATGAGTAAATAGAGTGAGAACAGAACACCTTGTCTTTTCTCTGGATCCTATAATGCCAAAAAAACACTGCTTTGAAGAGTTACAGATAGGTACAAAGTTTGCTCTCCAAAACAATTTTACTTGGAGTATAGTGCAAGAATCTATTTCTCAAGAACTCTCAAGATTTTTGAAAGATTGATGTCACTACATTTATAGATTTTCCGATTATGAATAAACCTTACTGTACTATTTGAATGTAGTAACTTAAATGGGCAAAAAGGATAGTTTGCATCATATGGTATAATGTGGTGAATACAGGGAGTACAAAATATATTAGACCTTACATTCACATACATTACACAAACCAATTACAGATACTACTGCCTACCTAGACTTATACCCCCCACAATCAATGTAAGTAACTGCATTAAGAAATACTAAAGATAACAATTATTGAACCTCAAAACTGTTACACGCCAGCCCTTAAACTTTCAGTCAAAATTGTTAAGTTTCCTTAAAATCAGAGCACAGAATGAATTCCTTATTAGGGGGAGAACATGAACCAGGATTATAAAATGCCCTCAAACTCAGTCAATGCTTTAGAAGCCCTTTAAAGTAATTCATAGAAGGCATGCTGCCTGACAACGAGGCTCTCCGAGGAAAGGAGGGCAAGCAAGATGACTGCTTTCCCCTACCACCACTGTCCAGTAGACCATGTTTCTCTTCCTCCCCCCCTGCCCCAATTCAACTTACCTGCTCAGCAGTGACTGGCTCATTGAGGCGATGCTCAGCTGACAGATGATGCCTGAGAAATAGGGCACGTTTATAATTGCGGGTACCCTTGCAGAGATCGTCGTGACCCCCGCTGCTGCTGTTGTTGTTGTTGCTGCTGCCGTCTGTAGAAGTGGTAGGGACGGCAGCCGTGCACCAAACACAGGACACCAGTCCCGTCTTCTGACAGTACTGTAGCCACGGGAACTCCTTAAGCCAGCAGCTCTGGAAGGAGACGTGCAGCTTCTGCAGGAGGGACTTGGGCCGGGTTGCCAGCGGAAAGTGTTGGATACTCTCCCCCTCCCCCGCGCCTACGCTGTTGACCTCCGCCTCGTCCCCCCCAGACCGCCTGCTGCTGCTGCAGCTGCCGCCCTCTGCGCCGCTGCCATCACCCAGGCTGCCCCCCTCGCCGTCTTCCTCGTCCTCGCTGCTGTCGCTCAGCGACCCCCCGTCCTGCACCAGCTCTTTCCCCTCCAGCAGCCCCTCCAACTCCAGCTCCTCCTCCTCCCCGCCGCCGCCACCCCGCCCGTTCAACGGCCGCCGCGACCAGCCCGCCCCGTCGCAGCCATTGTTTGCTGCCGCCACCAAGCCCCCGCCACGGAAGGCCAAGGTCCGACGATTCCTCTCGGCGAACATGGGGCCGACCGGGGCAGGGACGGATGGAGGAGCGCTCGCCGAGTCCGAAGGAGGGGTCGGCGAGAGCTGTTTTCCGGCACTGTCCGCGGCCTCCAACTCGGCCACCTCCAGCTCCACGGTCTCCAGCTCCACTTCCTCCTCCACCCTCTGGCCGTTCAACTGCTCGGCTTCCTGACGGACCCAGGCCTCGCCCTGGCCACTGCTGCCACCATTCCCGCTGCTGCCGTTAGCTGTCGGGCCGCCGCCGCCCCCTCCTCCTACGGTGGTAGCGGCGGTGGCGGCGCTGACCAGGCCTCCCCCCCGGAACGCCAAGGTCCTGCGGTTCATCTCGGCGAACATGGCGGGCGACCGCGCGCCCCCCGCCCGCCTGTCTCCCTCCCTCGCGCCCCCCCTCCTCCTCCCGCTCCGGCCCAACTGTCTCTCTGCTGCCCCCCCCCCTCCCACCCCACAACTGATCGCTCTGGGGGAAAAGGTGAGGCAGAAAAAGCGGCTAACCAACCGAAGCACCCACCCGGGCCAGGCAGTTTCAGTCAGTCAGTTCGCCGGGCCGCTTGAAAGCGCTTTTAACGGCTGCAAGAACAAAAATCTTATCCCCACGCTCCAGCCTGCGTCGCTGGCACGGCCGCCTTCGTCGTCGCCTCCTCCTCGAGCGCTTCCCCTACAATAGATCCGGCTCAACCAGCAGCAGCCCTTCCGCCCCACCAGGCCCCGGCCCAGGTCGAATGGCAAATGAACAACGGACTGCGCCCACAATGCACTGGGGCGGCAATAGCGGCCGACGCCGCGGGGGAGGGGAGGGGAGGGGGGAGGGAGAAGGCGAAGGAGGGGGCGAGGAGGAGCCCGAACAGCTGGCGAGTGTCAGGTTTTATTGCGCGTCCGCGTCACGCCCGTCGGGCGACGGAAGCTCGCCCGGGCTTGGCAGGAGTTTTTGCCCCCTCAAACTTTCGTCCCGAAAGGCTCGGCGCGCTTCCCCCCCCCACCCCTCATTTTAAGGAGGCGCTGGCACCCCACCCATCGGAGGCTCACATATGAATCCCCACCCCTTTGACATCATCACCTTCCAGCGCCCAGTAGTGGACATCTTGAGTCCCTCCTGAGTGCAATTCCCTCTCAGGCCACCACGCCTCGTTGGTCAGTTCTTTCGCCCGTCCCGCGCACTTCCGCTACCGGCCCCGGCTCTGCCGAAAGAGGGTCTCTTCCCCCACCCGGGTCTTTTACATTCACCCCCTCCGAGAAAAAAAACCCGACGCTTCCCCCGGCGCGCGCCACGAGCCATCTTTTTCTTCGCCGGCGCGCGCAGGCTCGAGCAGCGGCTGGACAGCCCCTTCACCTGAAGCACACCGGGCGCTCCCTCCCACGGTCTCCTAGGGGAGAGCCTCGCGTGTCCTTGAGCGTCGGCGGCCACCGGGTTGCGAGCTCGGAAAGGCCGCCCGTGGGCTACAGTAGCGAAGCGCTGGCCGCCGCCTCCGCTGACGAGCAGCAGCGGTGTGCCAGGCCCTAGTAATTACTTGGAAATTGCACTGCCCCGAGTGCCTTTATTTCTGTTCTTGGGAAACAGGGAATTTAAATATAAAGGTCACGCACGTGCCACCGCTCCGCTGAGCCAAGGCTTTTCTGTTGACGCGGCCGTTGCCTCTTTGGCAACCGTGGGTAGCGCTGCCTTTTCTACATGTTGCTACTTGAACGGCTTTCGAAATTTGGGCTTTTAAAGTTTGCGTTCCCGGCGACTTAAAAGGTTGCTACAGCGAGTTGCCGGGAGGCATAAGGACCGGCAAAAGGAAGAGCAAGAGAAAGGCGAAGAAGCGTTGCAAGCAGAACCCGCGCAGGCTTGCGAGTGCCTGAAGTCCATTGAAACGAAAGTTCCCTTTAAAAATAAGCCGTTTTTAAAGGAATTGATCGTACCTCAAGGAGCAGATAGGACCATAAACCGCCCGCTGCTGTCGTTTCCTTGCAACTTCTCGGAATTGTTCTCGACTATTTTCTAAATTCCCTGCTGAATGTGGGAGCTTTTCACTAAGTAATCGGGCTTTCTCCAGAGTGTAAATGTGGAGGATCTCTGAATCCTTTCGTTTCATCTCTTTCCCCGAGAAGGCATTTGTTCAATAAAACACACTTATTCATATGTTTTCACTCTTAAAACTAATTTTAAGACATTTTCCATGCGTGTGTATACACCGTATATATGAATACAATTAGATTATATACATAACTAAAACAATAAATCTTGACAAATGATGACATAATGCTTCAACAAGGAGGAAAAAAGCCTCCAACTCATTGATTTTAAAGGAAGCATTACTTCCCACAGGAGAAAGAAATATCTCTTCCACTGCAATACCCACAACTTATCATTTTTATAAGTAGCATTATCTGCACTTTATCTGATTATGTTTTAATTCTTCTAACCGATTAAATGACTTAAGTTATACTGTCCTTAAATTTTATGGAACATACTTCATTATTAAATGTTGAAGTGTTAATGTACATTTAGAGTCAGGATGTATGCATGTGCAGGGAGAAATATGGCTCACTTATTTTAATTGGGTTATTTCTATGCAATTAACTCTGATGCATGTTTTCCTGAACTTCAATTTGGTGGATCCCTAAAATCAGTTTTCAAGCTTTGTTTCATAACTTTTTTATTATGATACTGTGGATCTAAACAGACTTTCTATGCTCAGTAGCTTCTTGGTTCTCTGCCAAACAAGAAGCATTAAATTCTTATGCAGGAGCAAAATTGCCCATGACTAGAGGGAAAGGATTTTTATTATCCCATAATACAGCCTTCCACTGTGATATGTCTCTGTCATTATATGGATTGCAATAAGTACTATACTGCCAATGATGATATTGTAGATAGATAGGTGGGTACATAGATGGATGGATGTATAGCTGCAAGTATACTGTTAAAATGACATACTATATATGTTAGCTTGAGAACAATGATCTAAGTATATTGATAGAATCAATATTCAGCCAGCTTCAAAGCTGCAATATGGACTCACCTCACTGACAAAAGCAGCAAGGAACTAAGTTGTTTAAAATGAGAGTGGGATTCTGTTATTTCCCCGATTTGCTAATACCTAGGTCGCTAAACTGAAGAAATATTTTTGACTAATGGATTTTAACTTATTACTCAAATATGGACTACATTTGCATATATTGGCATGTACATATATTCTGAAAAAGCACATTTGTTTCATTTTGTTCACATGTAAAATCTCTCAAATATTTTAAATATCTCCAATATTTATCTAGCTTTTAAAATATTTTGTTTAGCATTCTATAGTATATAATATAAAATACTAAGGTTAGAGTGATATTGTCTACTATAGAGAATATATGATCACATTTTCCTTTAGAATAGATTTCTGTTGTATATTATCAAACTGGTGATTTAAAATGTAATCACAAGCCAATCATTTAAAATCAGCTGATCCTGATTAACTATAGCTTGAAGCGACAGTAACCCATTAATTATATTGTAATTTTAGGCCTCCTATACAGTGGCCTTTCAAATATAAATATTCCTTTTTCTTTACTCATAATGCTCAGTAAAAAGATCCATTGACTTAATCTGCAAAACACGCCTTTCTCGTTAGATTCCTCATCCGGATTCTAGCTAGGTACTAAAACTTCAAGTTCCTCCTTTAAGCACTGCAGGAACATTTAGATCATTATTTTGTACCAAATTGTACTTGGGGATCAAAATGTCAGTCTAATAATGATTTGAGGTTAATAAAAAATTTGCTTATGTTGGCTAGATAAATTTATAATAGGAAGATTTGAACCTGGCACTTTGCTATTCATACTGTACAACTTACTCAGTCTGTTTAATATACATTTAGAATTTCTAAGAATGGCAGATACTTGTCTGCAACATTTGTGGGATCTGGATTTTTTTTGGCAATTATGGAAATATATTTTTGAAGTGGGAAAATATGCCCTATTCATTAATAGCTACATTTTTTCTCATTTCAATTTCATTTCAGTTTCAATTTTCACAAAAATGTACAATCTAAAATTTGATGTAATTTAGAGAAATATTAGACCAGTAGGAATATTAATTAGTGTGTTATTGGAACACAGCTTTTCCTGGGAAAGGAATACCAGAGACTAGATTCTATTTTTCTTGGCTTATCACTTGTCTTACTTCAGTGATGTAAAGTTTTAAGTATTTTTATACGTGACTGGAATGCTAATTGGGTTTGCAAGGCTGGGAGTGTAGCTAACATGCTAAAAGACCAATTTAAAATTATCATAATGGTTAGAACAGTGGGCTGAAATTAATCAAATCAAATTTAACAAACAAATGCAGAGTTTTTCTTTAGGAAACAAAAATCAACATGCATATGTGTAGACAGGAAAATACTGCTTATGAAAAAGACTTTGGATTAGCAATTGATTATAAGTGGAATGAGAACCACTTCGGTGTAATGGTTAAGGTATTAGGGTAGAAATCAGGAGGTGATGAGTTCTAGTCCTGCCTTAGGTATTAAGTCAGCTAAGTGACCTTGGGCCACTCATTCTCTCTCAGCCTTAAAATTTTTTTCTCTCAGATCAGAAAAAAGCCAATGGCAAATCATTTCTGAAAAACATTACCAACGAAACTGCTGTTCTCTGTCATTCCAGAGTTCACACTATGGAATAAACGTTTAAAAGTTAAAGGAAGGCAGATTGCAGATGGATTAAAAAAAAAAAGAACAGTGAGAGCAATGCATCATAAGAATTAACTGGCTCATTTCATCAGATAAAAACAACTTTTTTTTGATAATGAGCTGGGATTGAAGGAAGTGGAGGAAAAAGTAGATGCAAAATACAAATTACTTGCAGATAGTGGTAATTAATGGCACAATATTTATGCATAACTGTTTAAACACAGTCATAGATTATGTTTTGTGATTAATGTTCTTGCATTAATTAAGATGTAGGTTGGTTTGGTCCTTACATTACATTGAAATGTGATTGGTTTAATTTTGAATTAGATTGTACACTAACCCATTGTTACTTAGCATGTTTTACAAACCCAATCAATTGAACCATGAACAAGCAACCATGGCTTAATGTGCTATGACAAAATAATGTAAGTGACAAAATAATAAAACTTATTTTTTAATCTGTGAAAAATTGATCAATCTCACAATAATTTGCAGCTCGAATTCTAGCTAAAACTGGTTTAGAGTGAAACTGATTTTGTCCTTTGGGTAGCCCTTAGGGTACATTGATTTTAAACCACATAGAACTTCAGGGATGATGATAGCACCTTGAATTGTAGCAACCCAGAAATTAGTGCAATTGCTGAAAGACTGGGTTGTGTGAACTGCTACATCTGAATCTGATTACAAGTAGAAAAAGAATTGGATTAGAATACCTGAGTTATATTGTGAGATGGTTGCTACGGCTGTCTCTGGAGGTTAATGTCAGAACCACAACAGGATACTTCACTCTGAGCTTTAAATGGACTCGTGCTGCTTCAAGCAGTGACTTGGAAGGTTACAGAGTAATAACTAGGCCCCATTTCATTACCTGTCTTGCTCTCTTAGCTGAAATTGCTCTTCCATTCAGTTTTTAGGCTTGCTTAGCATTCTCCAGTCACAGTGGGTAACAATACCCAACCAACATGGATTGATCTTGAAAAAACAAAGCAAGGTTTGACCTGTTTGAAATTGGAATGAAAGGCTACCAGGAAATTCCATTGATATTGTACAGTTAGAAAAATAAAAAAGATGGAGAGACTGGGATGACCTCCGTAGTGTGTTCTCCCAAATCCAACATTGCTCTGGTCATATAAACATTCAAGTTCATCTTGAAAGACATTTACTCTGTATGTGTTTGAGACAGTGGAATAATTGAAGGGGTTTAAGGTGGCAATCAAAGGTCTGTTTTCAACAAAGGGGAAGCAGCATGGAATTTTAGGCCATTTCTGTTTAAATTACTTATAACAGTTTCTAGAGCCACCCAGCCACCAAAGTACCACTAATGAGTATAAATAAATGACAGCCACAGTGGAGCTCCTTCTATACATATTGCCATATAAAATTACCTTATTTTGCATGTTAGAGCTAGAGTTGTCCTAGGGAATAATTAAGACTGGACTACACAGGCAGATAATTGATTATAACAAATAAATACAGACCAGTATTTCAAGTGAGGGATATAATATAGGTTTGACTATCTTTATTTACATGTGGGCTGCAAAATCCAGATCATCATTGGATGCAGCAAAATAATAGCATTTTGGCTATGTCTTTGGTACCATCCAGTGATTTTTGTAGCTCATGTATATGCCTATTCCATCTGAAAAAAATGATGCATAGTAATGCATTAGATACATTAAATTCAATTCCATTAGCCCTTTAATTCAATGGAATGCTAAGCTTTTTTGTTTGATGAAGACTTCCCTTTCTGTATGTTAGTAATATCTTTTATATAAACAACTAATCAGTGTTCTCCCAAGGCTCTTAGCATTTTCTTATCTGTAGTGTGCCTACTTGGGTTTTCATTAAATAAACAAAAATAATCCAAGCTATGTTTAAATATATTTTGATAGATATCTACTGGTTCCTAGAAATGGCTTTTCAAAAATGCTTGTTATATACCAATGTTAATGCCTAATATGCTATGAAAGGTTCTGGTATATATCAGATTTTTAACCATTTTCCCCTTTTTCATGTAGCTCATTTCATTCTCCTCTACAAAATTGGTATAAAGACTTGCACATTAATCAATTCATGTTTAAAATCATAGTTTGACAAAGCCACAGTTGATTGGATTCACATACCCTGCTAAATTTAAATCAAGTAAAACTTTGAGATTCCTTTGAGTCAGTTTTTGACTCCTGGTAACTGCCTGGACTAGTTCTTGCAGTTTCTTGTCAAGGTTCTTTGGAAGTGGTTTGCCACTGACTGCTTCTTCGAGCTAAGAGAGAGTGACCGGCCCAAGGTTCCCCAAACTGATTTTGTGCCCAAGACAGGACTAGGACTGATGGTCATCTGGTTTACAGCTTGATGCCTTAACCACTACACCAAACTGGCTCTCAAAATTACATAACACCACATTATAATATAATATTTGTTATACTAATTGCTGAAGTAGTGATAGACTAATCCAAACATTCTGTGAAAATGAGAGGCTATTCTATATACCCCTTTGAACTCAGTGATAATATTCACTCATGACCAGGGTTACACTGAAGAGTTTTAGTATTTGGGGCTGGTGTAGTCAGATAGAAGGAGGATTTCTTAACATACGTTCCAGAATAGGCTAGGTTCTAATGTGGCAGGGAGTGGTTAGACAGATATAATGAAGTAGACAAACTGATAAATGCATCAGAGGAATAAGGGCTGGAGGTTTAATATGGTGATCTATGTTCCTGTGCAGAAGCAAATGTTATTGAATTCAGAAGGCCTGCAATCTTAAAGATTTTTTTTCCTTTCCTCCTATTTTAATTGCTGTACAGCAGGTTCTCTAATCTCAATGGTACCATTGTTCATGCTGGCTTGTTATGACGGGAATTGTAATTCAACTCCTTTGATTGTTTAGAGGACTGCATTAAGTCAAATGGAGCAGAAGAAGGATTGTTTCTAACTTCAGTTTTCTAAAAGGATGGGCTGCAGAACTACCACCTGGGTCAGCAGGCAAGTCTGTTTTCTCAAACAGTTTTGTTGGCTTTTTTTTTTATTTAAAAGATCACCAAGTGCCGTTGTCATTGCAGAAAGAGAAGTACGGATTGTCATGAATAGGCAGTGTTCTGTGATACTGGTGCTAGATGTCTCATGGAAAAGTGAAAAAAGAAGACATATATTGTTAATGGTAATTATCAAAACACAACATAGACACACAGTTCTGCCAATAGAAATAAGATAATGTAAAGAAAATCATTTATATATGTGCACTGTAAATTTTTTTTTATGTACTTGGGCACATCTGCTTGAATTTTTCTGTCTTAAAAATGAATGAATATTGTTTCAGATTAGCTCTAGTGCCCCATCTGCAGATGAGTAGTAATATTACTTACAAAGATGCTGAAGGTTTTTTCTTTTTAATAACAAACTTTTTTGTGTGCTTGGACCTATCTGTTCCCCAACATTCAGTATTCGTTTATGCAAGCTAAGCTTTTCAATTGTGTCATTTTGTCATTTTTATCTTTGGATGGCACTTCCACCTCATATTTCATTTTTTAATTTGATTCATTCACATTTCTAAAAAATATTAATTATATTCCATTAACTAACAAACATTATTGGCCAAAAAAGTGCAGCAAGTAAAAAAAAGTCAATAGGATTTTTTTTAAATGGAAAGCTGTAACGAATTCCTCCTCCCTCCTTAACTGTATGATCAATACAAAATGTTATCGTAAAAGTCTTTTTTCATTTTTAATCATCGATATAGATTATATAAAGACATTATAAAGAAATAGAGAGTTGATAAAAGTTTTCAAAGGATGGTGAAATATTCTGTATTATTAAATAAAAAGAAATTATGAGTCATTTTGGTGTACAGGTTAAGGCACCAGACTAGAAACCAGGAGACTGTGAATTCTAGTCCCACCATAGACATGAAAGCCGGATGGGTGACCTTGGCCCAGTCACACACACACTCAATCCATCTCACCTCACAGAGTTATTGTGGGGAAAACAGGAGGAGGAAGGAGTATTAAGTATATTTGCTGCCTTGAGTTATTTATAAAAACAACAAAGGTGGGGTAATTAAAAAAAAAACAGGAAAGGATACATCCAAACTCATTAAATTAGCATTAAATGGTAAATATATTTTAGGATAAGCAAGCAGAAAATTATTTATATTGAGGCCAATATATCCTAACTTCAGAGGGCTAAACTTCTGATGACTAACTAAAAAAGAATTATGATAGTTCTAGTATTTATTTTACTTAAAGTTTCAAATAGGTATTCTGCAGTTTTGGGTAGAATCAAAGGCGAATTCCATCATGCCTTTGAATCAGTCTTGAATCCTTCCTGGCAACTATATGGACAAGTTCATGCAACTTTCTTAGCAACAGTTTTGGAACTGGTCTGCCTTTTTCCTGGAATGACAAGAGAACTACTGTCCCAAAGTCACCTGGCTGGTTTGTGCCTAAGGCAAGGTTAGAACTGTTTCCTGGTTTCTAGCTCAGAAGCTTTAACTACTAAATGAAACTGGCTCTCTGTTGGGATTGTATTTGGAATACATTGTATTTTTTGGTTGCCTCATTTTAAAAAACAATATTGTAGAATTGAAAACAAGTACAGAAAATGATATTATTTTATGTCTAAAGCAATGAGGCAAACTCACAAGTTTTTCAAGGTTTTAGGGATTCAAGCTGCACATTCTGGGCTGCAAAAATTCACATGACCATCACAAGGAGGCAAAGATTTGTTTGTAGTTGCAGTCTGGATTTTTGTAGCACAAACTGCATTAAGGTTGCTGGTGTGTATGTATTTGACACTAAAAAAGACTTGTAAGAACTATGATGGTTGATGTATTGTGGTCATCCCAAGAAACAGAACCACAATAGATTCAGGACAAAGTTTTTTTCACGGAACACTATGTTGTGGATTTTTAAAATTATGATATAACAGCCCTGCTTTCATACTGTATTTATTCATGGTTGAATTCACACAACCTAGCTAAAATATGGCTGTCTACTTTGCAGTCCAGGATGAGATACAGACATAGTCTCAGTGGTGGCTACGAACTTTGATGGCTTTATAAAGGAATAAAATCAGATCAATTCAATTCCAGATGAAGGAAAAGATGGTATCCCTTTCCATTCTTTATATAGCAATTGATCATACTGAATGCTGAATGTTATTTCTGTATTAGAGAGGAACAGTATCCTCCACTATATCTGAAAATAATAAATCAGAATTTAAAAACCGTGCAAAAATTACAATATGTGTCCAAAAACTAGCATTCATACAGAAAGGTTTACAGGTAGTCCTTGACGTACAACAGTTCATTTAGTGACCGTTCAAAGTTATAAAGGCATTGAAAAATGTAACATGAGTTTTTCCCACTTATGATTGCTGTAGCATCCCCACGTTCACGTGATCAAAATTCAGATGCTTGACAATTGATTCATATTTATGATGGCCATAATGTCTCAGGGTCATGTGATCCACTTTTGCAGCCTTCTGACAAGCAAACTCAATGGAGAAGCCAGATTCACTTAACAACTGTGTTACTAACTTAACAACCGCAGTGATTCACTAACAACTGTAGCAAGAAAAGTCATAAAATGGAGCAAAATTCACTTAACAAATGTCTCAATTAGAAACATAAATTTTGGGCTCAATTGTGGTCATAAGTCAACCTGTATTTAATTCTCTTTCTTTCTGTTTAAAAAAAGAGCACTTTCTAGAAGGTTTTTCTGAACAGGTCAGCCTAATGGTGACTGAAGCAGAAAAAAGTTCCAAGCTGATTAATTAAACTTGCCTTGCTATTTTATAGATATAAGTGACATAGAATGACCAAATTATGAAGAAGTCAAAACATTCCACAATTGAATGAATAGCTCCTGTATGCATAAAAATGCTTTTGTAGCTCTGTATATTAAGCTAAATGAATAAATAGAACAGGATTTGTGTGTGACATTTATTAAAAGTACATTTGTAATTTCTTCCCTATGCATTTTCGTATACATCAGTTCTACATTTTGATCAACAAAGGTAATTGAGTTTTCAAACAGAAAAAATTGACAAAGTATCCCCAAGGAAGAAGCATTGATCTGGAGGACTGAGATTAACCTTTAATTCCAAGTATTATTACCACTAGCTATGCTTCCATATGGTAAATTGAGCTATAGTTATGTAATTATATTTTTAAGATATACACAAAAACTACACCTTCTGGGTTTGCACCACTTGTTAGGCTAAAATGTGATATGGGGGGAAGTCTAAGTTCACATATCTTAAAGTTGCCGACATTGGTCTAGATTGTGTGGAGACAGCTAGTTTGGTGTAGACACCAGGCTAGAAAACAGATGTTTTCTAGTCCCACATTAGGCACAAAACCAGCTGGGTAATCTTGGGCCAATTGCTCTGTCTCAGCCCTAACAAACAGCAATGGCAAACCACTCTGAAATCTTGCCAAGAAAACTGCAGGGACTTGTCTAGGGAGTTAACAAGAGTCAACAGTGACTTGATGGCACAATAGATAGAGCAATAGAGAATGCCCAATGTACCTCTTCTCATATAAGACTCTAGATTTCCTTTTTGCTCCTAGAGGGACCCTGAACTTTATTTTCTCAGCCTTCTGTGCCTTTTAGATGTGACTTTATGCCCATGTTCATTTCTTTCTTGCACATAAGAAAGTTCTTATTTATTACTTATCTGTTTGTTTCCCTTTTCTCTAAGTCTCTAGTTCTCCAATTTTGTTCTTAAAATGTCCTTAAAATATAGCTAGCTTATAAAGTAGCTATGAGGTAGAATAAAAATAATAGACTGATTCAGTGAATTATTTAAATGCAAATTGGAATCTGAAACTTCCAAGTCACAAGTTAACATTATAATCAACACACATTTTTCTCAAATTTATCATCTTCCAGATGTATGGACTTCAGTCTTAAACCTTATTTTAAACTAGAATTTTTACTTACTGTAGAGAATAAAAATGACTCAAAAAGCAAACTGGTGACCTGGAAAACAAGCTTAGATTAAGAAATGTTGTGTCAATAGGCAAAAGAAAAGAACAGAGGAAAATACAAAGATACTCTTGTCACACTGAATTATGACAAACAGGAAGGATAGATGAAAACTTTTAGCTCTCTGTGATGGGTATAAATCTGTGAGAAGGACATCAGACAACCAAAATATAAAGATTCTCTGTTAGCTTTTATCCCACATAAATTCTATTGACATTTATCACATTTTTGAATCACCTATCGCCCTCAGTGTACAATAAAATGTTAAATCATAAAAATTAAAACTTCTCATTTTTAATTTAATTTTTTTTAAAAAAATAGAATTTAGAATTTAAAAGTAGGCAAAGATGAGATAGCCCTGTTAAAAATTAGTTAAAAAGATGACGGGTACCAACCAGTCACATGTGACGTGTTGTGACATGGCTCACCAGCCATGTTTTAATTCTTTTTCAGAAGGCCAGGAGAGTGCAAACCTGCTTTACTTCTTGGGAGGTGGGGGGGAGAGAGAATATTCTACAGGGTCGGGGTGATGGCAGAGAAAGCTCTATTCCTAGACCCGGCCAGTCAATTCTTTTAACTGATGGAGTCTGCAATATAACTTCCTTGCTTGACTGGGTAGGATGGATTGATGTAATGGGCCGAAGACAGTTCCGTAGCTTGACCCCATGCCACATAGGGCTTTATAGGTAACAACCAACATCTTGAATTGGATCCAGAACAAACCAGTACCCAACACAATTTGCAGAGCAAAGGTGTTTCATGCGCTCTTTTTTGGGTTCCCAAAATTGCTTGCATGAGCACATTCTGCACCAGCTGAAGCTTCCAGATAATTTTCAAGGGTAAATTCATGTCCCTCTCAGTCAGTCCAAAAGGATACCATGGTCAATGGTAATGAAAGCTGCTGAGAAATCAAGAACAGAAAGGATGTATTCATTACCCTCATCCCATTCCTGACAAAGATCATCTATGAGTGTTACCAATGCTTTTTTACTTCCATATCCTGTTTGATTTGAAATAGAAGCAGAACAATTGTGACAAAAGAAAGCAAAGGTAGTACCAATAGTAACAGGCACCTTGGAAGCAATCTGAAAACAACTGGAGCATCCTTGAACACCATTAACATTGACAAAATCATCACTGGTCAATTGTAAACGGCAGCTTTACTTAGAACAGTTTGATGATGATGATCGTCCATTGTTTTCTAATAGGACCTTGGCATCTAACGGATTGTGGGCTGTCTACAGTGTGTACGCAGGTGGCTGGTAAGTCATTTGGGCACGGAATGTTCTGCCACATGTCAGGCAGACATGTGGGCACCACTATTGCAGCATTTGCAGCTCTGGCTTTGCGGAGTGCACACTTCTCTTGTGCTATGGTTGTCCTTCTGTCTTCAAATGTCCCGCAGCCTTGGTGGATCAATATGCGCCATGTAGATCGATCTCGTGCCAGGGTTTCCCAGGAGGTGGTGTCGATATCCAGGGACTTGAGAGACGCTTTCAGCATGTCTTTGTATCGCTTCCTTTGTCCCACGTGTGATTGCTTTCCTTGAGACAGCTCACTATAGAGGAGCTGTTTGGGGATGTGGTGGCCTGGCATCCTTGCAACATGGCCTGCCCAAAATGACCTGCCCTGTCTGGGCTTTAATCACCAGGGTGTGAACTGATGGTAGGCCTGCTCTGGAGAGGACTTCTGTGTCTGGCATCTTGTCCTGCCACCAGATCCTCACAAGTCTGCGGAGGCAGATCATGTGGAAGTGATTCAATTGCCTAGTGTGCCTCCTGTATACAGTGCAAGTCTCGCATACATCAGGGTAGTTAGCACTACTGCTTGGTAGACTTTGAGCTTTGTAGCAAGGCTTATTCCATGGTGGTCCCACATATTGGTCAGTAGTCCAAATGCAGAGCTCGCATTGGCGATTCTGCAATTGACCTCAATGTCAATTGTCACTGCATGGGAGAGGATGCTGCCAAGGTATGTAAATTGGTCCACTGCTTGCAGCTTTTGTCCCTTCACTGGGATGATGTATGTTAAGTGTGGATCGAATGAATAGGCAAGACTCACATATCAGGCAAACGGCTCTTTTATTGAAGGCTGGCACAGGAACGAAGAAGTGCTGAGCTGTCCGGCAGCTCCCTCTTTTAAAGGGAGCTGCGGGACAGCTCAGCCACTGAGATCCCTTGAATTTCTCTCCTAAAGTATTTGAGCCAATCAATTTAAACCTCCAGTTCTCCTGCTTGTCAGGCGGACCAGAGGGAAATCTTTGCTCAATGTTTCCCTCCTCATTACCATATTCAACAATGTACTCTTGGTGTTTGGGCATTCAGAGCTGTCTGGCGCATCACTTCGGTCTTCTTTGTGTTGATGAGGAGGCTGGTTGTCGAATGCTGCTGCGAATTTGTCCACGCTGTCTTGCATTTCCTGCTCTGATCCAGCATTCAGGGCACAGTAATCAGTAAAAAGGAGGTCTCGTAGCACAGTCTCCTTTATCTTGGTGACAGTCTGGAGTCTTCGCAGGTTGAACAGTTTCCCATCGGTCCTATATCTCAGGCTGACTCCCAAGGAACTGTTCTAGAAGGCATCTGACAGAAAAAGAACTGGAGAAAAACAGAAATACAAAGATCTGTAAATAGAAGCAGAACAATTGTGACAAAAGAAAGCAAAAATAGTACCAATAGTAACAGGCACCTTGGAAGCAATCCCAAAACAACTAGAGCATCCTTGAACACCATTAGCATTGACAAAATCATCACCGGTCAATTGTAAACGGCAGCTTTACTTGGAACAGCTTACATCCTTTGATGACACCTTTAACACCATCAAACATCACCTGCCTATTCCTGGTCCTTGGGAAGGATTTGATAAGTGGATAAAAATGCCAAATCCAGTCTAAACATTTGACTGACTGAGTGACCGATCAACCATAATAATAGTAGTCGCTACCCTATGTTCTCAATAGAATAATAAATGCATGAGTGAATGAACCCATGGACCACGGAATGAATGAGAAAGAGCTGAAAAACTACAAAACCTCAAGCAGCCTGAACATGTTTTAGGCCCAGAATACTGTGATGAAGGGATCCAAAAAGGAGTGCAAGGAAGACAGAATACAGTAATATTGATAGAATGCAACATAATTTTACTGCAATGCATTTACTGCATTGACACATTTTCTTGTTTATGTTTAAGTTTAATGCGATTTATATGCCGCCCTATCTCCAATGGACTCAGGGCGGCTCACAACAGTAAAATACACAATGACATTAAAACAATATGAAATTAAAAGTCTGAATTAAAAGAGTTTAAAATCAATTTAAAAACTGTTAAGAAGCCACCACCACCACCCCCCATCAGTCCAGGCTACGAAACAACCAGGTCTTCAAATCACGGCGGAACAAGCAAAGGTCTTGTAGGCCGTATGATGGATATGCCTATGCTAGTAAGGAAGAACATTCCAACCACACATGCCTACGACCCATTAAATTTCCAGCCGTAGATTAAATACTTTTTGGTTATATGATGGGCCATTCAGAAGTGTAATGTGTCATTATGTGTTTCAGTCATTAAAAGCATGCACAGCATAATTTAGCCCTTAGCACAATCTAGCCCTTAGCACATAGCTAATATAAATCATTGCATGGAATGATTGAGAGAGCCTGTATGGAACGTATCACCCCACTTTTATGCAGTGGCTCCTACTGAACATAAGCTACAAAATGCTGTTTAGGTATGAGTTGTATGAATAACTATAAGACATAGTAAAATATAATACAAAAGAGCTGTGTGCATACTTTGCTCTGAGGGCTTTTAAAGAGTTAAAAGTCCAGGGCTAAAAGGAGCCCTAGAAATTTTATGACCTCAGAACAAGTTGAAATCCTAAGTAGCAGAACAGGTTTTGCTAATACATTCAACCCTAAAGGCTATGTTGCTCTCTGCCATGCAATTGTTAACTTTCTGGCAATGTTTCACCTGACCTTCTAACACTGATAGATATCAAAGGCTCAGGTTCTTTTGTTAAACAAGAAATTACTCTTTTGCATTTCTAAGTGTTATTTCTGAACAGGCCAAATGTATTTTAAATTTGAAGTGGATATATTAGAATCCACAGAGACAGTATCCTGTGAATGAAATATGAGAGTTATTTACTGATAAGGAGTTGAGAGGCAACAGCTGCATAAAAGCAAATCTGAATGGAACTGTATTTTACACCTAAACATTTCTTGGAAGAAATTATGATTTTCAATCCAGGAGGAGGAGGAGACTTGTTTTTAAACAAAATTTTCCCCATTATTTCTGAAGTGAAGAGAATTGTGATTTATATAAAGCTACTCTGTTGAACAGTCTCTGACTTCAAATCCTGCTCTGTTGGGCAAGACTTGAACATCCACAAACACAGCAGGGAACTCTGCTTTTCTGGAAAGTTCACCACCTCTTTCTTTAAGGCAGGACAGAAGGACCATTTTGCAGCCATGAGCTGCATGATTTTTGTCCTTGAACAGGAAGATTCTTCTGGCTGCTGAGGACCACAAGTGGGTTTGGCAGGCTGGAGGGAGCAAGACTTCTCAGGAGAAAGCAGGGTGAAATCCTTCAGTCCGTTTTGTGTGTGTATGTATTTTGGAGTTCAGAAGGGAAGTTTTGGACAAAATGACTATGTTAAACCTAGCGGGGCTTAATAAATATATTATTTTAGTCATATAAAATGTTGCTCTTTCCAATAGGTGGCGTGGTCCTAAGAGCTCTAAGAGCAACAGAAATGAGGGAGGAGACTATATGGAATCACTAGGTCTAAGTTACTCACCTCTACTCTAGTGTATGGCAGATGAAGTATATAAAACCAAGACTTCCAGTAACCTAGTTATGTTGGTAATTTCAACGATGATTTGTCATTCCTTTGAAATGGTTTTCTCAGGTATCATATGGAAATCTCCAAAGCTATTTTGTTCCAAGAGGCAAGTACAAAAAAAAATGCTGGATAATAACAACAAAAAGGAATACAAATAAATATAGCAGGTAACAGAGAAAAAGAAAAGATTAAACGTATTATCCTTTTCTTTATTAAAGTCAAGATTTGTACTCTGTTCTTTTTGGTAGAGTTGTATGTATGGCTATGGGATAATCATAGAACTTCCAAACAAGTGCCTATTCTATCCCATTAATTCCATCTGTTAATACACTACAAAACATACGTTTGGCCATTGTCTTTCACAATCGTTAATAGTATAGAATGGTCACAGACATGCTCTTAAACACAGGAAATAATTGCATTATTTAACCATTCTTTGGGTCTGTACTCAAAACTCTACAACTCTTTAATCAGTATGTGCATAATTCAAATCTAAGCTAGATATTAGAACAGTGTGACCAAACTTAGTTTGCACTATACCCCTCCCTTCTATAAGGGAGGGGTATAGATGCTGAACCAATGGTAGAAAGGAGAGGGGGAATTAATTCTCATTTCTTTCTATGTGCCTAGCTTTGAAATGAGCCTTCTCCACACATGGTTATTCTCCTCTTATGTAAACAACCACTCCAGCAAGGAGCAAGGCAGTATTAGCTGATTGGGTCAGGTGATCTCTGCTGCTCAACTATGTTACCTATGATTTCATCAATGAGAGAGGTTTCATGCAGGTTTGCTTATTCTCCCTTCTAGTTTGCCTCCTCCTACCACTCTTCTGGATATTTGAATATTGATGCTGCATGTAGATGATTATGTGGCTCAGCTTTATATTTAGCTCAGTATTGAGGGTCTTAATAGTGGCAGTCCAAAGAGTTTATGTGTCCCAAGACATTAAAAACAGAATTATTTGCAAAAGAGCAGATTTAAAAGTAGCAATTTCAAATAATCCCAAATTCCACCAATGTTTATGTTCAAATTTCCCAGTTTTATCACATTCCTCAGCCTGAGGTGTTCCTTTTGCTAAATTTCTTGATATGGTAGTTAATGCAGCAGTAGAAAGCCTCTCTATGAGATGAGCATCTCTTCAAGTTGTTTTGAATGTGTAAGGGGGAAGGGTTTAAGGAAATGTATTTTGATTAAGCAACTGAGCAAAGGCTTCAGCCCTGGAAGTTTCATGTCCCAAGTTCCTCAAATCACAAAAGTTTTAGGAAATGCAACTTTGAATTTTGACTTGGATGATGTCCCAGCCATGTGATAGCAGTTTCCCAAATATTTAACCAGTTCTATATGTTTACAGATATACACCCATAAAATCTATTTGCCCATGCAGGATAAGTCCTGATGAGATCACAATCCTAGCTTTAAATACACAGAGACATACATGTTTTATTAGACATCCTGGCTCAAATAAGGGATTAGTACTTTGAAACAATAGAAATTGCTATTATTTCAAGAATTTTGCAGTTACATTTTGAATATATCTTACAAAAATAATTTCCTTTATAGCCTGGACAATTAAAAGATGTACTGATAAAGCAATATGTTCGTTGTTTTAGAAGCTTCTAAGAGCAGCTTTTAGAAGGTTGGGAATTTAAAAGATGTTGTATTTGAAATAATATTCCACACAAAACTAAAGAGAGTTGATTATTAAGTATAATATAATGTGGAATAAAGAATCAGAATATTCAATTTTTCAAAAACAATAGGACCCAGGTTATTGGATTCCTCAAAAATTTTGTTTAAACTTCTGTTGGTATCTTCAGGGTGTGTATCACAATCTGCAATTATGTCCAATCCCTTTTGTATGTGCATGCAACACATAAAGGCATTTTACAGGATCTATAAACTCTGCACATTTCATATGTGCTTATGTTATCAATAAATGTTCAAAAGTTTTGTGGTTGTGTTGTGAAAGTGTGATGCTGCCTTCATTTTTTGCCTCCCTTTGATTCCCCCATATAGAAGGAAGGCAATTTGGTAATAGTTTCCTTTTAATGAAGCAAAATATCGTACTAGTTTTTTAGTTATGTGAAATTACATGGGGAAAAAACCCCCACAAGCAAGTGGTTAATTGAAATCTAAGGATATAATTGGTGATAGAATCAAGGTGAAGGATCATATTTTAGATTAATCATCTGCCTTGGTCTTCAAAGGCTCATTTCCCAGTGTAAATTTAATACAGAATGATATATGATGTTCTACAATTATGATACCAGGGCATGAAATAATAGAAAGGGTACCTTTAAAAAATAAAGGGACCAAAATATTTTTAAAAGACCAGACATAACAAAGAAAAAAAAAGGCATGTCTTCATGTTGCTTGCTTGGCATTCCCCCTCCCCCCTTCTCTGTTGATATGCTATTTATTGAAATGTTATCAGTACCCTGAAAATACAATTAGGCAGGTTATATGCTTCCTGAATGCCTCTTGGCTGCAGCTATTTTGCCTCTCCGGTTTCCCAGTTTTTCTCTCTCCCTCAGCTTAATAAGAAGAGGTTTTTTTTTTTAAAAAAAAGACAGTTGCTTCTTATGAAAAGCTACATGAGCATAATAAATTAAGATGTCTGAAGCCAAACAAAGAGACCAACTTGAACTCTGACACAGCAGCTTGTAAAACATAAGGCAAATTTAAAATGACCAAGGGTCAATATGGTATGCATAGTAAAATAGAGACAGGGTCAAATATGACTTTAATGATGTTTGCTGAATGACTTTAAGGCTTAGGGGGTTGTTTTGAGTACTGTGTAAAAAATAAATTATAGCAAAACTAGATTTTCCCATTATACTACATAGTGCCTTGTTTGGTCAAGCTTTATTCTATCATAAATTATGGTTTACAAGCCACAGTAATTGAGTAATTGAAACCAAATAAATAGACAGTGAATGTTGTCTACACTCCTTAGAGCTAGGCTGAGATAAAAATGAACAAATTCCATTGCTAATGGGAAATTCTCATTATTCTATTAGATTCCTTGGTTATGTTTGCATGACAGTGAACTACAAATGCTAACCTATGGGTAAAACTTTATCTGCAGTTACATTAAGATGCAGTTTATTGTGTGAGACCAGAAAATTGGATTGAGTAAACTGTAATTCAAATTAATCACCATGTTGGTTTACATCCATTCCTAAGTTTCCAGTTACAGATTTTTTTTAAAAATGGAGAAAGATGTCAACCAAGTGTTTGTTACTTTCCAAGCTTTTAACACCAATACCAATGAGGAAACCATTACAACTCTTGTGGTTCAGCATGACTCCATAGCCAACCCAATTGATAGGGTTATTCCAGAGCCTAGAAATAAATAATGTGTAGAAACAAGCTATGCTTCAAAATATAGTTCTGAAAAATGATGCAATCACAAGGTTGGGATAGTTGTTTAAATAAGGAAATGATCATAATTCTAATCCAGGCAGTGAACTCAGAAATAGTGGCTCTTCTGCATTAGCTAAATAAAGAAAAGGTCTAATAGTCAAAGTGAAAGGGCCGTAATGTTATTGAAATATCTAAATACAACTTTTGTGAGTTCAGAGAATTACAATATTTACAAAGCAACCACTGAAGCAAACTGAATTTAACATCATAATATTTAGCCATAATACTATATTTATCAAAAATTAAACTATTGTAGTTATAATTTCAGATGAAAAAGTATAATATATCTTTTGAGGAATTCCAAAAGGCTGTCTAGAAACTAGGGGACTGTGAGTTCTAATTCTGCCTTAGGCATGAAAGCTGGCTGGGTGACTTTGGGCTAGTTTTATTTTTATCTATCTATCTATCTATCTATCTATCTATCTATCTATCTATCTATC